>CM076609.1:11480635-11870447 GCA_038502775.1 Hippodamia convergens | reverse complement strand
GGAGAGGGAGAATGGTAACCTACAGAAGAAGTGGCCAAGACAAAGGAGTTACTAGAGGTATGTGGATCAGAAAATTGAAACCAAATTTTTGTATTTCGTTATTGTATAAGAGGGTGGGTACTGATGAATTCTGATAAGGACGAAATCGGTCTATCGATACTCGTTTTGGTTGATCCTGCAAGCGATTTAAAACTCACTATCGCGTAATATTTCAATTTGAAACAGGGTTGACATAGAATTTCCCCACCTTATAAAACCCAGTGGGTTTTTTCAAATTGGGTTTCTTCAAAAATAGCAAATTTTCGGTTGAACGGAAGTTATATAGGGTTATTCCCGAATATAGAATATTTTTAGGAAAGACACAAGATTCAAGATTGAAATTCTAAAGGTTTTTCCGGAAGTGACATCGTTTTTCAAATAGGAAATTCTCATTTTTGCAAATCTCCGAGAAGAAAGGCTGATGCTTTTTTTCCGAGAGCGTGATTTTCAGAATATGATACAGGAGATTAAAAATTCTTTGTCAAAGTTAGAAGTGACGAAACATCAAAAAACGTGTTTTTTTTTTAAATTGGAACCCCATTTTTTCGAAGCATTTTCGAAATCTTCGTCGAAAAATAATAGGAGCATACGTCCGAGACTCTTATCCCAAAATGAATGTTTTTCGAGATATTCAGGAAAATGTCTTTAATTTTCGATCTCATTCCAAATGTGTTTTTCTACTGAAAAATAATTAACGGTGAAGTGAAATTTTGGAAATCTGTGTTATCAAGAAAATATTTTCTATAGTTCAGACGAGTTGAGTTCTTGAATTATCATCTATAATGCGAGAGCAACAATTGGTTTAAAGTTCTCAATGTGAGTATTAGTGAAATCAACGTAAAAAATTCTCAGGAATGCAGAAAAATATAATTTGTAATAATTTCTAATGCTTCTGAAAGAATAATTAACTGAACATGTAACAATTTCATTACTGAAAATTCAAATTCCCTACCATGACGAAAAAGAATTTTTCCAGAATTAAGAATTTGCGGAAATTATCCTAAGCTTCAAAAAATAAAGAAATTCTGAACTCGTCTGAACAATAAGAAAATATTTTCTCGATAACAGAGATTTCCAAAAATTCCACTTGACCGCTAATTATTTTCCAGTAAAAAAATACAGTCGGAATGAGATTGAAAATTGAAGACAAAATCATTTTTCCTGAATATATTGAAAAATATTCATTTTGGGATAAAAGACTTGGACGTATTTTCCTATTATTTTTCACGAAAATTTCGGAAATGTTTCGAAAAAATCTGGTTCCAATTTGAAAAAAACGATTTTTTGATATTTCGTCACTTCTAATTTTAACAAAGAATTTGTAGTCTCCTGTATCATATTCTGAAAATCACGCTATCGGCAGAGAAGCATCAGCATTTCTTCTCGGAGATTCTCAACCTTCAACTTCCTGATATCAGATCGTTCGTCATTTATTTCACCTTTAATTTTTGTTATATTATCTTCTTTTTAGAGTGTGTTTCATTGTACAGGGCATCCAAATTTTGGCCGTTTCTGGTGCTTCTAGTTTGGGCTCGATTTCCGTGAACATATCAGTAGTCAAAACCGTTTCACGATATCTTCATTTGTTTTGAAAATATAACAAAATTTTGAAATTTTTTCGATTTGGAAAAATGTGCCGTTACTATTTCATTTTCGAAAATATCTGAAAAAGATAAAAACTTTCAACAAGCATTTCTTCCCTGGAAATAAGACATCATTTTGAATTTTTTTTAACTTAAATTTTTTTTCAATAAGATGAAAAAAAATGCCTTCGTATTCAAAATTAAAAAATGTTTTTTTCCATGAGAAGAAAAATTGAATATAGTTTTTTATTTCCGGTGGAAAAGCGCTTATAGAAAATTTAAATCACACATTTTTTTAAATCGATAATTTTTCTAGATTAAAAAAAAATTAAAGTATCGTGAAACGGTTTTCACTGATGGTTTTTCACCAAAATCGAGCCCAGGACACCTTTCGAAGTTCTTACCTATCTGTTCCAGAAGTACCTAAAACAGTCAAAATCAAGCAATTTGAGATACTCTGTATTTCCATTTTTTTTTACCATTCATCCTATTCAAAGGCTTCAGGGTAAACTGTATCGAAAAATCGGTGTAGTTGGTGCTTGGCTCTCGAAAGCAACCATATCGGATAATATTACATTGATAATTGCCCAAAGAAATGTGTTTCAACATTTTTATTCAATATTTGCTTATACATTGTTTTTCACCATTTGGTCAACCTTCTCTTTCCAGATCAAGAGCGTAGACTTAGACCAAAGAAACCGACAAGATGACCATACTAGAACGACAAGTGGAGACCCTATCCAGGAAAAATCCGAGATGCTCGAACAAGTGGAAAAATTGCAAGACTGCGAAAGGAAAGCCCAAGAGCTCCTATCGCAAGCCGCTGTACACTCCGAGACCATAACCACCCTGCAGAAAGACCTCGTCACCGAGAAAGTGACCAACGAAAAGTTCAGATCCAACGTCGAGAAAACTAGGCCTGAGCCTCGACGTTTTAGAGAACGACATCAACGTCATCTTGGAGAAGATGTTGGACAATTTGGAAGTGTCCAAAACTCTGACCGGCATATACAGGACGAGGGAGGTGGGAGTCTTGGACGTCGACAAGCATTTGGAGGAGATGGCCAGTTCTTTGACTGAGGAATGGAGGCAGCAGGTGGAGAAACTGGAGGCCGAAATTGCGACGTTGCAAAGTGCGAACGAGGCCTTGCATACTGAGAATGCGAGTTTGCAGGTCGATGTTTCGACGTTGAAATCGCAGTTGCAGAGTTTGCAGATGCAGCAGACGGCTTTGCAGCTTGCTAACAGTCAATTGGTGGCAGAGAAGGAGGATGTGAGTAGAAATTCAGCTTTATGTCACTTGAAATTTGGTTTTTCTACACTGCGCAAATTACGCACATTATGGAAATCTCAAATTCATTCTACAACTGAAGGTGTTCTCAATGACAATTATTTTTATCAGAATTATGCATGCATATGCATATGTTATCCACTTTCAACGTTTTTCTTCAATACAGATGTTTTTTTCCAGCAGGAATAAAAGAAGATGATATTATCAGATTTTTTATGTATTGGCTCCATTCTAAAATCAGTTGTTCTCGATCAATTCTAGTGATCAATAGTTTTTCTTTCGTTTGATTTTCTACACTCGATCGCTATGCAACGCGAAACACGCAATTTGACCCAAGAGGAATGTGCCCAAGCGGTAGTTTTACGAGAAGAAGGGTGGACATACACAAGAATTGCAGAAAGGTTTGGAGTTTACCATACAAGTGTGTCCAGAATGTTGCAGCGATTCAGGGAGACAGGTATGAATGTCCGAAGACAAGGACAGGGTAGACCACGGGTAACAACTGCCATTCAAGAACGTTACTTGAGAGTATCTTCGTTGGGACAACGGTTTACAACCGCTCGCTTCCTTCAGAATCAGCTCGAGCAAACTCATGGGGTGCAAATTTGACTCAGATAATAAGAAATCGCTTCAGAGAATATGTTTTAAGGCCTCGTGTCGCGCAAGAGGCCCAGCTCTTACCCCAGCCCATCGAAAGGCGCGTTTGGATTTTGCGAGAGAGCATATCCATTGGGAAGAGGCCGATTGGGAAAGAGTTCTCTTCACAGATGAGTCTAGATTCTGCCTCTACCATTGTGATCGACGTCTCCTTGAATACAGACGTCAACAGGAAAGGTATGCTCAGTGCAATTTCCTGAATACTACTGTTTTCAGGGGAGGATCGATTATGGTATGGGGTGGAATATCTTTGACTCTCGCACATACCTAGTGGTCGTTTATAATGCAGCTATGAATGCTGATAAGTATATAAGGAACATTCTTGAAGAGCATATAGTGCCATTTGCCCCATACATTGGTGAAAATTTCATTTTTATGGACGATAATGCCAGACCCCATCGTGCGCGCATCGTTCAGGAGTACCTTGAAGAAGTTGAAGTCTCTCGAATGGAATGGCCAGCAAGAATTCCAGATCTCAATCTGATTGAGCAGTTTTGGGACAACCTCAATAGACGGCTGAGAAGTTCAGAAAATCATCCAGCTACTCTTAATGACTTAGGAATCCAACTTGGAGAAATCTGGGATTGATTAGATCAGAACATTTTAAGATCACTCATGTTGAGTATGAACCGTCGTTGCCGAGCTGTAATTAACGCAAGGGGTGGAAATACCAAGTATTAAATCACTTATCAGCATTTCAGTATTTTGAAAATGGTTCATTTCTCTTCTTTCACATAAGATTCGGTGAAATTCTGAATTTTTCTTCCATTTAATGTGTCTTGTTGCGTTCAAAACGTTCCCCAAAGAACATAAAAATTAAGTTATAAAGTCAATGTTGAGTTAACTTTCATTAAAATTAAGATTTTCAGAATATGCGTTAATTTTATGCGCAGTGTATTTGGTTGAGAAACATCAAAGTCAATATTACACCTAAAACGCCTTTTTATACCGAGCCTTCATCACATATCCCGGAAGAAATATAAATTCAATACTTTTTTCTTGATAACTTCATATCATTTTCTCTTTGTTCACACTTTGATTTTATACAATGAATTCCAATACCAATCAGAACATAGTGAGTATTCAGGGAGTATGTAACTGTGAATACTTCAGTAAAGAGAATCTGAATAACTTATAATGCTTCTTTCATCTTCAAATGATTCCCATTTTCATTAAGACACGCCTTCATTCAATTCTCCATAAAGTAGCTGGCGCCCAGATTTTCCTTTTTGTTTTACCTATCACTCTTTATCAGCGCGGCGACGAGGTAATTCGACTGAAAATTTTTCAGTTAATTCGCGCTTTATAATAAGTGTAATACATGAAATTGTTCAGAATATTTATAATCGATTTTTTTCCATACAGCACTTTCGTCTAGATTCCCTTTCAGTTTTTTAGTTAATCCTGCAAATAATTCATTTGAAGCTTATCGATCTACTGCAGTCTCGAAATGAACTAAAACGAAAAACAAATTTGAATTCGTTTAAAAGAAGTGTTAAGATCGAAAACTCAATATTTTTTCAGCTGTCACGTCTGAATCTCGTCCAACAAAACCAGCATAAAACACTGTCGCATGACCAAAGCGTCCTCAGCAACATCCATGCAGAGCTGACGACGGAATACGAGAAATTGCTAGCCGAGAAGGAAACCTTAAAAAAGGCCAACAGGGATCTAAAGACGGAGATGAGAACGTACAAAGAAAACGTGGAAAGCTTGGAAAACAAAATCAAAACTGTGGAAAATGAGAGAGAAAAAGCCAAAGAAGACTCTAAGCATCTGTCGTACTTGAGAGTGGAACATTCAAAACTGAAGGTAAGCTTCGAGTTACTCCTGTAAAAGAATCTATAACATCAAACGTTTTTTTTTTCAGAATGATTTCCGCAATTTGCTGGCCACCAGTGAACGCTTCAGGCAGAATGCAAGACTTTACGCGAAGAACTTCAAACTTTGCGTACCGAATTCAGGGAATTAAAGGCTGCGAATGCCGAAATGAAGAACGAACTCGACACCAAATCTGACATGATCACGAACTTGCAGTTGGAAAATGCGGTGTTGCAGCAGAAATGTGAGGTTAGTTGACTTCAGGATACCTTTCACTTTTCCGCTCTGATATTTCAAGCCACGACCTACTATATCTGACAGGCCGGAAGGTTAGACGTTGCCGTTGTTACCATCGGAGTGTCGGGTAACACGCGTAGATATAGAAAGTATACGGTTTTCTTGTGCTATTCGCACAGTTTTCGATATAATTTCGAATTTATTTCAATTCACAATTAAATGAAGAACTGTAGGGAGGAAAACAAAACAGCATTTCGTTTATCTGCGATAATTTCTTAATGTTTTATCGCAAAAAATCTAGAACTCACCACGAGGAGGTAGCTGTTGTATTGCGTTCCACAAGATTACAATCAAAATGAAAATTATTTTACTTTCTGAAGCGAATAAAGTAGGTGAATGAACATCAAAAGAGGGAAAAAAGTCACAAATATTCCTGTCACCTAATAACCACTTGAAATTAGAAATGGGTACGTTTACTTCCTTTCTAAATACCATTTCGATTCTCTAAATACTTAAGATCTTAAACCCCGATGATATTTTCGGAAATGCCCCCTCAAAATTTATATTGTAGAACTGGACAAAGTCATTTTCTTTGACGTTGGAAAAGAAGTTGATAATCGCCTTGTCCTTGAAATGACAACAAAAGTCGGAAAATCGATCTGATCTTGTTTGTCCCAATGGGTGTGAACATTGTTATAATGGACAACTAATTTTTGTCTCCGTTCCTCAGGATCAGTTCCCTCTGTTGATTTGGAAGAATTGAAGGAAATGCATCATCAGTTAATTTATGAATTTTTCGGGGTATATTAATAACTGAACCTTCGGCGGTTGGATAAGAGTTATTTCTCGAAATATGGGAATCTACAAAAATGTTTTATACAAACTGCACTGTCATCGTTGACTTTAAAACTACTTTCTCTATGAATTGCGTTAAGCTTTTTTTCTTCTCCTCGCGGGATCTTTCGGAAATCTAAATACCGACACCTTCTCATTAGTAGATTTATAGTTGCTTTTGCAACCGGGCACTGCACAAATACGAGTCATAGTACTCGGATCGAAGATTTCCAAATGAAATTTCAATAAATATTAAAATGAAAAACGCAAACCTTTTTACACGTTTCCCGGTCGAATTTCTGATGCGAACTATCACATGTTACTGTTCAAAACAGAACTGCAAGTGCGAAATCGCAACACTCTAAGCCTGGTACAACCCTTTGTGGGGGTTCCGGCAACGTCGCATTTTAAAGCAACTTTCTGGCCTGTTAAGTGTCGTAGGTTGCGTTCAAGCATAAGTTGACTTGAGGATTCCATCGCTATGTTTTTTTATTCGCAGATGTTGCAAGAAAATCTGAACAAACTCGATCTCACCAGGATAGCTCTGTTGGACAGTTTCTCGGAGTTGTGCAAACAGAGCTTGGTTTGTATGTCAGATTCGATGGACAGACAGAACCTTTCACAGCTGGAAGCCAAACACCACTGGGAGCAATATAACAACATCCTCAGGCAGAAGGACAAGTTGGAAGAGAAGATCTTCGACTTCTACAAGAAACTGGACAACGCAAGCCCAAAGAAGTAAGCGTAGTTAATATTCTGATCCGAGTTGTGATCGTTGAATTGGAAAGTTTCGAATATCTAATTTAAATGGTTGTTTTTCAGGGGAGGATTCGCTTCTCTTGTTCGAAGGGTCCGTAAAGCCGGATCTGGAATAATGAACAGAAGTAGAAGTGTAAGTATATTTCTGGGGTTCAATGTAAGTATCAAAAAATTTTTTATCAGAGGAGGATTCGTAGGGGTTAAAAAGCTTTTAGATAAAATGAGGTAGACAGTTGGTATAGTATAACTTTATGATTTTATATTTTATTCGTCTACATTGAGTACGAGAGTTATTGATTCTTCAGGTATTAACATTCATTATTATTTTTTTTAATAATTAAAGTTATTTCAGGTTAGCTCACAGTAGATCCAAATTTTTTAATAATTAAAGTTATGTCAGGTCAGCTCAGAGTAGATCCAAATTTTTAAAATTTTAAATAACTCAACATAGAATAGATAAGAAACGTAGTACTTAGTAATAGTCACTTCACCAACAATAGCAGTAAAAAAAAACATCTCAACGGTAACTTATCTGTTTTTAGTGAATAGTATACAGGGTTATTCACGATTATGGCTTTATAGAATATTTTTAGGAAAGACACATGATTCGGGATTGAAATTCTAAAGGAGAGCTTCAAGTAAGAAGACGACTTCTCGTTTATTTTTTAAGGTTCCGGAAATGACATCAACTTTCGTTTTTCAAATGGGAGACCCATTTTTTATTGCATAAATAGATTCTCAATTGAATTCTGAGTCTTTCTGATACCAAAAGTTTGAATTTTCCCGAAAAAAGTCTCTTTTAATGAGGAAATATGAAAAAAAATTAAACTCTGTTGAATTACAAACAACTTCGAGGTTTTTTTCATTAAAAATTCTCATTTATGAGAATCTCCGAGAAGAAAGGCTGATGCTTCATTTCCGAATGCGTGATTTTCAGATTATGATACAGGAGGTCACAAATTCTTTGTCAAACTTAGAAGTGACGAAACATCAAAAAATCGTTTTTTCCATATTGGAACCCCATTTTTTCGAAATCTTTGTCAAAAAATAATAGGAGCATACGTCCAAGACTTTTATCCCAAAATGAATATTTCTCGAGATATTCAGGAAAAACGATTTTGTCTTCAATATTCAATCTCATTCCGAATGTGTTTTTTTACTGGAAAATAATTAGCGGTCAAGTGAAATTTTTGGAAATCTCTGTTATCGAGAAAATAATTTCTTATAGTTTAGACGAGTTCAGTTTTTCTTTATTTTTGAAAGCTTAGGATAATTTCCGCAAATTCTTAATTCTGGAGAATTTCTTTTTTGTCAAGGTAGGGAAATTTGAATTTTCAGTAATTAAATTGTTACATGTTCTGTTAATTATTCTTTTAAAAGCATTAAAAATTATTACAAATAATTTTTTTCTGCATTCCTGAGAATTTTTTACGTTGACTTCACTGATACTCACATTGAGAACTTTAAATCAATTGTAGCTCTCGCATTACAGATGATAATTCAAGAACTTAACTCGTCTCAACTATAGAGAATATTTTCACAGCGATTTTCTCGAAGTTTACATACTTTTCAAAACGATTGAATACGATATACAAGCTCATACCCGCGGCTCCGCTCGCGTTATATTTCAATTTACAACGGTACTGATAGGTCCGCAACCCCACATTCATAACCTCGTATCGAAGGAGAGACAGCACGTGTTTACATGACAAAACGATGTCGCGTATAGATTCAATAATTTCTTGCTCAAATTCACTTTTCAAACACTACAAAATTGTCTTTGACCATGTTTCTAAATCTCTTATAGTTTGCGCAGTATCGCATGTAAAAGCCGGAAAGTTCCGGGATTTTTCATGAAAAATCGATATTTTATCTTATTTCTTCGTTATATAGGAATGAACCCTACATGAAAACCTCCCAAAAAAAATTCTCTACAACATAGTAAAAGTTTCATCAAAATCGGTCTTCTGGTTCCTGAGTCCATAGAGGACAAACAAACACACGGACATTCACATTTATAATATTAAGTATGGATAATGCTTCGAAAGTGTTCAACTCTTTCGATGTGGATTTTAGGAATTTCACATCATTTTTCGCGTTCAGGTCTCAGCTAGAGTCTTTCCAGTCTTCTAGAGAGTAAATACATGTTTTTTAGTTTTTGCCTTTTTTGTGTTTTCTTCATGATGTATCGATGATTTTTGATAACGTTAGATGAATACAGACTGTGTTTTTTTTTAGTATAATTATATACTTCATTACCTTGGAGCTGTTAATTGTCTGTTTCATCTGGGGTTTTCAGTTATTGCTATGTAATTTCATTTGTACATAATAGCATAGGAGAGTCGGCGGAGTTAAAAGTGTAAGAGTAATCTTTGAGACTAAACTTCGCTCCAACGTTTCTTCTCGATCTGTAGAAGTTTAATGATTATTTCATTAATAGTTAAACTGGTTCAATATAGTCGATTTAATATTATTATTATTATAAAGGTTAGTTTTAGACGTCATAGTAGCATAACGCGCGATCTGGCACACAACATGTGAGGTCGCATCAATTGTATTTTCATCATTTCGTATTCTTTTTAATGTTGGATTTTTTGTTTCATTCGTTAACAGTTGAAATTTTCAATATTGATAATACATTTAGTCGCAAAAGAATTCTCCCACCTAATTTCTCCACACAACCAATCCAAAACCCCAGTACGGCATCTAACCTCTCGTCATTTCCAGAACCGAAGGTGTTCAGAAGAAGAAACCCCAACCAGAACAGTCCAAGCAGAACCCCAAGTGGCAGGACCAAGTTGCAGCGGCTCAGCCGAGTCCAACAACAGCTCCAACGGCAACGAGTCCGACAACAGCGCCGAAGACTACATCCTGGGACCGGAGAGGCTCCAAAGGACCCCCAGAGGCAGCCTGCACGGTCACAGACCGAGGGACGAGATAGAGCTGAGGAGGTCCCAGAGGCAGTCCACGAGGAGGAACAGCGTAGCAAGTACGTCATTTAACGCGGGAAGAAGGGAGGTCGTCACTAGGGAACACAGGCGCATGTTGAGGAGGAACTTGGGCGTTAGGATACAGCAGATGCTGGTTCAGATGACTGAGGTGGACGTGGTTTATGATGTACCTTCGTGTGTTAGGTCTGATGCGTGTGATCACAGGTGCAGATAGGGGGATTTAACGAGGTTCTAGAAGATGTGCGAGACGTGCGAATAGGTGAAGTTGAAATTGGTCAATTAGTGTTTTGGAGTACTTAGACTTCGATGTAGTCGAGGATGAGCCGTAACGTTTGGATTCAGCAGTATCAGTAGATTTTGGTTTAATAAATAGTTCCAGGCTTCCATCAAATATACTGACATTGAAAGAGTCTTCCGGGCTTCATTATTATTATTTATTCTGAACAGAGGTCGTTGTGGCTACGTTCTGCCTTCTGGGAACCTTGACCGCAAGTTGTGTTGGGTAGTATACGTTTTAAGATTGAGTTTGTAAGAGGAGCCTCACTTTTGTCCTTAAGCGGTACAGTGTACCACTTCCAATGAGGCGAGGCATTCCAAGCGTTAATGAGGCGATAGACAGTCGAGACAAAATTTTGTCTGCTACATACTGTGTCACTGGATCGATGCAAAAGGAGGATAACGTCATTACCGTAAATCGGGGTAACTTTGAACGAATTTTTTTTTCAAAACTATATATCTCCGGTAAGGAAGCGAATGAAGAATCCCAAAAACTATATATCCCGGGCATCAGTTAGAGCTTGCTGCTGACAAAAATTAGATTTCAAAATGATCAATAACCTTTTTTTTTTAAATTAAATTATTGGTGTTCAAAATTACCCTACAATCGGGGATACTTTGAACGACTATGAAGAAACCACGCGATTTCGATTCAACTTCCCTGAGTACTAAAAATACTTAAAAATATTGGAAAAATATTATGTGGAATAGAAATATGTACATAATACTAAAAATATTCTTTTTTCGAAATAGTATCCGGCATTCATTATCACAAGAAATTAATCAAAAAACCGAAATTCTCCTGGAAAATAAAGTTGGTATGAACTGAAATAATATAATATTTTGTAATAATAGAAAAATTAGGTATCAGAAAACAATAAATAGGACTGAACTATCTTGTCCCATATATGGACAAAGATGATTTGCACTAAACAAGAGGCTCCTTCCTTTTCTGCCTACCTTGGGATTTTGCCGAGCTGTGAATATTTCGGTGATCGGTATAATCCTCTCATCGGTACTTATTGCCAGGAAATCTCAGGCAAAGAAATTTTTTTTCTCAATTTATTTCACTAGGAATTTTCCTTGAGATTTCTGAACCTGAACTATAAGTGGCATATTTTCCTGCACCGTGTTTTCTTTTGTAAGAGCAGAACATTTTCTACAAGAAAAAAACCGAGTTAGTTACAAACCTTGAGCTTCATTGAACACGTTCAAAGTATAAATAAAACAAAATGTGTTGAAGTATTTGAAATTCCTTTGCTATACTGTTGCAAGGATAATGTATTGTTGTAGTAGATATATTTTGCGAGCATGTAGTGCAAATATTTACGGTTACAGCAACAAAAGTTTGCAGACCATATCGAACGTGGATATTTTAAGTTCGAAGTAACGTGTCAGGATTGCTAACTCTCTGAACTTATTTTCATTTAAATGCTGTTGTGCCATTCTTGAATGTGTTACGAATTGAGTAGTGAAAACAAGATAGCGCTAAATCTAATAGTTTTTTCACCATAAGTTGATATGACAAAATAAATTGTTTGTTCAAAGTTACCCCATTTCACCGGTACGTTATACGTTAGAGTTGAAGCGCTCATTGTAATACAAACTCCCTGTATATTCAACTGTCGGTAAGAGCGGTCAAAGGAGCACCCTCTAAAAAACAACCCGAGTTTTGTTATGAGGAATAACCACAAATCCTGTGATTTATGACAAGACACACTGGTGAAAAGGAAAGATGAAAGTACGCCCCACCAATGCGTAGTTGCTTTGTGGGACATTCGAAATGAGGTGATACAGTTTTTCAAAGTGAGCCGCTCTTACATTTCTGCGTCGTGTCCCGTACACATGAATCGCCTCACACAAGAGTTACCCAACACTAACCGCAAGGATCTTTCGTCCTTTACCCAACTCGTTCATTTAAATCCCAAGGAGGCCGTCATGCCATTGATGAATCCAACGATATCCTCAGGAGCTTTAGCCGTTACCTCATGAGGATCCAGAACCGATTTCCCTATGTGAATGATTCTCAGTTCCGCCAGCTCTGGACACTAGTATACCATAAGATTGTACCTCGAACGCTGAATTTTCGACACTGACGTGTTCGAACCGGAAGTACAATCTCTAACCAAGAATCCTCTGGAGATGTCTACCGCAGTTGTGGGCGAAACGTTAGGTGAAATTATTCCTAATGGACCACGGCCAATAAGCCTGGAAGACTCTTTCAATGTCAGATGTTGGTATAGTTTATTCGAGGGATTGATAAGCCTTATACAGGGTGGGTCATCCATAACTTTCTACCGCGAATTTTGAGCTTTGGGATGGAATGACGAAAAAACGCTCTGACAGGTCAAATTTTGTTGAAACGGGGGCAAATAAGGGTGTTCTAATGAGTTTGATATCACTACACCTCTAGCTGCAACCCCTAACAGCTCTCATTTTTGAATAGGGAAAAGGGGTCGAGCAGCACCTTGTTGGAAAGGCATTTCAATTTCCTGCATGAGTGTATTTTTTTTAACGTTTTATTTTTATACAGAGTGACTCAGTATTCCATCAACAACTTTCACGATCCGAATTTGGACCTTTGAGATGGAAAAAACGCTCGGATGGGTCAAAAAATGAATTCGATATCACTACCCCTCTAGCCGCTACCCTACTGATATCGACTTCAATTTTTGACCGGTCCGAGCGTTTTTTCCATCTCAAAAATCCAAATTCGGCGTATGAGAATTATTGATGGAATACTGAGTCACTCTGTATAATAATAAAGAGATGAAAAAAAAACACTCGTGCAGGAAATTGAATTGCCTTTCCAACAAGGTAGTGCTTGATCCCTCTTCCCTATTCAAAAATGAGAGCTGTTAGGGGTTGCGGCTAGAGGGGTTGTGATATCAAACTGATTCGAGCACCCTTATTTGTCCCCCTTTCAACAAAATTTGACCTGTCCGAGCGTTTTTTCGTTATTCCATCCTAAAGTTCAAAATTCGGAGTGGTATGTTATAGATGGCCCACCCTGTATAGCTACAGAGTTAACCTATCATCAAAATACGAAAATTTGTCCACCGTACCTGTAGAGTAGATCAGTATACAGTGTGTCCAAGATGATGGTTTGGTCAGAAATGGTAAGAGATGCGGGGTCAGTCGAACAAGAGATAACTTGTTGCCTTGAGAAAGTCTGAAAATTCCTCTTTATTCTAGAGTTGTCCGGAAAAATCAGGAATTATATTCTTCAAAATGCGCACGCTCAAACAGTGATAATTGGATATTTTGTTGCCAGATTCCCAGATTGTGCATACATCGTGTCCTAGAATCCTTGGAATCATAGTGAAGATTGCATTATTTCATTAGAGAGTTATCAATACTCAAGCCTAACTTTATTAATGGATCTGGTGATATTTGAGCTATTGAAACACCTGATTTCTTGTCAATTTTATATTGACATTTCCTTCATTCTGACAGTTGTCAGAAGTTGCTGAACGCAGAAGATTGGGAGAACTGTCAAAATAAGGGATCTCTTATTAAGATATGGCTGTCATTTATTCGAGTTGAGTACGAGAGGCCTTTTTTCGTGGCCTTGAAGTAGGGAAAAAAACTCAACAGACTTGAAAGTATTAACGAGTGTTGGACTTTCCCCAACTAAAAAACCCTCCTCAGCTGCTTAGCTGGAAGCTCAAATAGTTGGAAAGTTCCTCTTTGTTTTGGAGTAATCCGGAAAGTTAGGAATTTTTTTCGGTGACCTTGAAAGATGATAATACGCATGCGCAAACAGTAACAATTTGCGATTTTGTTGACAGATTGTGCATATCTCATCTCATCGTATCCTAGAATCCATGGAATCATAGGGAAGATTACACTATTTCATTCACTTTACCTACTTGATAATCGAGGCGGTTTCAATTTCTTTTTCAATTGGATTCTTTGTGAATATATTCAATGGGAATATCATTTATTGGCTGTTATTTATGTTTTTCAAAGATCATAAGGAAAGATGTTTATAACAAAGATTTTTTAGGTAGGCTTATATTACATATACAGGGTGATACATATTTTTTCGATTATGAATAATACAATGACATTACAGTATTATATGGAGGAGTATGAAACATTCTCGAAATACACAATCTCGCAACGCAGATGAGAATTTGATTTTTACTACTTTTTTGTTTTTCCATGCAATTCCTTTGTGCTTAATTCAGAATTCACAGATATCTAAAAGCACTTGCTCATCATAGGTATAAGAGTCTAATTCCTCTTTCTTCTCTTGATTGCCCTCAAAATTGAAATAAATACCCACAACAATAGTTTATTTTGACAGTTTTGACATAACTAGGTTAGATTTTAGATTGTAAATTCTTATAGTTCTTGCGGAAAAGATATAATTTAGAAGTGACACGACTTGTAGACTTCCTAACATCTGGGATCTAAGTTATCAGAGGAGAAAGAAACATACTGACTTCAAGACATTTCATAAAAGTAGTGACGACAAACTGACTGACTTTATCTTTTGACGTAGTTGTATTTTGGACAGTTGAATTTTAATTAAGTATTATTTGTTGTAATAAATTTTAAAGTGATCGTTATCTAACTGAGTAATCCTGTTTCAAGACATTTCATAAAAGTAGTGACGACAAACTGACTGACTTTATCTTTTGACGTAGTTGTATGTTGGACAGTTGAATTTTTATTAAGTATTATTTGTTGCAATAAATTTAAGAGTGATCGTTATCTAACTGAGTAATCCTGTTTCGCAGGTGAAGAACTTCTCTTGAGGGACAGTCCCAGCCTAGGTTCCATAGGTTCTCGCAGAACAGTGTACATATCAGAGGACGAACCAGCGCCTTCTCCGCCACCAATTCAATCGACCCCCCTGAGAGACAGTAACCCCCCCCTTCTAGTTTATAATAGGATATCGACTGTGATTGGCGGCGACACTCTCTGCACTTTAGGCAACCAAACGAATCTACCGGAGATTCCCAGGGAAAATTTGGACAATAAGAAACAGTTGAATCCTAAGGAGACCGCTGTGTGGTACGAGTATGGTTGTGTTTAGTTCGTGATAGTCTCTCTTGGAGAAAAAGAACAATGAAATTAATCTCTGATGGATCGACAGTGAAATAGTTATGCTCAAGTTTTATCGAATTTAAGGTTTTATCAGTATTATTATACAGGATTATTTATGAATATGGCTCTATAGAATATTTTTAGGAAAGACGCAAGATTCAGGATTGAAATTCTAAAGGTGAACTTCAAGTAAGAAGACGACTTTTCGTATAATTTCTGAAGGTTCTAGGACTTTAGTTTTTCAAATGGGAAAACCCATTTTCATTGCATAAATAGATTCTGTATTGAATTCTGAGTCTTTCTGTTTCCAAAAGTTCGAATGTTCCCGAGAAAATTCTCTTACATGAGGAAATACAAAAAAAATCTCGAAATTGAACTCTGTTGAAATACAGACAACTTCGAGGTTTTTTCATTAAAAATTCTCATTTTTGAGAATCTCCGAGGAGAAAGGCTGATGCTTCTTTTCCGATAGCGTGATTTTCAGACTATGATACAGGAGGTCACGAATTCTTTGTCAAAGTTAGAAGTGACGAAACATCAAAAAATCTTTTTTTTCAAATTGGAACCCCATTTTTTCGAAGCATTTTCGAAATCTTCGTCAAAAAATAATAGGAGCATACGTCCAAGACTTTTATTCCAAAACGATTTTGTCTTCAATTTTCAATCTCATTCCGAATGTGTTTTTTTTTACTGGAAAATAATTAGCGGTCAAGTGAAATTTTTGGAAATGTCTGTTATCAAGAAAATATTTTCTATAGTTCGGACGAGTTGAGTTCTTCAATTATCATCTGTAATGCGAGAGCAAAAATTGGTTTGAAGTTCTCAATGTGAGTTTTAGTGAAGTCAACCTAGAAAATTCTCAGGGATGCAGAAAAAAATAATTTGTAATAATTTTTCATGCTTTTGAGAAAATGAATAACAAAACATCTAACAATTTCATTACTGAAAATTCAAATTTCCCTACCATGAAAAAAAAGAAATTCTCCAGAATTAAGAATTTGCGGAAATTATCCTAAACTTTAAAAAATGAAGAAAAACTGAACTCATCTGAACTATAAGAAAATATTTTATCGATGACAAAATTTCAAAAATTTTCACCCGACCGCTAATTATTTTTCAGTAGAAAAATACATTCGGAATGAGATTGGAAATTGAAGACGAAATCGTTTTTCCGGAATATCTCGAAAAATATTCATATTGGGATAAAAGTCTTGGACGTAAGCTCCTATTATTTTTTGACGAAGATTTAGAAAATGCTTCGAAAATGTGGGATTCCAATTTGAAAAAATTGATTTTTTGATGTTTCGTCACTTCTAACTTTGACAAAGAATTTATGACCTTCTGTATCATATTCTGAAAATCACGCTTTCGGAAAAGAAGCATCAGCCTTCCCCCCCGGAGATTCTCAAAAATGAGAATTTCTAATGAAAAAACCTGTATTTCAACAGAGTTCAATTTGAGATTTTTTTTCGTATTTCCTCATTTAAAGAGAATTTTTTCGAGAAAATTCAAACTTTTGGAATCAAAAAAACTCTTAATTCAATGGAGAATGTATTCATGCAATAAAAAAGGGTCTTCCCATTTGAAAAAACGAAAGTTGATGTTACTTCCGCAAAAACCTTGAAAAAATATACGAGAAGTCGTCTTCTTACTTGAAGCTCACCTTTAGAATTTCCATACTGAATATTGTGTCTTTCCTAAAAATATTCTATAGAGATTTGTGAATAACCCTGTATATGTATAGGGTGTGTGCGATGAGCTGGGTTGATATATGACAAAAATCTCCAGATCATTTGAAATTCTCATAAAACTCAAAAATTTTGATTTCTCCACTTTCTACTGGAACTTTCGCTTTTATACAAAACCTAACCTCCATTTCAGATATAAAAGTATATTAACTTACAACAGGTTGCGATTGGAATAATATAGATTAGGTAAACCCTATAAGAGAATTCATAGAAGCTTTTGTTAATGTCAGTTTTGAAATAACAAAGTTGGAATGTAACTGAACATGAACATATTCAAGTTTAAAAAGCATCTCATAACCATTTAGCTCGCCACAGAAGCCCTAGTATTTACCTCACAGTATTCACGATAAGCTTGGATGCTTAGCTGTTTTCAATATTTTTTGTGTACTTTTATAATTTCTTTATTTGAATTATTTGGGAGTTTCAAGTATTGAAATTTGAAAAACTATTTTTTTACTGGGAAATTTTGCAAATGGATTTCATTGTTTCGTAATGTTCACTATTGTGTTCCTCAATGTATATAGTATTTTATTTTTGCTATCGGTACTTACAAAACAGCGCAACACTTACTAATGACGCACTATGTAGATAAGGAAACTATACTTCCATAATTTGATTAGACTATGCTGTTTACCAAGATCTGTTGAATTTTTTATTCTCATTCAAGATCTTTATATTTTGTTTTTATTAAAAACGTGATTAAAGTTAACCATATTGATTTTGAGCTGAATCAAAATGTATAGCATAAACGCCTTAAAAAAATGTTTATATAGCCTTAGGAGGGATTTTCCCTATGTTTTTATACTTCACTGTTAATATTTCTCTCTTATATTTGTATATTTTAAGGTTACCAATATTGTTAATATTACTTTGTAAGGAAACGATGACTATCTTAATGTCTTCAGCTGAAATTGTGATTAAAAGTTTATTATTATCGATAAACTTGAATAAAATAATTTATTTGAAACTTTATTTCATTTTAATTCATTCACTGTTAGGTAAACAATTAACAATGTGCCAAAGGTGGCGCCAGGACACAGTAACAAATCCTACACAAATCACACCCCTTCCTTCTAACCCGCATAAATTTCAAGTAGCTTCTGAAGATTTTCACAGAAACCTAGAAGGCATGGAAATGTACAATTAATCCTCTAAATTTCTCGGTCTCTTTAGATGGCTGCAAACTGTCAGCTTTGATCCTATAACTCTGACATAACCAAAATTATTACAAAAATTCTGAATTTCCACAAGGTTTCTCAATTCTTTACCCATAAAAATTTCTCTGATAATTATTTTTGACTAACAATTCAAATACAAACAAAAAGTAAACAACATTTCATTGATAAAAGAGACAAAATAACACGATATTTTGTTAGGTTATGTTTACTACTCTCCCATTGGTTCAGCTATTAGCTTGAAAATGCGATGCTGTCATTAACTGCGGCAAATTAAAAGTTATTCAACTCTCCAGTTCTCGTCGAAAGTTTCCATTGATAAGATAATCCTTCATCGTGAAGAATGAACCCTGCAGTTTAACTTTCTTACTCATGTTGTGCCTTTTTCCTTCATTGATTCAAAAACCTTGTGTTCATTCTGAGTCAGCAAACAACGGTTAATTTTCATTATTTTCGTTTTGATGGACTCCTCGGACTGTTATATCTATCTGATGATTTTCTCTTTAAGAACAAAACAAACATTTCTGATAACAAAAAAGATTGACATTTCTAAAATTAATTCTTTGAAAAAAAAGAAGAGTAAAAGGTTATGACACTTTATGTTATTCGATGGTTCGCATATTTATATTTTATTTCTGTTATGTATTGTTCTGTGGTTGAAAATTCAAACAAGAAAACGTTAACTGTTACATCGAATGTTGAATTGCGATCAAATCAAACATTAATTGTTGAAAATTGGTTCGAACCATGCACACTCCGCTACGTTCAACGCCGTTTGCGTCGAGAAAACTGAAAAGGGAAAAAACAAACCTTTCTGATGGAAGTTCCGATACTACCAAGGAGCCAGTTCGAGTTTTCTGCAGACTTCGTCCTTTAAAAGACGACGTAGAAGATGAATCTTGTATTACGTTGGTTTCGCCTACAGTATTATCACTCAATTCTCCTGCTGACCCCAAGTATGCCCCTCAAAAAGAATTGCACTGTCAGTTCAAACAGATTTTCACTTCCTATGCTACCCAAAGGGAAGTGTTTGATTTTGTTGCCATGCCTCTTCTTCAAGATTTGTTCAAAGGTAAGAACGCCTTATTGCTCAGTTATGGTGTGACTGGATCAGGCAAGACATATACGTTATCTGGGGAACCGTCAAATCCAGGTATAATGCCCAGGAGCATCGATACCATATTCAACACTATTGAAGAACTGCAAGCTCCGAAGTTCACCATTAAGCCTGATAAAATGAATGGGTTTTTGGTTCAGTCTGAGAATGAAGCCGTTCAAGATAGATTGTTGGAGAGCAAATTGAATTCGAAGAATTTAAGAAGTAAGACTTCCAGAAGAGCTATAGGAGATCAACCTCAGTATATTAACGATGGGAAAAGAATAATGGATATTGATGAAAGTTGTTCATATGCAGTCTTTATAAGTTATACAGAAATATACAACAACACTGTTTATGATTTATTGGAGGAGTCTAATACGAAAAGTTTGCAACCTAAGATATTAAGGGAAGATGCTCAGAAAAACATGTATGTTATTGGAGTTACAGAAGTGGAGGTAAAATCTGCCGAAGAAGCTTTTGAAGTTCTCAGCGTGGGAATGAAAAAGAAGAGAATGGGGCATACTTTACTCAATTCAGAATCAAGCCGTTCCCACTCTGTTTTTAACATTCGCTTGGTTCAAATGGAACAAGTTGCTCACAACAGTGACGGAGTAGCTATTATACCAGACTCTAACCTCATAAAAGTTTCTCAGTTAAGTCTGGTAGATCTGGCAGGTTCTGAAAGAACTAATCGCACTCAAACTACCGGGATGAGGTTGAAAGAAGCAGGTAGGATAAATAATTCTCTTATGTGCCTGAGGAATTGTTTGGAGGTTCTCAGAGAGAATCAGCTTACCGGTTCTAACAAGTTGGTGCCTTATAGAGACAGTAGGTTGACTTTCCTTTTCAAAAGTTTTTTCGAAGGTTACGGAAAAGTGGAAATGATTGTTTGTGTTAATCCTTCAGTACATGATTACGAGGAGAATCTGCAAGTTATGAAGTTCGCTGAAATGACGCAAGATGTGAAAATTAAGAGAACCGAAAGGAAGGATACTCCGTATGTCAGAAAAGCTACGAAGAAGGTATTTAACACACCTGGGACAGCGAATAAGCTCAAAGTAACTTCTTCCTTCACTCTGCAAAAGATACCGAGTTTTAGTTTCAACAACGAGAATTTTGATGAAATGGGGGACACGTTAGAACAGGTCGGTAAGATATTGAAGCTCCGGAGCTCCAGAATGGAGAATTATTTCTGCGAGTTGAACAATAAAGAGAAGAACTTCAGGAAGAGGCTGTGCACGTTGAACGAAGGAAACATCTTGAATATTTCAGAGATGAAGAGCATGAAAGCAATAATAAAGAAGGGTAAAGAAGAAGCTTATAATTTAAAGAACAAAATTGCAGATTTGGAGACAGTTAATGATAGTTTAGCCGGTAAAAATGATGAGCTCCAAGACGTGATAAGATCGTTGAGAAGAACGGTGGACGAGATGAACCTACGGATAAATCAGAAGATACTGGAGAAGGAGAAGGTTAAACAGAAGTTTGTAATGGCCAACGAGAAGATGTCTCAAGAATTGGATAACAAACTGAGGAAGCAACGAGAACATCTGCAAGCTTCGATGAAAGCTAAGGAGAACAAGCTGAAACGTGTCAGGGAAATTTTGGAAAGCGATGATCAGTCTGAAGGGAGGACAGAAAAAGAGTGTAGAGAGGAGGAGGGGAGACCGGAGACTCCCCCTCGAGAATCTCCACAAGCAACATCTCCCCCCATGCGGGACATTCACAGCAGTAACCGGAGAAATATTCAAACACCTGGAGGAAGACATAGAAGGTCCAGATCAGCAGGGGAAGTGTGGCTGGAACACAACTCGATTAAACCGGTGCCACTCGGTACAGTTCTTCAGCCTTCAGTGAAAAAACGTAAATCTCTGACGAAACTAACTAAAGCAAGCGATATAACCAACCCCAACCAGAGTAAATACTGTCTTATTGCTCAAGATCAAGACACTGAGGGTGAAATCGAGACAAAAGTGTACAAAGGGGACATTGTTCCTACCTGTGGGGGTGGAGCTCAAGTCATTTTCAATGATGTGGAACTGTTGAGGCAGAAAAGTCCTATGGCTTCACCTTAAACTACTCCAGTGCTCTTTTCATTTGTGTTATAGGTTAAGCTAGGTTAGGTACTTGAGGGACTTTCTCTTATTTATTTTATATTGAGTTTAGCTTTAGAATATTATTCCTTTATTTGATATGAAAATTTTATATATTAACCTCTTTATTTTGTCAAAAAACATATATTTTTGTAAGCAGTTCATGAGGAATGTCATGATCATGAAATAGTCTTATGTTGAAATTGCAGCGTGAATTGTGATGGTTTCTGTAAAGATTCTTCATTTCTTTTGAACAGAATTTCTATTAGTTTTTCACAGATTTTATACCAACCTAGTCCTGTGAATATATTTCTACAATATTCTGAAATTGTTTTATTTTCCGAATCATCTATGTTTATAAAAAAAAATGAAGCATTGTTTCGCTTTGTCACCTCTTTACGCGTGAACAGCTCTACCAATTTTGCTTATTTCTCTGAAATTAGCTTCCGCAGATGTGGGCCAGTAATCCAGAAATATTCCTTTTTTTGTCATTATATCCGGTTGTTAAAGCCTTTACCTAAAACAACATGAAACAACCTAGAGCAAGTCGGTAAAATCCTGAAGCTCCGGAGTTCGAGAATGGAGAATTAATTTTGCGAGTTGAACAATAAAGAGAAGAATTTCAGGAAGGGGCTGTGCACTTTGAACGAAGGAAACATCTTGAATATTTCGGAGATGAAGAGAATGAAAGCCATAATAAAGAAAAGTAAAGAAGAAGCTTATAATTTAAAGAACAAAATTGCAGATTTGGAGACAGTTAATGATAGTTTAGCTGGTAAAAATGATGAGCTCCAAGACGTGATAAGATCGTTGAGAAGAACGGTAGACGAGATGAACCTACGGATAAATCAGAAGATACTGGAGAAGGAGAAGGTTAAACAGAAGTTTGTAATGGCCAACGAGAAGATGTTTCAAGAATTGGACAATAAATTGAGGAAGCAGCGAGAACATCTGCAAGCTTCGATGAAAGCTAAGGAGAACAAGCTAAAACGTGTCAGGGAAATTTTGGAAACTGATGATCAGTCGGAAGGAAGAACAGAAAAAGAGTATAGAGAGGAGGAAGTGAGACCGGAGACTCCCCCTCGAGAATCTCCACAAGCAACATCTCCCCCCATACGGGACATTCACAGCAGTAACCGGAGGAACATTCAGACACCTGGAGGAAGACATAGACGATCCAGATCAGCAGGGGAAGTGTGGCTGGAACACAACTCGATAAAACCGGTGCCACTCGGTACAGTTCTTCAGCCTTCAGTGAAAAAACGCAAATCTCTGACAAAACTAACTAAAGCCAGCGATATAACCAACCCCAATCAGAGTAAATACTGTCTTATCGCTCAAGATCAAGACACTGAGGGTGAAATCGAGACAAAAGTGTACAAAGGGGACATTGTTCCGACTTGTGGAGGTGGTGCTCAAGTCATTTTCAATGATGTGGAACTGTTGAGGCAGAAAAGTCCTATGGCTTCACCTTAAACTACTCCAGTGCTCTTTTTATTTGTGTTATAGGTTAAGCTAGGTTAGGTACTATGAGGGACTTTCTCTTATTTATTTTATATTGAGTTTAGCTTTAGAATATTATTCCTTTATTTGATATGAAAATTTTATATATTAACCTCTTTATTTTGTCAAAAAACATATATTTTTGTAAGCAGTTCATGAGGAATGTCATGATCATGAAATAGTCTCATGTTGAAATTGCAGCGTGAATTGTGATGGTTTCTGTAAAGATTTTTCATTTCTTTTGAACAGAATTTCTATTAGTTTTTCACAGAATTTATACCTACCTACTCCTGTGAATATATTTCTACAATTTTCTGAAATTCTTTTATTTTCCGAATCATCTACCTTAATAAAAAAAATGAAGCAGTGTTTTGCTTTGTCACCTTCTTACGCGTGAACAGCTATACCAATTTTGCTTATTTCTCTGAAATTGGCTTCCGCAGATAGAAAAAATTCCTAGTGGGCATACAAGAAGTACCTTCTCGGTCATCTCACGCCCTTCTAAATCTAACAGGCCGAAAGGTTAGACGTTGCCGTTGTTTCTATCGGAGTGTCAGGTAGCACTTTTAAAGAGTACACGACTTTCTCTTGCAATTCGCGCTGTTTTCGATGCAATTTCGAATTTATTTCAATTCACAATGAGATAGAGAACTGTAGAGAGAAAAAATAAAACAGCATTTCGTTTATTTGCGAATAACTTCTAAACATTTTATTGCAAATAATCCAGAACTCACTACGAGGAAGTATCTGTTGTATTAAGTTCCACAAGATTGCAATCAGAATGGAAATTATTCAACTTTCTGAAGCGAATGAAATAGGTGAATGAACATCAATAGAGGAAAAAAGTATTATTTCACCCTCGAAAAAGATTATATATTCTTACTGTTGATCCTCAAACTTCAAATAAATCCTTTAAAACATAAATTTAACAAGAATAAACCCTGAAAGGATGAAAACAATTTTGATAACTGACGACTAAAAGTAATTTCCTCTCGGCATTTTGGAATAATTATTAAGCAAGATGTTACTCAAAATTTGGGAAAATTTGCTTAATATAATTTCAGGAGACTGCTGACATAGTGAACATTTGTCGTGATAAACATCCCAAGTAAGCTGGAAATATCTCATAAATAAACATTTCAAATCGTCTCTCTGATTATCCACTTCACCAAACTTCACTTCATATTCAGAAGTAAGAATAGTGTTGAAAATTTAGTAACAATCTCTTGCACATTCAAATAAAAAATGTGAAATTCTCTTAAATGAACCGCGTGTTAAGTGAAGAAGATAATCACTTACAGAGACGTCTTGATCTGATCATTCAGAGCTCACCAACTCGGTACAGGTGTTAAGCCATTTTCTTCCCCTCGCGGGATCTTTCGGAGATCTAAATAGCTTCACCTTCTCACAAGTAGATTTATAGTTGCTTTTGGAACCAGGCACTGCTTCAGTTCGAGCCATAGCACTCAAATCGAAGATTTCCAAATGAAATTTCAATAAATATTGAAATTAAACACCTTCCTGCTGATAATTCTTCCAGATATGAGCACTCAGATTCAAAAAATTTCGTAATTAACCCTATACCGACTGTTTTTGCAACTGCACCCTCCGATGGCAATCTGGCAACTTCGCATTTTCAAGCAACCTTTTGGCCTATACACTTATCATAGGATGAGAGGTCTTTGTTTTGGCCTGTTGAATATCGGTGGCCGCGGTTGTAATGATCAATAGGGCGCCATCTGTCAGCTAACTCAACCAACTAATTTTCATAGGATAGCTAAACAAGGTTTCTACTTCATGAAGTAAAATTTAAAGATTCCTTCAGTGCTGATATCTATCATTCTATCATATCTATCATAATAATATAATAATAGAGTACTCTATAATCTTTGTTCAATATGGTTTATAGATTTATAAGCAAGGTATCTATCTGAGTAGGGACGGTTCCTTCTTTTCTCAGGTTTGAGCGTCATCTACACTTCGTGAAACATATTAACAGATCCTCACTCTCACTCGCCTACAGAAAACTTCCTAGCGATAATTCAACAAGCGAAATCGTCAGGTCCCACTTCGAATCGTAATTCTCTTCGACTCCCTTTCGTCATCTTCCTACTCCTTACTACGAAACTCAGTTTGCGTTTAAAACTGCTTTGGAACGCGCGTTCGCAGTGCCACTCGCGTGTTTATGTTTATTTTTTTCGAAGTGACAGTGCAAGAGTTCAAGTGTTTCAGAGTGATTTTTCGAAAAGGATCGTCTTCGAGTGTTGGAAATATGTGTGACGGTTGTTTTTTCGCTGTTCTGGAACATATGACGGCGAAGATTTCTCTTTGAAAAATTAAGGTGTGTTGAATTACTTTTTTTCGAATTTTACATCATTCGAAATGAAAGTTTGGGATGACGAAGTTTTCGTAATATTTTGTATTACCATAGAATTAGTGGTAAAATTGGTCAACTTTCATTCAGATGCTGCAAATTTCACCATTCTTCAAAAATTATTGGTTCCCTCCAAAATTAAAAATTCTTTCAGCAAATTTTAATTGAAAAATTTGCATAAAGGTTGGATTCTTCAAACTGTGTCCACACAGGTGTTTTTTTACCTGACTAGCTGGCGGTATCAAGGGTTTAATTCATTTAAATTCTTCTCTGCGGCCGCATGACTAATTATTTTGCGGTGTCGCATGTATGTAAATTAATGTGGGAGGAATTTGTACGTAATGAGTACATTACGTCGTTGTCCTCATCTTCAAGCTATGTCAATGTTTACGTTGTATCCTCCACTCTGTTATTTAAGTGAATATTAAAAGCCCCCGCTCTTTTTTTCAGATTAATTTTTTTTTTTAAAGAGGCTCGCATGATTTAATTTTGTTTGAGATCAGACTAGAAAAGCTTCTAGACAAATGAATAGGATTTTCCATAGTCAATAATTTTTTAAATTAGAGGTTGTTTTTTCGAAATTTACAATTTTGAATATCTCAGTACGAAGCCAAATCTGTTAATAACCATGTCATTGCCCTTTATCTGTTTCCCTTCGAGTTTCTTTCAATAACAGAATTAATTAAATATTTCGACTTTCCCTGCAGTTAATTTCAGTACTTTCGCAATAGAAATCTTGATTATTCAAGAATTTTTTTTTCTTCTTCAACGGGATGTATATTATCAACAAATATTTTCACAACATATCCATTTTGCGCCTTTTACCTGCAAAATTTCATAAATATTGTCCCTTTCGTTCTTTGGTTCTATACTTTACCCTATCTTTGTATACCGGATGTCCCAGTATCCTTGTTATAATGGATTTCCTCAGCTATTTGATAAAAATTTGAAAATTTCATGTTATGATTACTAACAAATGAGAAAAGACGCTGTCATTTGAATTTCGTTCCTGTCCAATTTTCGTCTTGGGTTTTTAACTGCTTAATATGTTTGTCGAGAGTCCAATTATTGATAAAAGTGACGATTTGGTTGTTCCTCTGGATATTGAAGAGTCATCAAGAAGAGCAAATCTGGAACTCCTACTTAGAAAATCTGTTCAGCAGTACGATATTGCATGTAACAATTTCCTGGCCTGGTGTAAATTGAAAAAGGTAGAAGGAAACTTCAGTGAAACTGTTTTCCTGGTATACTTAGAAGAAAAATAGAAAATATGGAGTTCATCAACCTTTTGGAGCAAATTTTCAATGATAAAGTCAAGCGCCCTTGTTGAAAATGGTGTGGATGTTAGTAAATATTTTAAGGTAATATCCTATTTAAAACGGAAAAGTGAAGGATATCGTCCCAAAAAATCGAAAATTCTCACTCGTGAACAAGTATAAAGGAGGCACCAGATGAGAAATACTTGACCGGTGTGAAAAGAGCGGCCAAAGATAGCGGCCGAAATTTACGGAAACACCCGAACGCCCAAGTCAGTGGCGTCCGGTGTCCCTTCTGTTTTCTCATAGGAATTCGAAGTTAGGTTGATTAAATGGGGGAATAATAAATAAAACGCGTATTTTTTATTTTGAATAGACGATTTTACGACAAAAAAAGTCGATATGAACATTCATATCTCGCACCGGACTTGTTTTATTAATTTCTCGTGAACTTGAAGATGCCGATATGAGGAAGAGCTCCTTGCATTACCAGATTGGAGGGAAATATACTACGACGTATACTACTTGAACAGAGCAAAAAAAATTGACTTGCGATGGGGCTCTGGGGTTGAAATTTCAACCCCTAAATCTTCGGGTGGTGTTTCGATCAGAACGCGGAATCCTTGCATAATCATATTCACAGGAAAAATTCACTTGGTTATCATCATCGAATAGCGCAAAAAAAATTCGACTTGCGATGGGGCCCTGGGGTTGAAATTTCAACCCCTAATTTTTCGGGTGGTGTTTCGATCAGAACGCGAAATCCTTGCATAATCATATTAACAGGAAAAATTCACTTGGTTATCATCATCAAATAGCACGAAAAAAATTTGACTTGCGATGGGGCCCTGGGGTTGAAATTTCATCCCTTAACTTTTCGGGTGGTGTTTCGATCAGAACGCGGAATCCTTGCATAATCATATTCACAGGAAAAATTCACTTGGTTATCATCATCAAATAGCACGAAAAAAATTTGACTTGCGATGGGGCCCTGGGGTTGAAATTTCATCCCCTAACTTTTCGGGTGGTGTTTCGATCAGAACGCGGAATCCTTGCATAATCATATTCACAGGAAAAATTCACTTGGTTATCATCATCAAATAGCGCAAAAAAAATTCGACTTGCGATGGGGCCCTGGGGTTGAAATTTCAACCCCTAATTTTTCGGGTGGTGTTTCGATGAGAACGCGTGATCCTTGCATAATCATATTAACAGGAAAAATTCACTTGGTTATCATCATCAAATAGCACGAAAAAAATTTGACTTGCGATGGGGCCCTGCGGTTGAAATTTCATCCCTTAACTTTTCCGGTCAATTTTCGATCAGAACGCGTGATCCTTGCATAATCATATTCACAGGAAAAATTCACTTGGTTATCATCATCAAATAGCTCAAAAAAATTTGACTTGCGATGGGGCCCTGGGGTTGAAATTTCATCCCTTAACTTTTCCGGTCAATTTTCGTACAGAACGCGTGATCCTTGCATAATCATATTCACAGGAAAAATTCACTTGGTTATCATCATCAAATAGCACGAAAAAAATTTGACTTGCGATGGGGCCCTGGGGTTGAAATTTCATCCCTTAACTTTTCGGGTGGTGTTTCGATCAGAACGCGGAATCCTTGCATAATCATATTCACAGGAAAAATTCACTTGGTTATCATCATCAAATAGCACGAAAAAAATTTGACTTGCGATGGGGCCCTGGGGTTGAAATTTCATCCCCTAACTTTTCGGGTGGTGTTTCGATCAGAACGCGGAATCCTTGCATAATCATATTCACAGGAAAAATTCACTTGGTTATCATCATCAAATAGCGCAAAAAAAATTCGACTTGCGATGGGGCCCTGGGGTTGAAATTTCAACCCCTAATTTTTCGGGTGGTGTTTCGATCAGAACGCGTGATCCTTGCATAATCATATTAACAGGAAAAATTCACTTGGTTATCATCATCAAATAGCACGAAAAAAATTTGACTTGCGATGGGGCCCTGCGGTTGAAATTTCATCCCTTAACTTTTCCGGTCAATTTTCGATCAGAACGCGTGATCCTTGCATAATCATATTCACAGGAAAAATTCACTTGGTTATCATCATCAAATAGCTCAAAAAAATTTGACTTGCGATGGGGCCCTGGGGTTGAAATTTCATCCCTTAACTTTTCCGGTCAATTTTCGTACAGAACGCGTGATCCTTGCATAATCATATTCACAGGAAAAATTCACTTGGTTATCATCATCAAATAGCACGAAAAAAATTCGACTTGCGATGGGGCCCTGGGGTTGAAATTTCATCCCTTAACATTTCCGGTCAATTTTCGATCAGAACGCGTGATCCTTGCATAATCATATTCACAGGAAAAATTCACTTGGTTATCATCATCAAATAGCTCAAAAAAAATTTGACTTGCGATGGGGCCCTGGGGTTGAAATTTCATCCCTTAACTTTTCCGGTCAATTTTCGTACAGAACGCGTGATCCTTGCATAATCATATTAACAGGAAAAATTCACTTGGTTATCATCATCAAATAGCTCAAAAAAAATTTGACTTGCGATGGGCCCTGGGGTTGAAATTTCATCCCTTAACTTTTCCGGTCAATTTTCGTACAGAACGCGTGATCCTTGCATAATCATATTCACAGGAAAAATTCACTTGGTTATCATCATCAAATAGCACGAAAAAAATTCGACTTGCGATGGGGCCCTGGGGTTGAAATTTCATCCCTTAACTTTTCCGGTCAATTTTCGATCAGAACGCGTGATCCTTGCATAATCATATTCACAGGAAAAATTCACTTGGTTATCATCATCAAATAGCTCAAAAAAAATTTGACTTGCGATGGGGCCCTGGGGTTGAAATTTCATCCCTTAACTTTTCCGGTCAATTTTCGTACAGAACGCGTGATCCTTGCATAATCATATTAACAGGAAAAATTCACTTGGTTATTATCATCAAATAGCGCAGAAAAAATTTGACTTGCGATGGGGCCCTGGGGTTGAAATTTCATCCCTTAACTTTTCCGGTGGTGTTTCGATCAGAACGCGTGATCCTTGCATAATCATATTAACAGAAAAAATTCACTTGGTTATCATCATCAAATAACACGAAAAAAATTTGACTTGCGATGGGGCCCTGGGGTTGAAATTTCATCCCTTAACTTTTCGGGTGGTGTTTCGATCAGAACGCGGAATCCTTGCATAATCATATTCACAGGAAAAATTCACTTGGTTATCATCATCAAATAGCACGAAAAAAATTTGACTTGCGATGGGGCCCTGGGGTTGAAATTTCATCCCTTAACTTTTCCGGTCAATTTTCGATCAGAACGCGTGATCCTTGCATAATCATATTCACAGGAAAAATTCACTTGGTTATCATCATCAAATAGCTCAAAAAAAATTTGACTTGCGATGGGGCCCTGGGGTTGAAATTTCATCCCTTAACTTTTCCGGTCAATTTTCGTACAGAACGCGTGATCCTTGCATAATCATATTAACAGGAAAAATTCACTTGGTTATTATCATCAAATAGCGCAGAAAAAATTTGACTTGCGATGGGGCCCTGGGATTGAAATTTCATCCCTTAACTTTTCCGGTGGTGTTTCGATCAGAACGCGTGATCCTTGCATAATCATATTAACAGAAAAAATTCACTTGGATATCATCATCAAATAGCTCAAAAAAAATTTGACTTGCGATGGGGCCCTGGGGTTGAAATTTCATCCCTTAACTTTTCCGGTCAATTTTCGTACAGAACGCGTGATCCTTGCATAATCATATTAACAGGAGAAATTCACTTGGTTATCATCATCAAATAGCACGAAAAAAATTTGACTTGCGATGGGGCCCTGGGGTTGAAATTTCATCCCTTAACTTTTCTGGTCAATTTTCGTACAGAACGCGTGATCCTTGCATAATCATATTGACAGAAAAAATTCACTTGGATATCATCATCAAATAGCTCAAAAAAAATTTGACTTGCGATGGGTCCCTGGGGTTGAAATTTCATCCCTTAACTTTTCCGGTCAATTTTCGTACAGAACGCGTGATCCTTGCATAATCATATTAACAGGAAAAATTTACTTGGTTATCATCATCAAATAGCGCAGAAAAAATTTGACTTGCGATGGGGCCCTGGGGTTGAAATTTCATCCCTTAACTTTTCCGGTCAATTTTCGTACAGAACGCGTGATCCTTGCATAATCATATTGACAGAAAAAATTCACTTGGATATCATCATCAAATAGCTCAAAAAAATGTGACTTGCGATGGGTCCCTGGGGTTGAAATTTCATCCCTTAACTTTTCCGGTCAATTTTCGTACAGAACGCGTGATCCTTGCATAATCATATTAACAGGAAAAATTTACTTGGTTATCATCATCAAATAGCGCAGAAAAAAATTTGACTTGCGATGGGGCCCTGGGGTTGAAATTTCATCCCTTAACTTTTCCGGTCAATTTTCGTACAGAACGCGTGATCCTTGCATAATCATATTGACAGAAAAAATTCACTTGGATATCATCATCAAATAGCTCAAAAAAAATTTGACTTGCGATGAGGCCCTGGGGTTGAATTGACCGGAAAAGTTAAGGGATGAAATTTCAACCCCAGGGCCCCATCGCAAGTCGAATTTTTTTTGCGCTATTTGATGATGATAACCAAGTGAATTTTTCCTGTGAATATGATTATCCAAGGATTCCGCGTTCTGATCGAAACACCACCCGAAAAATTAGGGGTTGAAATTTCAACCCCAGGGCCCCATCGCAAGTCGAATTTTTTTTGCGCTATTCGATGATGATAACCAAGTGAATTTTTCCTGTGAATATGATTATGCAAGGATTCCGCGTTCTGATCGAAACACCACCCGAAAAGTTAAGGGATGAAATTTCAACCCCAGGGCCCCATCGCAAGTCAAATTTTTTTCGTGTTATTTGATGATGATAACCAAGTGAATTTTTCCTGTTAATATGATTATGCAAGGATCACGCGTTCTGATCGAAAATTGACCGGAAAAGTTAAGGGATGAAATTTCAACCCCAGGGCCCCATCGCAAGTCAATTTTTTTTTGAGCTATTTGATGATGATAACCAAGTGAATTTTTCCTGTGAATATGATTATGCAAGGATCACGCGTTCTGTACGAAAATTGACCGGAAAAGTTAAGGGATGAAATTTCAACCCCAGGGCCCCATCGCAAGTCAAATTTTTTTTGAGCTATTTGATGATGATATCCAAGTGAATTTTTTCTGTTAATATGATTATGCAAGGATCACGCGTTCTGATCGAAACACCACCGGAAAAGTTAAGGGATGAAATTTCAACCCCAGGGCCCCATCGCAAGTCGAATTTTTTTTGCGCTATTCGATGATGATAACCAAGTGAATTTTTCCTGTGAATATGATTATGCAAGGATTCCGCGTTCTGATCGAAACACCACCCGAAAAGTTAAGGGATGAAATTTCAACCCCAGGGCCCCATCGCAAGTCAAATTTTTTTCGTGTTATTTGATGATGATAACCAAGTGAATTTTTCCTGTTAATATGATTATGCAAGGATCACGCGTTCTGATCGAAAATTGACCGGAAAAGTTAAGGGATGAAATTTCAACCCCAGGGCCCCATCGCAAGTCAATTTTTTTTTGAGCTATTTGATGATGATAACCAAGTGAATTTTTCCTGTGAATATGATTATGCAAGGATCACGCGTTCTGTACGAAAATTGACCGGAAAAGTTAAGGGATGAAATTTCAACCCCAGGGCCCCATCGCAAGTCAAATTTTTTTTGAGCTATTTGATGATGATATCCAAGTGAATTTTTTCTGTTAATATGATTATGCAAGGATCACGCGTTCTGATCGAAACACCACCGGAAAAGTTAAGGGATGAAATTTCAACCCCAGGGCCCCATCGCAAGTCAAATTTTTTCTGCGCTATTTGATGATAATAACCAAGTGAATTTTTCCTGTTAATATGATTATGCAAGGATCACGCGTTCTGTACGAAAATTGACCGGAAAAGTTAAGGGATGAAATTTCAACCCCAGGGCCCCATCGCAAGTCAAATTTTTTTCGTGCTATTTGATGATGATAACCAAGTGAATTTTTCCTGTTAATATGATTATGCAAGGATTCCGCGTTCTGATCGAAACACCACCCCAAAAGTTAAGGGATGAAATTTCAACCCCAGGGCCCCATCGCAAGTCAAATTTTTTTCGTGCTATTTGATGATGATAACCAAGTGAATTTTTCCTGTGAATATGATTATGCAAGGATTCCGCGTTCTGATCGAAACACCACCCGAAAAGTTAAGGGATGAAATTTCAACCCCAGGGCCCCATCGCAAGTCAAATTTTTTTCGTGCTATTTGATGATGATAACCAAGTGAATTTTTTCTGTTAATATGATTATGCAAGGATCACGCGTTCTGATCGAAACACCACCGGAAAAGTTAAGGGATGAAATTTCAACCCCAGGGCCCCATCGCAAGTCAAATTTTTTCTGCGCTATTTGATGATAATAACCAAGTGAATTTTTCCTGTTAATATGATTATGCAAGGATCACGCGTTCTGTACGAAAATTGACCGGAAAAGTTAAGGGATGAAATTTCAACCCCAGGGCCCCATCGCAAGTCAAATTTTTTTCGTGCTATTTGATGATGATAACCAAGTGAATTTTTCCTGTGAATATGATTATGCAAGGATCACGCGTTCTGATCGAAACACCACCGGAAAAGTTAAGGGATGAAATTTCAACCCCAGGGCCCCATCGCAAGTCAAATTTTTTCTGCGCTATTTGATGATAATAACCAAGTGAATTTTTCCTGTTAATATGATTATGCAAGGATCACGCGTTCTGTACGAAAATTGACCGGAAAAGTTAAGGGATGAAATTTCAACCCCAGGGCCCCATCGCAAGTCAAATTTTTTTCGTGCTATTTGATGATGATAACTAAGTGAATTTTTCCTGTGAATATGATTATGCAAGGATTCCGCGTTCTGATCGAAACACCACCCGAAAAATTAGGGGTTGAAATTTCAACCCCAGGGCCCCATCGCAAGTCGAATTTTTTTTGCGCTATTCGATGATGATAACCAAGTGAATTTTTCCTGTGAATATGATTATGCAAGGATTCCGCGTTCTGATCGAAACACCACCCGAAAAGTTAAGGGATGAAATTTCAACCCCAGGGCCCCATCGCAAGTCAAATTTTTTTCGTGCTATTTGATGATGATAACCAAGTGAATTTTTCCTGTTAATATGATTATGCAAGGATCACGCGTTCTGATCGAAAATTGACCGGAAAAGTTAAGGGATGAAATTTCAACCCCAGGGCCCCATCGCAAGTCAATTTTTTTTTGAGCTATTTGATGATGATAACCAAGTGAATTTTTCCTGTTAATATGATTATGCAAGGATCACGCGTTCTGTACGAAAATTGACCGGAAAAGTTAAGGGATGAAATTTCAACCCCAGGGCCCCATCGCAAGTCAAATTTTTTTCGTGCTATTTGATGATGATAACCAAGTGAATTTTTCCTGTTAATATGATTATGCAAGGATCACGCGTTCTGATCGAAAATTGACCGGAAAAGTTAAGGGATGAAATTTCAACCCCAGGGCCCCATCGCAAGTCAATTTTTTTTTGAGCTATTTGATGATGATAACCAAGTGAATTTTTCCTGTTAATATGATTATGCAAGGATCACGCGTTCTGTACGAAAATTGACCGGAAAAGTTAAGGGATGAAATTTCAACCCCAGGGCCCCATCGCAAGTCAATATTTTTTTGAGCTATTTGATGATGATAACCAAGTGAATTTTTCCTGTTAATATGATTATGCAAGGATCACGCGTTCTGTACGAAAATTGACCGGAAAAGTTAAGGGATGAAATTTCAACCCCAGGGCCCCATCGCAAGTCGAATTTTTTTTGCGCTATTTGATTATGATGCCCAAGTGAATTTTTCCTGTTAATACGATTATGCAAGGATCACGCGTTCTGTACGAAAATTGACCGGAAAATTTAAGGGATGAAATTTCAACCCCAGGGCCCCATCGCAAGTCAAATTTTTTCTGCGCTATTTGATGATGATAACCAAGTGAATTTTTCCTGTGAATATGATTATGCAAGGATTCCGCGTTCTGATCGAAACACCACCCGAAGATTTAGGGGTTGAAATTTCAACCCCAGAGCCCCATCGCAAGTCAAATTTTTTTGCTCTGTTCAAGTTGTATACGTCGTCAGGAATCTTTCCCTCCAATCTGGTAATGCAAGGAGCTCTTCCTCATATCGGCATCTTCAAGTTCACGAGAAATTAAAAAAACGAGTCCGGTGCGAAATATGAATGTTCATATCGACTTTTTTTTGTCGTAAAATCGTCTACTCAAAATAAAAAATACGCGTTTTATTTATTATTCCCCCATTCAATCAACCTAAATTCGAATTCCTATGAGAAAACGGAAGGGACACCGGACGCCACTGACTTGGGCGTTCGGGTGTTTCCGTAAATTTCGGCCGCTATCTTTGGCCGCTCTTTTCACACCGGTAAATACTTGATGGTTAAGGTTGCAACTATTTTCGGATTATTTGAAGCCTGTCGGTGTGAAGAATTGTGTAATTTATCAGTGGAAGACATCGAAATAACAAATAAATCATTGGTTATACAACTTCCAAATACAAAAACGAAAGTCAGTCGTTCTTTCAGTATTATTGGGAAGTATATAGACTATTTTCATAAGTACTTTGCACTGCGCCCTTCTGTCATCAAACATCGTCGTTTTTTCCTGAAATACATGAGTAATAAATGCACTGCCAATCCAGTTGGTATTAATACATTTGGGAAAATTCCATCTGTTGTTGCCGAATTCCTCAAACTGCCAGAACCAAAGCAATATACAGGACACTGTTTTCGAAGATCCTCCGCTTCATTGCTAGCAAAATCAGGAGCAAATATTACGGATATGGTGGATGGAAGTATACGACGGTGGCCGAGGGCTATGTTGATCATTCCATTGCATATGGAAATGTCATTGCTGAAAAAAATTCTCCCAACCTCAACAGATTTTGGATCATCCTCATCCAATATTGTTCTCCGGTTTCTACAAGTACTGATGGTGCTGAGGATTCTAATAATGTGTTGCGAAGCTCCCTTATGTCACAGGGCATTAATGCTAATAATTGTTCTACTTTTACGATTACTATTAATGTTCATAAGTAATGATTGTTAAACATTGATAATAAAAATTTGCAATTGCTGAATTTTTCTCATCCAATTTCATCATATGAAAATGGAGTGCTAAAAATATTTTTAACACTAATGTTGAAAATATTTTTAACACGCTTCCAAGTAAACAATCAATCTTAACATTGTTTGCTGTCATTAAAAGTGTCACTTTTAATGCAATCAGTTGTACAAAATAATAATTCACCTCAATTTTCAGCTGTTCAACTGGAACGTTTCCGAATTTTTCGAAAAAAACCGTTTTTTCAATTGGAATTTTTTTTTAACTGAAATTCTATTGATGGTAATTTTTTCATCGTTCTCAGTCGTATAAGTAATGAGGAAACCATTTCATTATGAATCTCCGATTTTTTAGTTTCTCCAAATCAATAGGAGAATCTTGTATACAAAAAATACAGCAGTGTTAAATCTGGAGATCTTATCTTATTCACGAATCATCAATTATTATTGAAGCAAAAATCAACATCACCACAAAAAATCGTAGTCCACTGCAAATCTTCCAATTCGAAATTTTGTATTTTTCTCCATCGAATCAAATGTGAAATAAAAAGTGTGATACATCGTTGAGAAGGTAATTTTGAGTAAAAATAAAAAATATGAAGGGTGCTTTTTAAAATAAAACAGTCGGAGCCCCTTCCGGTCAAACCGGATTCTCAATTTTGTTTTTCTCAAATGAAGGATCCTTAAACTAATTGAACAATATGAAATTTTCAAATTTTTTTCTTCTGAAATGGCTGAGATAATCCTCGGACATTTTATTGAAATAGGTATACTTGGACACCTGGTATATATAGATTTCTGCAGTAACATTCCTAACCAATCCTCTATGAGCAATCATTCCATTGAAAATAGCAAAGAGACAACATAATAAACACGTTTCGGACCTTAATATCGACTCATACTCATAGAAAAGTACACAGCAACTCCTAACAGGAAATAGCAGCCCCAAATCAGCATAATAAAAAGCGCAGGGCCGCAATGGACGGATGTGACGTAATCCGATCGCTTCGAGAAAACTCATTGAGATTCTCTCAGCCCCGAAAATAAAACAACACGAACCAATCAACTCCGGTTTCCGGATGTAGCAAGACTCAACATTCGCGATCTTGCACAGGTCGTAATTCTATTGTCTTGTAAATTATCTTCGCAACCTTGAACGCAGCAATTTGTTACAATATTCAGTAGCACGATTTGTTAACGATGATTTGAAATGTTCGAGTCACTTTCACTGGATCTACGAGAATTGGTCGGAATGAGGATACTTTCTTTTTGTTATTTCTGTCTGAAGAAACCTGATCGTGGTGACTGCAGATCGGAATCTGAAAGCCATAATGAAGACGTCGATCTTTACCTGTTCATTTATAATCTATTTTATTCGAAACAAAATGATGCGACAGTAAAATTTTTCGGATAAAATGAATAATTGAATTCTTATGAATAATTCTGTTGTTAATTATGAAAGATCATACAGAATGTCTGCTAGATATGTAAATATGGAAAAAGAAAAGAACATCGTTAGTTTTCTTATTCAATTTATTGAAAACGAATTTGGAGAAATCGAAATAGTTTGTGAAATGTCGATATCTCTGCTTCGGAAACACTTGATGCATTTTTTATTGAGCGAACGGAAGAAACTCTGTAATTTGTATTCTTTACTGCATTGTTTCATTTCTATGCCGAGGTTCATATATCCAGATGTTCTCCAAGTTCAAATCGAGGTTCAAATACTCTCAACCTCGATCGCGGACCTGAAAACTGAAGAAATACGGAATATTTCAACTTTAGAAACGAGTTTTGAAGGATATTTTGTTATTGTCAAACTGGTAGTCAGAGGTCAATTTCTTGAAACTATAAATACAGGGTCTTTTTAAATGATTATAAGCTGAGTTGTAAGCATTTAAGCGTGCATCATACTAAACGAATAAAAAATTAAACGAATAAAAATATCATTTAATAGTATTTTTTTAGGCCGCAGTTTCATACAGGGTGATCCATGGTCGATGGTACGTTAGGCGTTTACTGAGAATGGAAAGCAAGAATTCACAACACGATTCAACACGATTATTTTGGTATCACTTTCTCATACTTATCTTCAGCGCTTCCTGAGTGATCAAATGATTTGACCTTTTTTTATGCAAAATATAGTTTTGGTTAAACATCCATAACTTCCATATTATAAATCTCAGGAAGCTGAAATTTCGTAAGCAGAATGCTGAGATTCTATCGAGGATTCTATGCATCATGCAGATGATATGAAATACGGTTTTTTTCATACAGGATCATTCAAAATTCGATGGTTTATCGAGAAATGCAAAATCGGTTGAAAGTGCATTTTTTCAAATGTGATGCCCTGTATATTTTAAGAATTACTGAAAGAAAATTGAATTTCCCTTCGAATGATATATCACATTCCTATACCTAGATCGTAAGATTCTGCGTTGAACTGAAATATTATAATTGCTCAAGTGCGAACCTGTTCATCAGGAAACATTTCATTGAACCTTCTGCATTGTCTTGCTGTTATTTGGTCACATTACCCATGGTGAATGAACAAATTCATCAAAATTTCATTTGAATAGGAATTTGTTTCAATTTCACTTATAATTTTTCTTATACTATGAAAAACGAGTAAATGTATTATTATCAACAAATTAATTGTCAAATCTGCATAATGTCAATTTTCATCATGTTATGGTATTTCATATCTACGATGAATACCTGTTTAGACGTTCTGAAATGTACGTGCATCATAGATAAAATTTTTTTTTGCCAGAACCTTCAACCGTTTTTGTAGGTCTCGAAAATGGAGGATATAACTGACGAGCCGCAGGCGAGTCAGTTACCTCCTTGAGCCAGTCAAACCCGTTACCTTGCGTGTATTGTTTTATATTTTATTTGTTTCTCATTTGTAAAAAGGTTAGATAAATTCCAAAAAAATCTCAATAGTTTGTCGCAAATGTCGTAAGCTATGGAAGCGTTGCCATGAACATGTCTGTTTGTTTTTCTCTCGATTTTTCTTTACATTTGTTTTGGCGAAAGCGAAAATGAATGTACTAAAAGAAATTACTGAGGCAGCCAGCAGTGTAGCATCATACCTGCAAAATCAGCTTCAAGGTACGAGCGAGAATACGACGATTTCAAAAAGTGGCAAAACAAAAATAGTGTGATTTGGGTAACTGAAGATGTTTTGTAGGTCTACTTGAATCAATTATCAGCTAGATTCAGCCCTAAAACTTTATGGGCAAAATGCTGGAAAGCTGCTTGGAAATGAAAGAAAATGCCCCTGTTCGCAGGTTTGTTTTCCTTGAAAAATTTATTGAAAAATATGACGTAATAGCGTTTCTGAAATGAAAAAATGAGCGTTTTACGCCAAAAAAGGCCAAGGTATCAAGTAAAGAAGAGGCTGAACAATTTCTTTTACATGCTCCTGATGACCAGTGGTTGCTGGAGAAAATTGTAACAATATTTGAGATTTTTGGATGTTGTCGATGTGACGAAATTCTCTCCTTAAACATGAATGATGTAGAAGATATGGAAAAATACGTTATTGTGACATTGCGACAAACAAACAAATTTAACAACAAGAAGATTCACCATAACCGATGATGGCTGCAGCATCAAGCCCTGCATGTTATACAGAAAATATGTAAATCTTCGGCCTCCTGGAACAGAGAGCCTAAGATTTTTTTTGACATACCGAAATATTTAGGTTTAAAAGACCCAGAGTTATACACCGGCCACTCTTTTCGCAGAACTGAAGCCACTATGGTTGCGGATTCGGGTGGAGATATTTTAGCACTAAAGCGTGCAGGAGGGTGGAAGAGCACCGAAATTGCGATGAGTTATGTCGATGATTCGGTCAACAAAAAAATCGAAATGTCTAGCAAATTATTTGGTAGTAAGGAGAGTACAAATGTTCTGCAGTCCTCGAGTTCAGCAGTTTCTGAGTCAACACATGGTTCATCATCATCAGTATCAACTCTCTCATCATCAAAAATCTGTGTTACTGGAAATAACAATTGTACCATGATTTTCAACATATATGACGATAAAACAAAATTTTCTAATGTGAATAATACTACTAACTTGTAAATTTTGCAAGTTAACTGTCAGTTTTACAAGTTAGTGACCTGATAAAATAAACTTTCTTGATTAATATTATGTTTTTGGAAACTGACGTTTACAAATGAGAAACAAATAAACGTATTTTTCGTTGAATCCCGTTCAACGGAAGAAAAACCACGCAAATCGATCTAACGCTTCTCCAAGATTTCCACCGATTAGAGCGCTATTTCCCGCGTCGAACTGCTTCACGGAATCGTCGATTTTTTTTCAGATCGACCCCTTCCAACCCCCACCCCATTAAGCCGCCCCGGCAGTCTGACGAACTTGCGGCGGGTCGCCGCCCCACCTGCCCCCGGAAACTTCAATCGAACTTCCGCAATTCGACGTGGAATGCGGAAATTTCATCAGGAAATGACGGGCGGTCGGATCGTGGGTGGGGATCTTCCGAGGGATCGTCCGGCGGGTGCGGACCTTTAGCGCGTTGGGCGTAGGTACGAGGGACGTCCGCAAAGTTGGTCATGAGAATTTTTGATCTGGGGATATTAGGAAGAAAGTCATTGATTTAGCTCAGATTTCGGATCTATTCAGTGGCGCAGTTTTTCATCTCTGAACGCTACTGATGGAGAAAATGAAGATTTTCTACGAAAAAGAAAAATTCTTTGCCTTTACGGAGGCCACACCGAGAACATTTTTGAAACATAGAATAATTCAAATTGGTAATCTTCGAAATGAATGCCAATTTCAATTCCCAGGCTCACAGATCTTTTTATCATGAGATTTGAGAAATGATATAAGCAGAGATTATAGAGTTAGAAAGATAGGAAACGCCCTTATGTCTGTGGTACTAAAATCCGACTACGATTTTTGGCTAGTTTCTTACTTTTAACATTATTCAGGCGCGAAATTCGAATTATACTTCTCATAAATTTCCATTAAACTGAGTATTCTTTGTTGAGCTTTAAAAGAAACATCCCGATCTACAAAACAAAAGCAGGGCTCCGCTTTTTGATCAGGATGATATTTTCCATCTACACATTGTTTTGAATCAAATGAAATACGCTTCTGGATTCTTTATATTTTTATTGGAAATGATTATGTAAAATCAACTACAATACAATGATTATGAAATTGAGAACATTTCAAAAATTTGTTCACAAATTAGAGAATTATTATAACAATTGCAAGAACTTATTCATACAGTGAACTCTCGATAAATCTGACATCGATAAGTCGAACAGTTGTTCTGGACCCGATTCATACATATCTTACCCAGTGTATCTTCACCTCAATGAGTCTAGAGGGTCTAGTAGATGAGTCGAACTGCTGGAAGGGTCGTCAAGAGAACCTCCACCTCTATAATTCGTTCTTCTGACCACCATTGCCTCTATGAGTGGAACTTTTTGATCTGATGAATGAGACCGAAGAAGATTTGTTTCGCAAACAAATCACCACACGTGATGAATATCATACGATTTTTCGACCTCTAAGGACATGTTTCCAGTGCTCAGACGCTCGTTTCTCATTGATGATGATTTCGTGTTAACCTGAGTTTTTCTCTCAATGAAGTGAAGTCTCACTTCAATAACTCGAATGTTTGGTGATCCGAAGAATAGATTAGTCGAACACTTCTTGTGGTCTCTAGGAGTTCGACTTAACGAGAGTCCACTGTATATTAATTACAGAATGTTTGAACAACAATAAAAGATAAATATCAAAGGTGTACAAGAAGACCTGTAGGTCAGCCCAGCAAGAGTTCTTTATGCGTTATCCAGAACAATATATTTTTGATCCGCAAACTCTATCCATTTGACAGCATTGAAAATAAAAAGCAATGAACAAGACAGTTACATGATACGAGTCTCAAAACATACATTTCCATTTTCACTGGTAATGAAAAAAATGCACATTCAAGATTATTCTTTCTATTATTTCTGCAATTAATCACTATGCATTTCAAAGTCGACCAGTTTCTAACACAAAATTTATAACAGAAAAACACGCAAAGATTATAGAATAACCTAGATGCTACTCTTGTAGATTTCTTGTTATTTCAATGGAAAATACGCGTATACGAGAAAATATTTATTCAAGTATTTCTTTCAAAATTGACAACACCCTACTAATAATCTCTATATAATCTTTCCAAATGGACCCTAATTAAATATTTTAACCATAACCCGTTTACTTTTGACACTACAGATGTCGCTCACATCACTGTAGTCGCTTCTTTCCCATCTTTATACTTCATAATCTTTGGGAGAAATGATATAAGATTTTGTCACTGAGATGAAAGATATATCGGTTTCAGCCTTGTTTGGCATCATCAGTATCTTATACAGCTTAGAGACAAAGCAATTAGATGTGATAAAATGAGTAAAAATTAGAAAACAGTGATACCCAACTGTGCCAAAATGAAGTTCCACATCTCCCATCAAATGCTAAAACTGTACTTCCTCTTTCACTGAATGAGATTTTAGCAGTGGCTCTATTCAGGGCCCGCTTGCTTGGTTCTCAAAATGCTCCATGGTGCATAGAAGACATGTAACAAATTTCATGAAGGTCTCTACAATATTATCTCAGTTATTACTAAAAAACTGATTTTTCTTCAAAATTTCATCACGCTGTACTCAAAATTTGAGACAAATGTTCATAGGAAGCTTTTTTTAATGGGTTGAAGAATTCAAATATTTGATTGTTTCTAGGGAACATCCTTAGTAAATAGATTTTTCAGATCTGTAAATTTGTCCCAATGTTTCAGTCTCGGGCAAGACTTGAGTGATGCTCCTGCAAGCGACCTCTGGCGAATCGGGAGTCAAGCCAGCTGAGGAGACCCAGAAGGAACCGGAGGGTTTCACACATGTGTTGGATTACGCTCCAGCTCCAGGATGGACGGTTCACATCACAAAAGAGGGCAGGTTATACTATTGCAAGTGAGTAACATAATTATTATGCAGCTTGTTTTTTTACCTATCCGAAATAAAGAGGTGGTAATCAATTCCTCTGTATATTAAGCTATTGCATAGCTTTTATGTCAGGTTTTGAGCGCGGCGACCGAATGTAGAAATTCCGTAACGAAAAAACCTAACACAGCCATGTATCGTCGGTTTAGTTCGGCAGCCGAAGTGTTTGGGTGCTTGCGACTAGACGGATGTGTGCAGCCACTCTAGCAGTGCAAAATGGAGTCGGCAATCTCGCTGTTCCCATTGAATTACGACAAATATTTCATTAATATTGGATAGAAAATATATAGCCAAACGCAAACATTTCCATTAAATTCAGCTCTTGCTTTAACTATACATAAGTCGCAAGGTGGAACTTTTGACGAAATAGTATATGAGTTTAATATATCACATTCCCAGGAACTCGTCTATGTTGCACTCTCACTTATATTGAAAAATTGCATGTTACGACAAAAAATGATAATTCTGCATTTAAGTTTTATCATAATCGAAGGCAAGCTGCATCGACTGCATCTTTGTTGCAACAATTCAAAAGACTGTCTTCAAATAGTGTTCAGACGATAGCTCAAAGTGTTTTAGATTTCATTAGTTATAGAAATGGCATTGCAATAATGACTTTCAATTGCCAAAGTTTACATAGTCACAAATACGATTTACAAGATTCAGTTAGGGGACAAACCAATGTGTTACTTCTTACCGAAACATGCATGATTGAAATACCTAATTTTAATTGTATTGTTTAATTCAAACGGGATACTGTTCCAAAAGGTGGGGTAGCTATTTACCAAAATAGTAATAATGTTACTAATATTATGACTCCGAATAATGAAATAAATGTTGAAGACGTTAGCGATGTTAATGTTAGACGCTCATTTGTTGGAGATATTTGTGCATGCTCATGCAAACTTAGAAACGGCCTGCACATAGTCATGGTAGCAATTTACATTTTTCCGAATCCAAAATTGGACGAGGTAGAGCATTTTATTCATTGCACTTTACTGGAGTACACTGAAGAAGGGTCGAAAATACTTGGTACCAATGGTAACAAATTTCCACTTATCTTGGCTGGCGATTTCAACATTAACTTCGCTGATAAAAAAATCAGAGCGGTTGACAACTTTTCTTTCGGAAAAATTCTCAGGAATGCAGAAAAAAATAGTTCGTAAAACTTTTTAATGCTTTTGAAAAAATAATTAACAGAACATGTAACAATTCCATTACAGAAAATTCAAGTTTCCCTACCATGACAAAAAAGAAATTCTCCAGAATCAAGAATTTGCGGAAATTATCCTGAGCTTTGAAAAAAAAAGAAAAACTGAACTCGTCTGAACTATAAAAAAAGATTTTCTCGATACCAAAGATTTCCAGAAATTTCACTTGACCGCTAATTATTTTCCACCAAAAAAACACATTCGGAATGAGATTGAAAATTGAAGACAAAATCGTTTTTCTTGAATATCTCGAAGAATATTCATTTTGGGATAAAAGTCTTGGACGTATGCTCCTATTTTTTTACGAAGATTTCGAAAATGCTTTGAAAAAATGGGGTTCCAATTTGAAAAAAACAACTTCTAACTTTGACAAGGAATTTGTGACTTCCTGTATCATATTCTGAAAATCACGCTATCGGAAAGAAACATCAGCCTTTCTTCTCGGATATTCCGAAAAATGAGAATTTTTGATGAAAAAACCTCGAAGTTGTCTGTATTTCAACAGATTTTTTTTTCGTATTTCCTCTTTTAAAGAGGAAAAATTCCTATAAACTTCAAAAAATATACGAAAAGTCGTCTTCTTACTTGAAGCTCCCCTTTAGAATTTCAATCCTGAATCTTAAATCCTAAAAAGAGCCATATTCGTGAATAACCCTGTATAAGCAAAACAATCAGCATTCATCTTGTACTTTGATTTTTCTAGCTGCTACAGCACTTCAAAGGAACCCAAATTTATGAAGATTGGCACAGCAAGAATCATCTTTCCCAGGTCATAATGCAAGGAGAGATTTTTTTAATTAATGAAATTTCAAGTATGACGAGGTAATAACCAAAACTAAAGCCTTCTTTGAAGCGAAAGATGAATCATTTTACAAAAAAGGTATCGAAATGTCAGAGCGACGTTGAACTAATAGTATCACTCTAGAAGAAAACAATGGCTGCATTCATCGAACGAAGATTTCGCTACCGCTACCTAGCATAAATTGAAAGCGCTCCCAAAAATGCCCACTGCTCCAGAACGTGTTGACCGGACGATTCCCCAACAGTTGCACAACTGTTACGTTCGGTGAATGCACCCATTGTCGAAGAATAAAACGATTTTGGCCAAAAAAAATCGTGTTCCCTAGTCCGAGGAGTTTTCAGCGGATCAGTCACCCATCCCTTACGTGATAACTCCAGTCTTGTTCAACCTGACTCTCAACCGGACCTTTTCCCTTGATTAACTTTATATTTCATGCGTCGTAACGCCAATGGACACTTTTTTTTCGCTTTCGTTCCGAGATAACGGCATCCTACGATCCCACTCAGGTTCTAGATGGGATCTAAGTCCCCAAATTTATTCATGAGGCTACTCCGCTCGCTCCCGGAGAAAAACGACTCCTATGAGAAACTTATCGTTCGTTGCTCTAATTTTTTTTGGTCCTTACTGGAGTAGTTTTGGCCAGACGAGAGGCGGAATTTACAGCATCCTCCCTGCCCGCATCGCCAATTAAAACTTTCGTAGCCAGAGGGTTTCGTGAAAAGTGCTACTCTCTTGACGGTATTGTTGGAAAATGTGTATATGAATTCTTGAATTTTTTCGAATGAAATAACTTGTTTGTTCAAAATCGAGAGGGTTCAGATTTTGGCGAATTATTGTTCTAGACTCTTACCAGATAATTGAGATAACATTTATTGTGTGGAAAACCATTGGAATTATTAATTTCTCAATTCACATAGTTCAGAATGAGAAGTAAATACAATGTTGCGAATGGAATTGGAAGTGAAATGAAATACTTTTTTGTACATCTGCCATCAAAAGTGACACTTTTAATGACAGCAAACAATGTTTAAATTGATTGTTTACGTGGAAGCGCATTAGCAATTACAAATTTTCCTTATCAATATTTAAAAATCATTACTTATGAACATTAATATCAATCGAAAAACTAGAATAATTACTAAAATTAATGCTCTGTGACGTTAGGGAGCTTCGCAACACATCATTAGAATCCTCAGCACCATCAGTACTTGTAGAAAACGGAAGTACAATATTGGATGATGATAATCCAAAATCTGTTGAGGTTGGGAGAATTTTTTCAGCAATGACTTTTCTATATGCAATGGAATGATCAACATAGCCCTCGGCTACCGTCGTAGACTGCCATCCACCATGTTTTTTTATATCCGTAATATTTGCTCCTGATTCTACTAGCAATGAAGCGGAGAATCTTCGAAAACAGTGTCCTGTATATTGCTTTGGTTCTGGCAGTTTGAGGAATTCGGCAACTATAGATGGAATTTTCCGAAATGTATTAATACCAACTGGATTGGCAGTGCATTTATTATTCATGTACTTCAGGAAAAAACGACGATGTTTGATGACAGAAGGCGCAGTGCAAAGTATGTACTTATGAAAATAATACTGAAAGAACGACTGACTTTCGTTTTTGTATTTGGAAGTTGTATAACCAATGATTTATTTGTTATTTCGATGTCTTCCACTGATAAATTACACAATTCTTCACGCCGACAGGCTCCAAATAATCCGAAAATAGTTGCAACCTTAACCATCAAGTATTTCTCATCTGGTGCAGCCTTTATAAACTTTTCAACTTGTTCACGAGTGAAAATTTTGGATTTTTTGGGACGATATCATTCACTTTTCCGTTTTAAATATGCTACTCGTATTACCTCAAATTATTTACTAATATCTACACCATTTTTAACAAGGGTGCTTGACTTTATCATTGAAAATTTGCTCCACAAAGTTGATGAACTCCATATTTTTGATTTTTCTTCTAAGTATGCCAGGAAAACAGTTTCACTGAAGTTCCCTCCTACATTTTTCAATTTACAGAAGGCCAGGAAATTGTCATCATCAGATTTGCTCTTCTTGCAGACTCTTCAATATCCAGATGAACAACCAAATCGTCACTTTTATCAATAATTGGACTCTCGATAAACATATTGAGTAGTTAAAATTCCAAGACGAAAATTAGACTGGGACGAAATTCAAATGACAGCGTCTTTTCTCATTTGTTAGTAATCATAACTATGGCAACGTTTGCCATTCACAACAACCTTTTGATTATTTGAATATTAAAATGCATTTTGAAGTTTATTGTCATTGCAAATTCGCCCATTTCAATATCAAAATAGGGCAGTTGTACAAAACAACATTGTATGAATTTGTGTTAAAAGCGATTTTATTTTGTTCGTGAAATTGTTCAATTCGCTCCTTTCATTTCACAAACTTTTTCACTCACAAAATAAAACGTCACTTTTAACACTCGTATCATAAATAACCATTTGTGGGGAAAAAGATCTCTTTTTTTCGTATACTTTAGCGACATCCACTTTTTACGTTTCGATCTGAACGGTGTCGACCTATGGGATAAAATGTCTCTGGTGAGGTTTTCTATATTTTTCATTTATAAAACTTTTTTCTTAAATGCACGAATTCCGGAAAGCACTTATTCAAAGAAAAATGTTTTTCGAAAACATCCTAAGCTTTTTTATGTTCCCTAACAATGTATGAAAACACAGTTAAACCTGGAAATATTTCAGAGAAACAAAATACATACTGACTTTACTATTACTTAACGTTTCTGATTTCGAGATCAAACCGACAAAGACGTTTACTTTCAAGAGAAACAAAAAGAACCTCCCGATTCTTCCGAAAAGCGCGAACCCAAACGATCATATTACGCTCCGAAGAATAAAAGGAAATTAATTGCATCTCGCAGATGCTCTTAAACAGAGAAATGATGGAAATACGACAAAATGGAGATATTGTACCCTCCAAAAAGACCGATGCGCTTCCCCCATTGAATTTATTAATTATGATTCACGCTTTGAAACGAGTTGCAGACCCAGCGCAGAAAAATGGCGAATGTTCAACGGCTAATTGGACGGATTTGCAGCATTTCAATTAAATTACATTCGGTCTAGTTGAGCAATTATTTGTAGGAAACTGGGTAATTAGATGCGCTCTCGAGTTTAACTCGATTGGATACGTATGTATCGGTCTTGAAGAAGTTGAGAAATGAACTGCTCCACATGATTTGGAGATATTGACTCAAATTGCAGAAAAATATAGTTTACATGAGATTTTGTGATGAAAATTCATATTAATATGATTTCGAGTTGCAGGAAATAAAATTAATTCCAGCCTGTAGGTCTGCAGTGTATTCAAGCATTTTGAGACTATCGATACAATGTATGGCCTCCACGGGCATCTTTAACAGCTTGACATCTTCTTTGTATACTAAACACGAGGTTGTTGAACATTTCTTGAGGAATTTGGTTCCATGAACGGAGCAGAAGCTCTCTCAGATCATTTGAGGATTCTGGGGTAGGTTGATGATTATCTAATCTTCTTTGGAGCATATCAAATGCATGTTCTATGCAATTGAAAATCTGGTGAGTTCGGTGGTATTGGTAAATGTGGAATACCAAGCTCCTTGCTCGCATTCTCAACTATGGCTGCACGGTGCGGTCTAGCGTTATCGTCTAGAAATTGAAAGTTTCACCAACAGCAGCGTGAAAATTTGGCAAAACATTGTCAATGACATGCTTCCTCTAGTGTAAGGCACTAGACGAATGTGTATATATGTGCGCCCGTTGAAACATATCCCGGCCCATACCATAACACTACCCCCTCGGTATGGATGGACTTCTTAGACATAGCGACGATTACGGGGTATGCGTGGGATCATCCATACCCTTATTCTTCGAGAATCTGAAAATCGTCCATATCTGGATTCATCAGTGAAAAGGACACTACGCCATTGATCGTTCCAATTGATATGTTGCCTTGTCCATTTCAGTCTTTGACGCTTATGATCACATGCTAATGAAACTCCTCTTAATGGACGTCTAGAACCTAGATTCACCTCTCTCAAACGTCGTCTGATGGTTTCGATGGAAACTTGGACCCCATCTGCATTTTAAAGAGTATTCCGTAGTATCCTACACGTAGATGTAGGCTTTCTTCTCGCCGAAATGATCCTGAGCAGGTGTTGTTTTTCGTCGACCACCAAGCCTAGGTCTTTTCAAAACGGAACCTGTTTCCCTAAACCTATTCTAAAGTCGAGATATCACAATTTGGCTGACTTGGAGCCTTTCCGCTACAACAACCTGAGTTAGGCCAGCCTGTAGTTTTCCGACAGCCCTATTAGCCTCAGCGTTTGATAATTTACGTCTTGGCATTTTCAGAAAACTCGTTTCGAATAGAAGCCGTTCATAAACTGACTCCATTTCAAATTAAGAACATTCATGAAGCATATGCAAAGAACCAAACTTCAGAAAAAAGGCGACCAGATTGACGAAATGCCTCATACTGATTTTTCTCTATTTCAGTATCGTAATGAATTCATTACAGTACTAAAAGTAGTGCTGTAATGAAATTCATTACAGCATTGTTTTCAGTTATATTTTTCGTTTTATGATTGTCAGTACTGACCTCCGATCGAATCAATTTTCGAATCAAATCAATTCAAATTCCGTGATCTGTCAAATTTCGTATGTCACACCAACTGTCAAGATACAAAACAAAAGTCACTAATCTGAATTTTCATTTGAATTTCGAGAGGTTTTCACAAAAATGGACTGAAATAGAGAAAATACCGTCTAATACTCGTTGCAGAAGGCAATTCCAACACTCATGCTTTCGAAAACGAGCGACGAAGGAGCGAGTTTTCGAACTTCGCATTCGTGTTGGAATAGGAGCTCATTCTGCAACTTGTTTTAGAATATACTATTATCGGATCGATTCAAGTTGTTATTGAATTTTAAATGATTTCACAGCGATTTTATAGAAGATTACATACTTTTCAAAACGATTGAATACGATATGCCTTACTCTTGTGGAGCAGTATACATCAGAATAGATGTAGGATTCATACAAATATACCGGGTGCTTCAAAAGTCGGGAAGAGGTTAATTCATTTCACGCACAGGTGGAAAATCGTTCGAGACTTTGGCCCCAAAATTGAAATTGTAAATCCAAAGCGCGATCAGATTTTGAGTCAGGAAGGGCTTTTTATGAGATAAGAGTTCAATTTTCAAATTCAAATGGAAACTTTGTTTCTAATCTCAGATTGGGATTCAGTGGAGATTTTACATGGAATTGGTTGAAACCAAAATTTTTTCGTCCATTATTCGATCCTTTGCAGCGTTTTTTGCTCGGTTTTTTGTTGAAAAAATGAAAGTTGGACCCCATATCTTGCATAAGACTCCATCGGGCTCAAAAGTTTCTTACGCCATTCACATTTTTAAATTCCGAAGACTGCTAACTAGTTTATATCGTTTTAACTATCTCCTGGAAAGAATCCAAAAATTGTAACCAATTGAACTGTTGTTTTTATTTGTATCAGTGGCGTCTCATGACAAGTGGACCGTCATGCATTCAACCCACGACCCTTCCAATCCTGCCTAAAAAGCGAACATCTTCATTAAATACATTATTCAATTTTTTTTCTGAATCAAACGTCTTGGCCCTTTCAACCAGCCATTTCGTATGCGTTCTGGCTCTTCGTTCAGCCTCGTAAAACAGGGCTGAGGACACTGTACACGTGAAAGGAGGACTGGCCATACATAATTTCATCGGGCAACCTCCCAGAGGGGGCAGGAGATGTTTTTTGTTGTTCTCCCTGGCTGCGAAGCTAGCGAGCTCTCGCTGTGATGGCATTCGTCCAGTGGAATAATTTATTTGTTTGTTTGATTTCGCAGAGACGGGAGCATTAGGTGGTATGCTAAAGGAGATGATGGGAGGCTATTCAATTTGGGAGTGAATACAGTGCCTTCAGGAGTTCACAAAAAATCGAGATAAATCTGTGAGAGAACACAGCTAACTGAGTTTTCTTACGTCGACTGGCTTTTTTGTTTGATGGCTAATGATGGACCCATTATCCTTAATAATCTGCTGCACGAAAATATGGGAAATTCAATCTATAATTATGATCTATAACGTTGTTCTGTAAAGAGAAGGCTAATTATTCAATTAAGACAACATTTACAGTGACAAACTACTTTTAGTAAGCAGGGTTAGTGTTCGACAGAAAAATAAAAGCTACAATGGAGAATTATGAGAATTACAATATGAGAGTACGTTGTATGAGTGGTAGAATCACTAGCCCAAGTGATTCGTTTGAAGCTGAAGGCTTGGGATCTTACTTGCTAAGTGCTTCCGATGAATGAACTTGAGAATTTCTTATTTATAATGAGAAGATCATACCAGTTCAACCGTTTGATTAATATGTGAGGAGACCGCTCAAGGTGAAGCAGGGACTGAGACTGTCAATCAGGTTCAATATTCGAGTTACTTGATCAAATACTTCAGAGAAGTTCACTTGGTTTTATTGAGAGAGAAGAATGATTTCATGATTCACTTTTGTCTTTGAGGATTTTCATTCATCTGAAACTCGGGAAAAATAATTACCAAGTGTTATGAGAAGTTAATAGTTGTGAAATGAGATGAATACATTAAGATAATGAGGTGCACATGAGAATATGATAAATCAGGATTTATTACCACAAATAATGTTCAATTTTGGAGCAACCAATTACTTCCATGTGAGGAGTCTAGAGATATCTGAAAAATCTATGAGAACTGCAAAAATATATCAAAATATATATCTTAGTTTAATGCAATAGAGATTATGTGAGAATAAAGTGAGAGAGGATTACCAACATTTTTCATAGATTTTCATGATCTGAAACGTGGACATACTTTCAAACTTTATGAAAAGCAGGAAAATAACATGGAATATGCGATAAAGATTTGAATTGAACTGAAAATGTTAAAAATGGTTATCGTGTGTTGTCCTCAGCACTTAGACATATGCCGTCGTGGCCTCTTCATAGAAATTTTTGAGCACTACAAAATTGTCTCTGACCATGTTTCTCCATTTCTTATAGTTTACCCAGCGTCGGCCTTAAAAGCCTGAAAAAACCGTGTAAATTACCGACTTTTTCATGAAAACTCGATATTTTTTCTCATTTCTTCGTGCTATAGAAATGAACCTTACATGAAAACCTCCCAAAATAAATTCTCTAAATTATAGTGAACGTTTCATCAAAATCAGTCATCTGGTTTCTGAGTCCATAGAAGACAAACAAACGGAATATCTCATTTATAATATTAAGTATAGATAAGTTTCACGTGAAAATATATTTTTAGTGTTTTTAATTCATAAATTGTCAATGTGAAAATCTGAATCTAACCTGAACATCAAGGACTGGTAACTGCCCCTGTCATTGGAGGCATTCTGACGTGGAATTGGAAAGATAAAATCATACAGATGTGGAGATCACGTGTGATTCATAATTTTGGGAAATTCCTTATTATTGTTCAATTTTCATCCTTGCTTGGCCAGAAAATTTTATCTTTATATTGTTTAATAGTGATTGTCATAAGAGTTAGTATTCAAAGTCTACTTCATTGATCAGAGTAGAAGCAGTCATAGAAGAATTTATCTAAATAATTATGTATACAGAAAGGTAAGGTGGTCTCATGCCCTTAACCAGCTAGAACCTTCGAGCGTAACTTTAAGTGCAAAACAGGAAAACCATACAGGTCTGAAGTATAATAAAATGAGGAAAGGGAAAAAATCCCAGAGAAAAAAAACCCTGACCTCTTCCTTGTTAGAAAAAATTTCGAGAACATCTACGTGATCAGAAGAACATCTTCATGTAGTTCTTCTATGGGCAGCAGAGAAAAACAGACTCTTCAGCAATCTACCCGAAATTCTAGACCTGAAATAAAAAAAGACAAAAGCAGAAAAAACTAGCTATTTAAAATCAATTAAATGGTTTTTGAATTAACCACCCATTGCAGAAATTCTTTCTTTATGAATTAGTTATGACAGAAATGTCACAATGTTTGGAAAAAATGAAAAAACCCAATCAATTTTTTTTTTGAACATGAGATAACTTATGACACAAAAAGCTAAGTGAAAAATCAATGAGTACATAACTTTCAATTGTTTTTCTTCACGAAGAAGGTCCTCTGTTGCCATGTGGGTTTTTTAGAAGATCTCAACACCATGTTCAGTGGCTAATTTCGGAACGTAATCACTCTTTTCCTTCGAATTCCTCCAATAATCAAATTTAAATTCTCAGCCTTGCTCTCTGTTCGGGAGGGTTCTTTCGAACCAGGTACGAACATCCTAGTCATAATTTTCCGGAACTTCAGATGTTTGAAGACCGCTACGGGACCTTAATGAAAGGAAATCATTTCCCATAGATAAAACAAACATCTTATAACACAAGAAAACAGAATACAGAATATTTTTCAGGACCAAAAATTACGACATATTTCGAGAATTGTCGGCCTCCTTGGGATTTAAAGTTCCCGGAAGGCTGAACGTAGCCACAACGACCCCTGTTCAGAATAATAATAATAATCCTGTTGTAGGACTTTAACCCTTACACATTCATCTATTGATTGTAGAAAAACACCCCTTGACTTCGTCAATCCGGTATTGCATTCATTACGTTAGTCGAATCGTATCATGGGCGCCCTTGTTATCGTCGAAAATACCCCCTACCCCCATTCCGTCCGTGCCGCCCCCAAAACGCCTCCAATTTTCGACGTGATCGTTCTACCCGTCGAACGTGATCGGATTTCTGTCGCTGAAGCACGCGGAATATTCAAATTGGTCCCTGGTTCCTGTCGGGACGAATCAGCTTCCGCTAATCCGACGCTCGTTCGATAGATGTCGCTAACGTCGATGCGGATTTCAGTCGATTTGCGAGCATTCCGACACCACTGGTCGGGAGGAATTAGAGGAATTGACGGGGATGTTTGTCGAAATCGGGTTTGTGAATTGATTATGCTTCCTAACTCCAAATTTTTATTGACGCTTGGTCATTTGGCATGAAGTAATACGAGGAGAAGGTGACAAATAATAATATTTGTACCAGACAAAAACTCTAATCATGATTTTATTCAACTCTACAGCTCTATGAGCTCATCTTCAAATGTTTAAATCAAACTAAGTGAAACTGATAATTAAGTGAAACTCTGTACAACAGAATTGCGATATTGTGATAATAGTTTATTCTAAAACAAGTTGCAGAATGAGCTCTTATTCGAACACGAATGCGAAGCATGAGTGTTGGAATTGCCTTCTACAACGAGTATTAGACGATATTTTCTCTATTTCACTCAAGTGAATACTCACGAAATACAAATGAAAATTCAGATTAGTGTCTTTTGTATTGTATCTTGGCAGTTGGTGTCACTAACGAAATTTGACAGATCACGGAATTTGAATTGATTTGATTAGAAAATTGATTGGATCGGAGGTCGGTACTGATAACCGAAAAACGAAGAATATACTTTCTCTATTTCAGTATCGTAATGAGTTACAGTTACTCGAAGTATTGCTGTAATGAAACTCATTACAGCATTGTTTTCAGTTATATTTTTCGTTTTATGGTTGTCAGTTCTGACCTCATTTCGAATCAAATCAATTCAAATTCCGTGATCTGTCAAATTTCGTATGTCACACCAACTACCAAGATACAAAACAAAAGTCACTAATCTGAATTTTCATTTGAATTTCGAGAGTATTTCACAAAAATTGACCGAAATAGAGAAAATACCGTCTAATACTCGTTGCAGAAGGCAATTCCAACACTCATGCTTTCGAACTTCGCATTCGTGTTGGAATAGCAGCTCATTCTGCAACTTGTTTTAGAATATACTATAACTGAATACCATGCTGTAATGAGTTTCATTACAGCACTACTTTTAGTACTGTAATGAGCTCATTACGATACTGAAATAGAGAAAATATTTTCAAGAAATCATTTATTTATTAATGTATAACAATAATTAAAGCTTTCTAATTGTGAGAGAATTCAACACGATATTTATTCCTAAACCAGATAACTCAGATTCAGCTTGTGATATCGTAGTTTTGGGAGTTAGAAGACTATCCATTTTTGATTTGCAAGCAACTGCCGTAGAGGTGACAGCACTTGATCCTGAAATTTCACAGTCTAAAGTTTTATTTGATATTTGAATTTTATTGTTGATGGAATCTTCCACGTATCCTTCGGTCACAGTCGAAGATTTCCATCCTCCATGTCGCTTCAAAACAATATATCGGCCTCTGTATTAGCAAGGAGTGTGGCTGATGTTCTTCGAAAACAATGGCCGGGGTAGGATTTGGTAATTTTAGGTATTTTGCTATTAAGCTAGGCATCTTTCCAATACTATTAATTCCAAAAACTTGGTTAAAACATCTCTCATTTTGAAACTTCAAAAACATTCGGCGACTGGTAGCATAACTTAGACGAAGAGCCGAATATTTTCGGTAAATGTCAATATAATCTGAATTTAAACTGTAAAAATTCGTTGTATATTCGTTTTTGTATCTGGTACTTGAACAATCAAAATGGAATTTTTATCTTTTATTTCATCGACCGTCATTTTAGTGAGTTCCTCACGGCGGTAAGCACCCGAAATACCCAGTATTAAAACAACCTAAAAGGAAATCAGTAATTTAAAAAACACATAAAACAATAATAATTTTTTTCAAATATGGAACCAACTTTTTTTTGTTTTTTGTACTTGTTCCTTCATAGAACAATTTCAAGAATTATAATTTAGTTTAGAATATCACGTACAGGTTATAATTTTCTAATTGTACCTCAGTGATGTAATTTGTTTATTCATCGAAATAACTTGGTAAATTTCTTAAAATCCACGTTTTCTTCAACATTGAGTGTTGCTTTCAACATAGAATATATTGCCCATAACGTGGAAGACTTCAGCTTCTTAGACTTCTCTGCAAAATATGCCAACAGCACATTTTCGGATATTTTTCTGGCTTTATTTGCTTCACACCACTCTTTAAATTGCTGATATGCATTTTCATACTGGCGCCTCGATTTCTCGGCTGCGCCTCGTTAAAAAAAAAGTTCTCGATCACCAAAGTAGCATTTCGCGCACTAGATACAAAAATTACTATTTTTTATTGGAGGTGTAAAGTTTCATAAGCTCAAACATTGTCTCGTCTGGCGCGGTAATATTTCTCTCATCTTCAGGAATAAACAACTTTGAAAGTGTTTGGTCCTTTTTATACGCGCTGACGAAACGTTATCGCGCCTGGCGTTGTAATATTTCTTACATCTTCAGAAATAAAATTTTTTTAAAGTGTTCGGTTTTTTTATACGCGCTGACTAAACGTTATCTCGTCAAAAGCCCTGAGGTACGAAACCTAGTCACAGAATGCTTTGCCATTGTAAGCCAAAGGAAACAATTATATTGCTGATCTCAAACTGATGTTTCCATATGAAATTTTCAAGGAATTCTCAGCACAATTAATTTTAACAGAATTAAACGACAATGGACCTAGAGTTAAAGGAACTTTTCTAAATATGCCTAATAACCTTCCCTGATCAATCTCCAACATCCCGAACATCAAAAGGGTGCGCACAGTTTTAATCCGGGCTCCTAATTAAAACCTTTCGGGCTTCTCCTCTGGCAGGATCCGAGGCGGAAGGACCAAATTGAAAAGTTCCGAATTCCGTGCCTGCGTCACGTCCCCTTTTGATGGATCCTCGACCCGTCAATCGGTCGATAGAAGATTGTCGTGTAAGCTTTTCCTTCCGAAACGCGGGGCGGTTGAAGAAAACCGAAACTACGTGACACGAAACAAGGTGCCGGTGACTGTCCTATTATAGTCGTGAAGCTGTCGATTATGATTCGATGCGGAAAAAGTTTTGCCTGAGGCTGTCATAAGGATGAACGTCGATCGGTCCCCGAAAACTTCTGTTATGTGCCTATCGAAAGATAGCACCTGAGATTTAACCAACTTTCTGACTTTTGAGACATCATTCTGAAATCCTGCAACCTTGATAAGGATATATACCTTACCTGCTACACTAGTCCTAGCAACCCGCTACAATATTATCAACGATATATAATATATTCTTTTGATTGAGAGAGTTATATATATATATATATATATTCTTATGAAAAAGAGAGCTAAAATAATACATTAAATGTTGAAACAAAAAGTACCTAAGCTGAGGTAAAAAAGAACGGGGTATCATAACATTCTTTGTATGACACTATAGAATCATACGATACTATCAACACTAGTATCACACGATACTATACAGCCAGGGGAAAAAACCTCAGCCGAAAAAACCTGCCTCTCCGTAAACAAAATAACATAAAATATCAAATATCAGGAAAATCTTGAAAGACATCAGTGTGATCATCTTCATGTTATCCGTCGATGGGCTCGGATACACAGATTCTTCCCAAAACGACGCGTAATTCTTAATCTGAAAAGAAAAAAGACAAAAGCAGAAAAGAAATCGATTATTCAGAATAAATCGAATGCATTTTGGAAATGCATTTGCTACTTTAAAAAACATCAAAATTAAGATTTCTTGGCCAAATAATGTTCGGAGGTTTCTAAATATTTATGACAAAAATGTCACAAAATTTGAAAGAAATGAAAAAAAAAACTCCATCAATTTCCCCTTTCCGAATCTGTTGAGAATTACGAAACTGATTATTTTTCAACATATCAAGCTTAACTTGTAAAAAATCAATTAATACATAACCTTTCAACTGTCCTCTTTTACGAGGATTTTTTTTTCTGTTGCCGTGTGGGTTTCTTGCAGAAGAATCTCTTTGATACCATTTTCATCAGCTAATTTGGAGATGTAATCACACTTTCCTTTCGAAATTCCTTCGATATTCAAATTCAAAATCCATAAATTGTTGCTCTCTGGTCGTGAGGGTTTTTTCAAACCAGATACGACCTTCCAGGTGATGATTTTTCGGCACTTCAGATATTTGAAGACCGCTACGGGACCCCAATGAAAGGCAATCATCACCCATAGATAAACCAAACATGTTATAAAACAAGAAAACAGAATATTTTTCAGGAGCAAAAACTAAGACATATTACGAGAATTGTCATTCTGACAATTGATTTAGATTGAGAGAGTTTAAAATAATACAATACATTTTGAAACAAACTGGTACCTAGCTGAGGTTGGTGGAACACAGGAAAAACATGCAGGTCTGCAATATGATTGAATGAGGAAAGGGAAAAAACCTAAGCTGAAAATAACCCTTACCCCGCCCTTGAAAAACAAATTAAAAAATATTAAATATCAGAGAAATCTTGAAAGACATCAGCGTGATCTAAGAGAACATCTTCATGTTATACGTCTATGGACTCAGATAAACAGATTCTTCACAAAGCGACTTGAAATTCTCAATCTGAAAAGAAACCAATAATTAAGATTAAATTTAATTATTTTGAAATTAACCACCCATTTCAGAAATGCATTTGTTTCTTAATGTTTAGCCTCGAAACCATCTTGAAATTTATAAATGGGACAACTATTTGATGTTCTACAGTCTCCTCATTTTCCTCACATTCACAACTAGGGCTCTCAACCGAATTCCATCGGAAGAGCATGCTGTTGCATCGTTCATGGCCTGTTCTAATGCAATTTAGAACAGACCATATTCTCCTGGGAAGGTCAAAACCAGGAACTCTGATGGAAGGATCGGTAATAAGATCTTTACTGAAAAAATTGCATACATTCCACTCAGATTGCCAAATTTCTTTGTCGCTTCTATTCATATCAATCAGAAATTTTGTCCGAAAAGGTTTACGTGACTTCAATCTGGGAATCTTATTATCTGGAATAAAGTTAAGTATGGGAAATGAATTTGGAAAGGGATTAAATTTGTTTTAAAAATTCAAAGCTGTTATCCCTTTGCTAATATGGGGAGGGAGAATATTTGAGAGTATTCCTGGAAACTTAATTTGGGATTTCTCTCCCAGTCTCTGAAACAAGTAACAATTAATTAGATAATAGAAGAAAGGCCTTGCTCAAAAATTTGAGCACTAATTTGTCAGGGGCCAAAACTTTACAAGAGGAAATTGTTGCCTAACAATAAACAAAAAGAAAACACTTTGAACTCTGAAGCGTAACGTTTCGGAGTCTGAATCAGACTCCTTCATCAGAAAATTACCAGTTTTCATTCAACTTCGTAGAATCGTGACAATATTTTGATTTTTTGATTGACATTTGTCAATATATGATGAACATAGATTAATATTGATTACTAGATGTTTATATCGTTATTTTATTTCAAAATTTCGTGAAACCAGTTTTTTTTTTCAGTAAATCCATTCAAATTCGATCTATTCCTACTGAACAATTGGCGAGATTATTAGCCTCATCCAACAAAGTACAAGTTGACTCCTTGATTTTTTTTTATAATTGTCAGGTCAATCCATCATGTAATTGCCGGTATTGGAACACACATGATCTGCTATCTGCGATCTATCAATATCTCTAATAATTATGTTATTCTTATGTTCACGTTTTCTGATTTCTAATGATTTTGATGTTTCTCCTGTATAAGACTTTCCACAAATACAGGGAATATTGTGAATACAATTTCTTGATTTTTGGTTCTCATTCAAAGGTTTAGTTTTTGTTAATAAAGATCGTAAATCATTTTTTGTTTTGAAAACAGTTCTTATGTTGAATTTAGAACCAATTCTTTCAATCTCTTCTGAAAGTCCAGGAACATAAGGAATCGAATTAATTAAAATTGGTTGTTCTTGACAGTTTGTTTTGGGTATTGATTGTTATTATCGTTTTGACCCGAAATTGTTCTCTCTAAATTTGAAATAGTTTTTTGTTTATAATTAGTTGGATATTGATTATCCTCAAGAATATCTTTAATGCAATTAATTTCGTCATTTTGTACCTATTTCAGTTGTCGATGAAATTGATTGCCCTCTATAAAAAATTGTTTTTATAATACCTCTTTTAACTCTTAGAATAAAAATTCAGATATCGATTTGTGTGTGTCCTTTTTCTGAACACGTTTATTTCAAAATGATTTGGAAATTTTCTTATCGAAACATCTAGCAAGGAAAGTACATCATTTTGTTCCAACTACATTGTGAATTGAGGGCTGAATTGAACCTCCAAAACTGGCCAAAACCACTCCCATCTGGCAACGCGAGTGACCCCAACGATTCCCCCAACAATTCCAGTTTGAAAGACTGCATGATTCCTCATCACCGGTGCAAAACCCAAGGCGTCCCTGGTACAATCGGTGCCACGACGCCCGCGACGCCAATTTGCATGAGACGTCGTTTATAGCCAGCCCCCAAACCGCTCCTTGCCGGGGATCGCCAGCAAACAATGCCGTTTCGAGACCCGAAAAGGGATTAAGGCCCCCCCACACGTAGCGCATTACTACCTGTCGCATTTCCCGCGGTCGTTATCCGTATGAAAATCGCCGAATTTGCGGCCACCCTTTATCGATCCCGAGGGGATAATCGCGTTTTGGTAATGAAAATTCTGCGGACTGGAATTCATCGCGTCGTTGTGGGCAAATTTCTCTCATTCGCGATTAAGGTTTTATTTGGTTTCTTTCATTGTTCGTGTGACGTTTTTACGTTTTATTTTGTCTCGGAAGGCATTGTCGTCTGGGAATTACAATAGTAACAGTTTTTCTTCCTCAGGTACGCTACTGAACTGATTCAGATCATTTATTGAGTGTTGACAATAATAATAGTAATTTTCCTTCATTTTCTATCAGGAGATAGTTATTTATGATATGAGTGTTGAAAGTGACGTTTTATTTTGTGGGTGGAATGAGCGGAGCGAATTGAACAACTTCACGAACAAAATGAAATCACTTTTAACACAAATACCATACAATGTTTTTTGTACAACTGCCCTATTTTGATAATGAAATGGGCGAACTTGCAATGACAATAAACTTCAAAATTCATTTTAATATTAGAATAATTTAAAGGTTGTTGTGAATGGCAAACGTTGCCAACGTTATAATTACTAACAAATGAGAAAAGTTGCTGTCATTTGAATTTCTTCCTTCATGTCCAGTTTTCGTCTTGTGTTTTCAACTGCTCAATATGTTTGTCGTAGTCCAATTATTAATAGAAGTGACGATTTGGTTGTTCCTCTGGATATTGAAGAGTCTGCAAGAAGAGCAAGTCTGGAACTCCTACCTAAAAAATCTGTTCAGCAGTACGATATTGCATATAACAATTTCATGGCCTGGTGTAAATTGAAAAATGTAGAAGGGAACTTCAGTGAAACTGTTTTCCTGGCATATTTATCACCAATAAAGCTTTCAAAATGCTGGGCTCCGTAAAGAGATCAATGCAGCAATTCAATAATGTGAATACATTGAAAAAAGTTTACTGCTCTAATGTCAGAAGTATTTTAGAATATTCAGCAGTGGTATGGACGCCGTACTATATTGTACATAAACGAACTATTGAACAGGTACAGAGGACATTTCTGGGTATCGTATAAAACTGGGTTGTCAATGTCATCAGAAAACTATAATCAAGAAATAATCGGACTACGATCTTTAGATTTGAGAAGAGATAACTTCTGCATTATGCTCATTTTCAAACTTATCAATAACCTCATAGATTGTAATTATTTGGTGAGCAGAATAAACCTCAATTGTAGTCCGGCACTCCTTAGAACAAGAGAGGTTTTTCACATTAGCTTTGCGCCCACTAACTATAGTTTCCACTGTCCATTATCACGAGCTCTATGCCTAACTAACAGATGTCAGGCTGATATATTTTTTATTTCTATATTTACCCTGAAGAAGCACTTCGAATTCCAAGCTCCTACAAGTCCGCTAGCATCTCGGACCTGATTTCACCTTTGCCCAAAATCAGTTAATAAAAATTCTTATGTTCATTTCTGTAGATGTGTTCGTGAAACTTAAATGCGTGTGTGTATATTTGTAGTTTTCATAAAAATTGTTATCGTTAAAATTTTTCAATAATGTAAAATGGCTTTGCCATATGATTAAATAAATACTTAGCAGAAAAATCAAAAATATGGGGTTCGTCAATTTTGTGGAGCAAATTTTCAATGATAAAGTCAAGCGCCCTTGTTAAAAATGGTGTGGATGTTAGTAAATATTTCAAGGCATTAGCATATTCAAAACGGGAAAGTGAAGGATATCGTCCCAAATAATCAAAAATTCTCAGTCGTGAAAAAGTTGAAAAATTTATAAAGGAGGTACCAGTTGAATAGTTATTGGTTAAGGTTGCAACTATTTTCGGATTATTTGGAGCCTGTCGGCGTGAAGAATTGTGTAATTTATCAGTGGAAGACATCGAAATAACAAATAAATCATTGGTTATGCAACTTCCAAATACAAAAACGAAAGTCCGTCGTTCTTTCAGTATTATTTCGGAGTATGTAGACTATTTCATGACTACTTTGCACTGCGCCCTTCTGTCATCAAACATCGTCGTTTTTTCCTGAAATACATGAACAATAAATGCAGTGCCAATTCAGTTGGTATTGATACATTTGTGAAAATCCCTTTTATTGTTGTCGAAATCCTCAAACTGCCAGAACCAAAGCAATATGCAGGACACTGTTTTCGAAGATCCTCCGCTGCATTGCTAGCAGAATCAGGAGCAAATATTAAGGATATAAAAAAACATGGTGGATGGAAGTCTATAACGGTAAACGAGGGCTATGTTGATCATTCCATTGCATATAGAAATGTCATTGCTGCAATCATATCTATGTCTCCAAATAAAGGCATACTACCACAATACAGAAGAAAATAAATGGAATAGAATTAACATAAAACACGCTGCAGATCGCTGACGGTTAGAAATAGATAAGAATTGTATTCGAAAAAAAAGTTTAGAATGAAATTCTCTTTCGAATGACATGATAAAGAAGGTATGCCCCTGGAGAAAAAATTTTTGATAGCGCCGCGACGCCTGGCGTCTTTATTTATTCCGCAGATTTTTATGCAAAAAACGCCTTCCATAGAATGAAAAAATATTCGGACGTTCTCGAGAAAATTGCTGTTGCCAATATAAGTGAATCACCCTGTACACAAGACAAACTCCACATTAACGTAATGCTCCAGAATCGTGGAGGTGTCGGCACCTCACCCCGTCGTTCCCCCAAAATAACGAAGACACATCTCCCCCACTTTATCTGTATCAACGTCCTCTCTCCCAAGGCCTATACCGTGGTAGGCAACAGTTGCCGCGTCGAAAATCCGGTTTACAAGCCATTCGGACCAAACGACTACGCATACATCACGGAAATACGTCGTTCCCGGCAACATTACCGGGAACGCCGCATTCGTGTGAACGGCCCCTAATGACGACGCACCGAAAGCGCCTATTTTCGCGGGACACCCCGCTCTAGTCGATGAGCTTTGCGGGGCCCGAACGTCCGGCGTGATTGATGATCGACGTTGAGAATGGGGCGATCTATGGTTCTGTTCTCGGGCCCTTGAAGACGGGGAAATATGTTTTGGTATCGAGGATATGATGGATTAATCGTACGCCGTGATTTATCTTCGAACGGAGGGTTTTCTTGTAACAGCCGGGCCCCACGTTGGGCGCCAGCGGATCAACAATAATGAAATAATTGTTGAATTATCCACCCGCTATTCTTTTTGAATAAACTAATACTATTTATGAATTTATTCTTCCTTTCAATTGGATCTGCTATTGGAGCGTGATTTTTAGTTTTTTAGAATCATATACATACTAACTGATAATCGAGCTGACAATGAAACCACTCCCCATGAGTATCGTGACCAGAAAAAAGGTACCTACGCAACGTGATGCACATAAAAAATTTCATACGATACTTTTTCAAATATTGTCAATTTATAATTCGAGCAACAATTAAAGGAACAGAAAAATATCAAAAATTTTTTGGTGATTTTTAACAGGCTGTATCTAAGTGAAAAATAAAAAAACTAACTTTCGAATTTATTGGCTCACACTTTTTCGGAGTACCGGTAGTCATGCATTCATCGGATATAGCAGGAAGAAAAAGTTTTCAAAATTTTTCAAATTTTTTTCTTCTGCGCGCATGGACAAACTTTCTCGAGCTAGACCGATGCAAATTTCACATAACCTATTTATTCGGCTCTATTTTTCTTTTCATGACTTTCAGATATAATCATTTGTCCTTGAGTTATCCTGTTTTGAATGCAAAATGATCTTTTTTCACTCAACTGCCGATATCTCCGAAAATACTGATCGCCTAGCGAGCCGAAAGTCGATTTCTTTTTCTACAGAACATTTTTTTGAAAAATTTAATTTGTACAATTCAAAAGACATAAACGTGGAAAAAGAGCAAAAAAATGACATTTCACCATTTTTTGTTTAATGGACTGTATCATCCTCAATAATGGCGGAAAAGCTTAGATTATGAAAAAATTTTACAGCCTGATATTCCCCTAAACCGAACTGATTGATTTTTAATTTTTTTTTTAATTTTCAAAAATTTCCGAAATTTAGAAAAAAATTAACATTCGGAAAATCTAAAAGTGAAATAAGAATAAAAAAAAATTCATTAAAAAAAAAACAAGAGACCATTTCTGACTCACCTCCACAGGAGCTATGGGCACTGGATATATCTAAACCTTCATTCTCTTCAGAAAAAAATCATGGAATGAATTTAAAGTTGATACTCCTAACTTGCCCACGGTACTCGTTAAGTGAACTTCTGACCGACAGAATTTTTCCGTTTTCTGACACCACGTTTAAGAAAACAGTTATTCTGAAAACCTTTTGACTCATTCGGTAAAAGGCCGAAAAGCAAATCAGAGCTGAATGAATAGGTATTAGTTTTGAAAATTTTTTCTTCGCGCTTTATCCGATGATTGCATGGCCACCAGTACTCTGAAAAATTGTTAACCATTAATTTCAAAAACTAGACTCTTCAAGCTTCAGAGGTTTTTTTTATTTTCTACATGACCATTTTTCATTGAGATACAGCAGCCTGTACATTTTTTCTGTTCCTTTAATTGTTTCGCGAAGTGTATTAGCAATGAAAACTTCCTAAATATGTGGTGAGCAAATACCTTTCAAGCTCAAAAAACCGGAAGTCCCTAGTTATTCGTTTCTTGAAAGGAACTGTTTAAATTTTAATTTTTTTGGTAAGATATCGATAGTATAGCAAGAAGTTAATGATTAAAATCTGGAGAAAAAAAATTGTGAACATTTTTGTTACTTAAATATCCTAGTCGTTTTTTGCAATTTTCCAGGAGATCCTAAGTCGATTTTTAGTTGTTGTTGAAATCTTCCTGGGTGTTGCAGTTTCTTTGTCAGTTAGTATGAGTATCGCTCTCTCTCTTTTTCTCTCTCTCTCTCTCTCTCTCTCTCTCTCTTTAATACGCCGTTTCAGAATCGATCAACATCCTTTATCGCAATAGCTTTCAGGAATTCTCCTCGTATGCAATTCCGAGGAAAGACCCCTAGAATAATAACCCCAGGAGTGCAACCTTTCAGGGCCCTTTGGCATCAGGCATCAATCAAATATTTCCGTCGTCAATCATATTACCGCACACGAGTCGGAAAGTGCATTTATGCACTGAAAACCCAATTTTCTGCATTAACACCATATTGAAGTGCACTTAATCGAAGCAGGAGTTTGAAATGAGATTGACTACAATGGGGGAAAGATATTTCAGCAGGAACTGCTTGAAATTCGATTGGAAGAATCGGGTTAGATTGTTCGATCTAGACTGCCGATCCACGTTTCAGTTTCTTGGGGTTCTACATACGTGATTATTCGACGAATAAAATACGACTACTTTTTCCTAAACCGTTATAAAACTGTACTTTCTCGAGTAATTTGTAGGACTTTTCCGTTCCGTAACCCTGGATCTACTTACTTCTAAGGAATTGAATTGGATTATCACCTTCTGTGGGTGGAATGTTCGAAGTTTTGCATACTTGGAAATATCTGTATTTTCCTCTATAAAAAGAGTGGACATCAACACCATAAGCTTGGTGGGGACTTCAATGAAAAACTTTTCTCGTGGAAATACTCCAACAATAAGTTTTCTGAGAATGTAGCCGTCTTGCTTTGACACCAATTCTTCAAGGATTCATTTGCTGCTTCATACTTTTTTCGATTTTTCCGGTAGTATTCGCTGATTCTTTCATATCTGAAACATCCCTTTTGTCCACACAGAATCAAACAATGAGACTCCTTCAAACTTTTCGCTACGAAGTCTTAACTAGACTTTGGTGATACAATAAAAACTGTAATGATAATGAAATTCCAAAAATATATCCAGCATTTTCCTGTTAACATACAATACATGGAGGGGAAATAGTTATTTATGATATGAGTGTTAAACTCATGAATGAAAAAGTTTCACGAACAAAATAAAATCACTTTAGACACAAATACCATACAATGTTTTTTGTACAACTGCCCCACATAATAAAAGGTTGTTGTGAATGGCAAACGTTGCCAACGTTATGATTACTAATAAATGAGAAAAGACGCTGTCATTTGAATTTCGTTCCTGTCTAATTTTCGTCTTAGGTTTTTGACTGCTTAATATGTTTGTCGAGAGTCCAATTATTAATAAAGGTGACGATTTGGTTGTTCCTCTGGATATTGAAGAGTCTGCAAGAAGAACAAATCTGGAACTCCTACCTTAAAAATCTGTTCAGCAGTACGATATTGCATATAACAATTTCTTGGCCTGGTGTAAATTGAAAAATGTAGAAGGGAACTTCAGTGAAACTGTTTTCCTGGCATACTTAGAAGAAAAATCAAAAATATGGAGTTCATCAACTTTGTGGAGCAAATTTTCAATGATAAAGTCAAACGCCCTTGTTGAAAATGGTGTAGATGTTAGTGAATATTTTAAGGTTATAGTATATTTAAAACAGAAAGTGAAGGATATCGTCCCAAAAATCGAAAATTCTCACTCGTGAACAAGTTGAAAAGTTTATGAAGGAGGCCCCAGATGAGAAATACTTGATGGTTAAGGTTGCAACTATTTTCGGATTATTTGGAGCCTGTCGGCGCGAAGAATTGTGTAATTTATCAGTGGAAGACATCGAAATAACAAATAAATCATTGGTTATACAACTTCCAAATACAAAAACGAAAGTCAGTCGTTCTTTCAGTATTATTGGGAAGTATGTAGACTATTTTCTGTCATCAAACATCGTCGTTTTTTCCTGAGATACATGAATAATAAATGCACTGCCAATTCATTTGAGAAAATTTCATCTATTGTTGCCGAATTCCTCAAACTGCCAGAACCAAAGCAATATACAGGACACTGTTTTCGAAGATCGTCCGCTTCATTGCTAGCAGAATCAGGAGCAAATATTACGGATGTAAAAAAACATGGTAGATGGAAGTCTACGACGGTAGCCGAGGGCTATGTTGATCATTCCATTGCATATAGAAATGTCATTGCTGGAAAAATTCTCCCAACCTCAACAGATTTTGGATCATCATCATCCAATATTGTACTTCTGGTTTCTACAAGTACTGATGGTGCTGAGGATTCTGTTAACGATAATATCAATGTTCATAAGTAATGATCGTTAAATATTGATAATGAAAATTTGCAATTGCTGAATTTTTCTCATCTGATTTCATATTTTTAACACTAATGTTAAAAATATTTTCAACACGCTTCCACGTAAACAATCAATTTCAACATTGTCAACAGTGTCACTTTTAATGGCAGTTGTACAAAAAATGTTTCATACTATATGGGATGTGAGTACATTAAATAGTCTCTAACTTTTTGGCCAGCCCTCGACTGGTTACTTACATCCCTTATTGTATAAATTACTATTCATTCTTGAATGATATGAACCTTGGAATCATCAATTCCTCCATTTATTGCAGAATTGGGGAAGATTTGTTCCAAACATGCATGCATGTGTATTCCAGCTCACAGGGTTCATAACGGAACACATGATTACATTATAGTTATCGAAATGAAATGGCAATCATGCGAGAGAACATGTCACGACATGTTGGGGGTGGATTGGCGCAGTGACCTCGCCGCAATCCTGGCCGAACATGTACCATGCAGTCCCAGCGTCTGTTGGCTAACCAGCCTGCTATACTCGCAAATAGATGGTACATGGGAATCGATAACATGCCCGCACATTATGTATTCCTCGAGCACCTTGCGCTGTGGCTAATCGTTATAACTGTTTTTGCGGCTTGCCATGCAAAATAATGTTGTTATTGCGTCAGGAGACCCATCGATTATCGATGTGTTTTAGTGGTTTTCGATGAAATTGTGATGATTCAGTTTGTACTGGAGTACACTCGAAAATTGTTGTATTCAATGGATATGAAGAAAGATATTGAATGAGATGATTGTAAAATCTCGTAACACCGATTCTATAAACCCGAGTATGAACCTATATATTGAAGAAGTTGGTTCGATGTACAGGGTGGGTAAAACAACTTTTAAATCGAAAGTACAGGAAAATGAATGACATATTACAGTAGTTTTTTTTAGAGAAGCTGATAATGCCATCAACTGTATTCCCCTATTTCCTTTTGAAAAGTATGTAATCTTCGAGAAAATCGCTTTAAAATAATTCAAAACTCATTAACAACTTGAATCGATCCAATAAAAATCAGTATGAGGCATTTCGTCAATCTGGTCGCCTTTTTTCTGAAGTTTCGTTCTTTGCATATGCTTTATGAATGTTCTTATTTTGAAATGGAGTCAGATTATAAACGGCTTCGATCTGGAACGAGTTTTCGGAAAATGCCAAGACGTGAATTAACAAATGCTGGGGCTAATAGAGCTATCGAAATGCTAGAGGGTGGCCTAACTCAGGTTGTTGTAGCGAAAAGGCCCCAAGTCAGCTAAAGTGTGATATCTCGATTTTCGAATAGGTTCAGGGAGACAGGTTCCGTGTTGGAATGACCAAGGCTTGGTGGGCGACGAAAAACAACACCTGCTCAGGATCGTTTCATCACCGTTTCGGCTAGAAGGAAGCCTGCATCTACGTGTAGAATGCTACGGAATACTCTTTAAAATGCAGATGGAGTCCAAGTTTCCATCGAAACCATCAGACGACGTTTGAGAGAGGTGAATCTAGGTTCTAGACGTCCATTAAGAGGAGTTCCATTAACACGTGACCATAAGCGTCAAAGACTGGAATCGACAAGGCAACATATCAATTGGAACGATCAATGGCGTAATGTCCTTTTCACTGAGGAATCCAAAAATGGACTATTTTTAGATTCTCGAAGAATAAGGGTATGGAAAATCCCACGCATACCCCGTAATCGTCGCTATGTCCAAGAAGTCCAACCATTCCGAGGGGGCAGTGTTATGGTATAGGTCTGGGTATGTTTCAACGGTCGCACAGATCTACACATTATTCCTGGGAATATGACCGCCTCACACTATAGGGAGCATGTCATTGACAATGTTTTACCAAATTTTCTCGCTGCTATTGGTGAAACTTTTCAATTTCTAGACGAGAATGAGCGCGAGGAGCTTGGTATTCCACATTTACCAATACCTCCGCACTCACCAGATTTGAATTGCATAGAACATGCATGGGATTTGCTCCAAAGAAGATTAGATAATCATCAACCTACCCCAGAATCCTCAAATGATCTGAGAGAGCTTTTGCCCCGTTTATAGTACCAAATTCCCTAAGAGATGTTAAACAAAGTCGTGTGTAGTATGCAAAGAAGATATCAAGCTGTTATTGGTGACGGTGGAGGTCATACATTGTATTGTTAGTCTTATATTGCTTGAATTCTCTGGGAATGAAATTTGGGTATTTTACTCGATTTTTCCTAACCACCCTGAATACGCTGCAGACCTACAGGCTAAAATTAATTTTATTTCCTGCAACTTGAAATCATATTGATATGAATTTTCATCACAAAATCTCATTCAAACTATATTTGGTATGAAAAGAGTCTTCCGGGCTTATTGGCCGTGGTCTATTAGGAATAATTTCACCTAACGTTTCGCCTACAACTTCGGTAGGCATCTTCAGAGGATTCTCGGTCTAAGGTTGTACCTCGAACGCTGAATTTCTGACACTGGCGCGTTCGAACCGGAAACGTCATCTGCGCGCCGGTTTATGGCGGGAAAAAGTGGCGCGTCTACGTGCGCGATGCTGATTGGCCCATCGCTCCCGCTTCGTGTCGGCTTGATCTTTGTTTTTTCTAAGGTCGGTAACCAGGCGCTATGCAAGAAAGGGGTCTCTTCTTTTCTATTGATGTTATTTTTGTGTTTATAAATCTCAATGGCTTCCATGTTCAGCCTGGGATAGTAACTTCTAATATTGGAAATAATCTCCGCTTTTGAGAAATCTATGTTGTGTCCATCTATTAGCGCATGTTCTGCTAGTGCTGATTTTTCTGTCTGGTTCAGTCGACAGCACCGTTCGTGTTCCTTAATTCTAGTGTTAATACTTCGCTTTGTTGTGCCAATATAGACTTTGCCGCAGTCACAAGGTATTCTGTAAATTCCAGCTTGTGAAAGTGGGTCAACTTTGTCTTTGGTTGTTTTGATCATTTGCCCAAGTTTTTGTGTCGGCTTATAAATGGTCTCGATGTTGTGCCTTTTCAGTATTTTTCCAATTCTATCTGTGACCTTGGGGATGTATGGTAAGATGGCTCTCCCGTTAGGTGTGATTTGTGATGTGTTATCATCACGGGTGGAAGTTTTTGTTCTTATTGCCCTCTGAATTTCTTTGGTATTATAGCCATTGGCGATGAATGCATTCTGTAAATGTTCAAGTTCATCCTCCAGAAATTCCGGCTCGCATAATCGTCGGGCTCTTTCTACGAGTGTTTTGATAACTCCTCGTTTCTGTTTGGGGTGATGATTAGACTCCTTATGTAGATATCTGTCAGTGTGGGTTGGTTTTCTATAAACCCTGTGTCCTAGTTTCCCATTAGGCTTTCTAGTTACCAAGACGTCTAGAAATGGTAGTGCACCATCTTTTTCAACTTCCATTGTAAATTGAATATTTGGGTGCCTACTGTTGAGATGGGTTAAAAAAGCTTGCAATTCTTCATCTCCGTGACCCCAAATGACGAAAGTATCGTCTACATAACGTAGCCACGTAGATGGTTTCTTCGATGTCGATTCGATGGCACTTTGTTCGAATTTTTCCATGAAGAAATTCGCAATTGCAGGACTTAGAGGGTTTCCCATGGCGACACCGTCTATTTGTTCATAGAACTCGCCTTTCCACTGAAAGTAGCTGGATGTTAGGCAAAGTTCAAAGAGCTTTGCTCTTTGTTGTTTGTTTGTAATACTAAACGCCTCAAAAATAAATTCTCGCGCTTGCAGGAATCATCTGTTCCTTCAGTTCCGAACAGAAAAGAAACTGTGATTAACTTGTCCAATAGGACATTAACACAGGAGGAGAAATCTGTCCTTGAAAAAGGAAACAATTTCTCCATTCGAACAAAACAAATTCCGGTGGAGAATATAATAGCTAATGTTGAGGCAGCAATTCGGTCTTTACCTGAGGCTACAGCTGAGGAAGTGAGGACTGAAGCCTCCAGAATTATCAGGAAGGCTAAACCATCAAAAAGTAATATAAATTTCAGGGAATACAAAGCCATAAAGAATCTCAATGAGGACACATCCATTGTGATCCTTCCAGCTGATAAAGGAAACGCAACGGTAGTAATGAATTCGTCAGACTATGATTTCAAAATGAGGGAGTTGTTAGAGCCTTCAAACTACACTAAACTCAGAAGAGATCCTACCTCATCCAAAATCAAACAAACAAGAGCTCTCATAAAAGTTTCTTCTCTCGATGAAGAAACTAAAAAGAGAATCTGTAAGAGTGAAGCAAGGGCTCCGCGCATATACGGACTTCCGAAAATTCACAAGGATAATGTCCCATTGAGACCAATTGTTAGTACCATTGACTCGCCAACATACGATTTAGCCAAAGTCTTAACGACGATGTTGAGACCTTATGTGGGAAACACGGAAACCTTTGTCAAGGACTCTACTCACTTTGTAGAAAAGCTGCAGAACATCCAGTTGGGACCAAATGACCGACTCGTTAGTTTTGATGTTGTGTCTCTGTTCACATTAGTTCCCATCAGAGAATCGCTAAACTACGTTTCGGAGATATTCCCGAATGACATAGCAAAGCTCTTTGAACTTTGCCTAACATCCAGCTACTTTCAGTGGAAAGGCGAGTTCTATGAACAAATAGACGGTGTCGCCATGGGAAACCCTCTAAGTCCTGCAATTGCGAATTTCTTCATGGAAAAATTCGAACAAAGTGCCATCGAATCGACATCGAAGAAACCATCTACGTGGCTACGTTATGTAGACGATACTTTCGTCATTTGGGGTCACGGAGATGAAGAATTGCAAGCTTTTTTAACCCATCTCAACAGTAGGCACCCAAATATTCAATTTACAATGGAAGTTGAAAAAGATGGTGCACTACCATTTCTAGACGTCTTGGTAACTAGAAAGCCTAATGGGAAACTAGGACACAGGGTTTATAGAAAACCAACCCACACTGACAGATATCTACATAAGGAGTCTAATCATCACCCCAAACAGAAACGAGGAGTTATCAAAACACTCGTAGAAAGAGCCCGACGATTATGCGAGCCGGAATTTCTGGAGGATGAACTTGAACATTTACAGAATGCATTCATCGCCAATGGCTATAATACCAAAGAAATTCAGAGGGCAATAAGAACAAAAACTTCCACCCGTGATGATAACACATCACAAATCACACCTAACGGGAGAGCCATCTTACCATACATCCCCAAGGTCACAGATAGAATTGGAAAAATACTGAAAAGGCACAACATCGAGACCATTTATAAGCCGACACAAAAACTTGGGCAAATGATCAAAACAACCAAAGACAAAGTTGACCCACTTTCACAAGCTGGAATTTACAGAATACCTTGTGACTGCGGCAAAGTCTATATTGGCACAACAAAGCGAAGTATTAACACTAGAATTAAGGAACACGAACGGTGCTGTCGACTGAACCAGACAGAAAAATCAGCACTAGCAGAACATGCGCTAATAGATGGACACAACATAGATTTCTCAAAAGCGGAGATTATTTCCAATATTAGAAGTTACTATCCCAGGCTGAACATGGAAGCCATTGAGATTTATAAACACAAAAATAACATCAATAGAAAAGAAGAGACCCCTTTCTTGCATAGCGCCTGGTTACCGACCTTAGAAAAAACAAAGATCAAGCCGACACGAAGCGGGAGCGATGGGCCAATCAGCATCGCGCACGTAGACGCGCCACTTTTTCCCGCCATAAACCGGCGCGCAGATGACGTTTCCGGTTCGAACGCGCCAGTGTCAGAAATTCAGCGTTCGAGGTACAACCTTAGACCGAGAATCCTCTGAAGATGCCTACCGAAGTTGTAGGCGAAACGTTAGGTGAAATTATTCCTAATAGACCACGGCCAATAAGCCCGGAAGACTCTTTTCATACCAGTATATCCGGTCGTGAAAGCCTTAAACTATTCATCAAACTATATTTTTTTGCAATTGAGGTCAACATCCATAACTCATGTGGAGCAGTTTATAATACATATAGCGTCGGCCACGTGAAACAATTCCGCCCCATATTTTTCTGAGTACGCTTCGATAGGTTGATATTTCGAAACCAAATAGAAATTCTTGAGTAAATTCATGAATAGAATTGCAAAACCTTTGCAACGATGTGTCACTCGAACGCAATAAAGTTTTGAATCTTCAAGGGACTGCCACCACGATTAGGGGTATGATCATAGACCCCCGACCTCAAGGACTCTTCTCTTCTAAGCATTTTCTATAACTTACGCACTGAAACATTGGTCAGTACTTTTTTACGTGGCCACCCTGTATAATCTATGAATTTTTGAAACGGAAAAAACGATGATTGTTTCTGAGTCATAATAAGCTATTTTTTCCATAAGAAAGAACACAACTTCATGTTATAGCTAGTACACCACTGGATTGCTGTGAAAAAAGTGTCTCTATAATGTTTTCATCTCAACATCCTAGCACAAACAGAAACGAACAGATAATGACCAAAGTAGAAATTACCTAAATTTTAATTTTGGCCTATTAATTGAAAACAAAAGAAGAAAGAGGAATGCAGTTGATATCATTATCAGTTTCCCTAAAAAAAACTCTTTCTGTTAAAATGTTGCAGTCCAGGTATCAATAATTTTGCCTACCCTGTACACACATCGTCAAAAGTCTTGGCCTCTCAATATAAATGTCGCACCCTGTATATTAGACACTACTCCCTAGACCGTTACGTAGTCTGACGAAACCATGTTTTAATCAAACCCTTCAGTGTCTTTTGTATAGTTCAATCGTGCCATCCTCAAAGTGCGGAGTACAGAGTTCGGGAGATTGAACAAATAATTACTCACGTTGCAAGCGTTTAATCGAATTTATTCCCTGTGTTATCTGTCATTTCGCCCAACTCTGTTATTTGCTATGGCCCGTTCCATTCGTGCGTTTCGTTTGATGAAAGATTTTCTATTTTTCTTCATCGATACCGTTAAACGGAGCGAAGCGTTGCGGCACTTTTTATTTTGTAGATTAGAATCATCTAATCTAACTAACTTTGCTTGTATCAACAAGCAAAGTTTGTTCTAACATTGAGAGAGTCTTCCAGGCTTATTGGCCGTGGTCTATTACAAATGAGTTCACTTTTCGCCTACATCTGCGGTAGGCATCTTCAGAGGATTCTTGGTCTGAGATTGTAACTCGACCGCTGGGCCGACAGATTCGGTTGGGTGGGGATGTGGAGCACAACGTGTCGAATCGAATCTGTGATATATTTCCTTTTTGAAAAAAATCAATGGTTAGTACAACTTTATTCATCTCTAAGGCGAAACAAATTTCGCCGGGTCAGCTAGCTTATCTAATTGCTAATTGCCACAATTGGTCCCACCATCAGATCCCCTACGCTCTTTAGTTTCTGGGATAGGGAATGATTCTAAACAACATTATATCATAATAGTTTATTATAATATTGAAGATGCTTTTTTAATTATCGATTGAGGCGGTACGAAGTCTGCCGGGTCAGCTAGTTTCATAATACATGTCCACACAATACTGCTGCAACAATCGAGAAAATATCAGCAAACAGTTATCAGCATTTCAATGAACCATTAAACGAAATGAATAATAATTCATCGAGCTCACTTTCTTGGTGGTTTCTTGACCTAAAATCAAATGATTCAAATTTGTAAGTATACATTTTAAATGTTAATAAAGGTACTCACCATTCAATGGATTTATCATCTTGATATTGCAGTAATATTCATCATCATCTCTCCAAAACATTAGCAGGTATTGTAGAGCATCGTATGAACGGTGTGTTTCATATATTCGTTTATCTGCTCTAATCACAACTTTGTGATCGTTCCAAAGCAGTTTTAAACAATCGAACCAATGCATGATGTTCATGAAGTAGTTGCCGCAGATCTTGAAGAATTATTCTTCTCATATTTGCATTAATTGATTGACGTTGATCATCCATATTGCCTATATGAAGTAAATTTGGAGGAATGTATGATGTGCATCTTCAAGTGGTTGTAATGATCCAATTCGATGGTGAATCTGGCCATGGATCTATGTAAATAGCAGAAAAGGAAGACAAAATAAGTGATTTGAAATCATTAATGTTACTATTATATTCTTACCTTGAATGTTGGATCCACGTCTTTTATATCTGCTCCAAATGAAGTCATTTAGAAACACCCATTGTATTTTTGTGTGTTCGATAGAAAATGTCAATGTCTTGATTCAGACGTTTAGGCAACTCAAAATACGCAGTAATTGTTTACATTGCCATCATATATATAGATAATTTATCTGTATCTATGATTGCCATCTAATGGCGATAATTAATTGTAGAATTGGGATTTGTTCAGAACATTTCGTTATGATATTTTCCGTAGTGTTCGTATGAAAAATAGGTGTAATAACACATGGGCACAGATGCGTTAATCTTAATATATAAAACTCAGTCGGCCATATTGTTTGTTACACCATTTATAACTCAAGATTGGATGAACTGTTTTTTATGAAAGTTTTTTTGTTGGATTCTTCTACGGCGGGGTTAACATAAAATACCATAAAACCATGAAAAATTTGATGAATAAGAAAAAAATATAGGAAATAATTTTCTTTCTTGCGAATAACGCCAATAGATGTCGCTCCGGTTAACAGCGGTAGAACTCATTCTTCTGATTTCAAATACACCTTTTCTATAAATATAGATATTTTCTTCTGAATCAAAGGCAGTTGTGGAATGCCAAACGAGACCGATGCGATTTTTTCATATCAAAGGAACCGTGGATAATGACACCTGATATTTATATTATTTATTTATTACCTGAAAGTTCAATTAGGAATTCAAATGACCCCCACTTCTAGACAGAGTCGATATCTTTTTTTTAAATTTTTGAACATTTTCCTCAACATTTATGGAATATATTGAGGTTCTCAATTTCTTCTTCTATTCTGAATTTAATTTCTTCAATATTTGCGGACGGGCATTTTATATTTCAAATATCCCCATGTAAAAGTGTTCAATGATGTTGAGAAGGGACTATCAAGAGACCATAGAATGGAACTTTGATATAAATAAATCACAGCATTCCCGAGTGGCATTCTACAGCTGCCTTAGATTTAGACAAAAAAATACAATGATTTTCAGAATCTGTCTAAAAAACCTCAATAAAGTATGTATAAATATTTGAAATCAGAAGAAATAGCTCTTTCGATTAAGAAAATGAAATACAGGGTGTGCCATTTGAAAAACAACAATTTTTAGATAAACGGTGCCTTAATGCAATTCTTAGTACTGAATTCTGAATGCCCATAAAACATACTGCAAATTTGCCCATCTGAACTTTTGTGTACTACCAATATCAATCACCCTGTACATACCTATTTCATTGCAATTAAATTTTTTGTATATATTGTACTTTTGTAGTTTTTTTTATTTCACCTAATATATTTCCTTTGAAAAAAAACAACTTTATTCATCTCTAAGGCGGAACAATGTTTGCCGGGCCAGCTAGCTCATCTAATTGCCAATTGCCACAATTAGTTTCACCACCAGATCCCTTTCGCTCTTTAGTTTCTGAGATAGTAAATGATTCTATACAGTTCTTGGCCAACATTCAAAAATTAAACAGCTGTTTCCAGACGACAACGTTTGGCGCAACACACACTGAACAGGACAATTTTATGTCCACTTTCAAGGTATTATACCATAATAGTTAATTATAATATTAAAGATGCTTTTTTTTGAGGCAGTACGAAGTCTGCCGGGTCAGCTAGTATTATTAGAAAATGAACCGTAGCGACACCTATTAGCATTATTCAATTATTTCCTGTTTTTTTTCAATTTCATCAAATTTTTCAGAAATTTAATGTATTTTATGTTAACCCCGCCCTAGAAGAATCCAATAAAAAATCTTTCATAACAAACTGTTCAGCCAATCCTGAGTTATAAATGGTGTAACCAACAAAATGGCTGACTTGTTTTTATATATTGAGATGAAGAAAAATAGAAAATCTCTCGTATGAGAATAATCTTTGAACTGACGTTATAAGATGGAAAGAAGACAAAAAAGAGATCACTCACCAACTGAAATGTGCTGAACGATCGGAAGAACAAAGTTCGTGAGTGGCAGTAGAGATGTCGCATTATTCCATCCCCCAACAGAGCCTAAATTCATTATCCCCCTTGCATGCCATCGAACATCGTCTTACGCCGTTCCTCCTTACCCCAATTCCCAAAATTACCAATTCCTAGCGTGTTGACTCCCCAGATCCAATATGTCTCGCTCAAATTCACCTGACCTCGGTCGAGTCGCGCCCCCAAGGGTCTAGTCGTGGCCCTCCCCGCTTAATTATTCCGGCAAATCCGCCCCCGATTGTTTATTTTACAGCTTAATCTCCCTGAGTTCTGTCCCCCTCGATAATCCTGCCCTTTGTCGCTAGCCGAAGATTGGTATTTGATTGTTCCTTAGGGTTGGAGGGTTAGGGTGATCACCTTGATGTGCACCTTGGTGCTCTCGTTTGTTTTATTCGAGTCGGCTTTTGGCAGTTTCGTTCCTTCTCAAGTGTCTCAATTTTCAGAAATCAATTGAACTTCCATAAAATTGACAACGATTTCATAATAAACTAGCTGACCTGGCAGACCTCGTACTGCTTCAATCGATAAATGAAAAAGCAACTTTAATATTGTGATAAACTATTATGGTATAATACCTTGAAAGTGGAGATTAAATTGTTCTGTACAATTAGTCCAGTCAATGAGGGCGAAAATTAGGCTTCGATTTTGATAACATTTTGGATATAAGCTATACTTGAATTGGTTGAGGCTTTCGCGGCCATCGTTCAATGTGACATGTTCTTTCGAGCATTTAGGCCGTCGTCGTAGATAAGCTATACTTGTCTCCTACTCCTACCCTATGCCGATTTATGCTCATTATGTTTAAGGGGTGAAAACATCCCCTTTATCCAAAATTAAAAGAAACTTGTTCTGACGTAAATCAAAGTAATTTTTAGGCCTCAGTTGCGTTTTATGAAGTTTAATGAAGGTCTTCATATACTTAAAGACCGTATAAACCACCCCTTTTCAGCATAAAATGTGTAAAAATGGGTCTCTATCAATATAATAAATTAATTTGAATCAATTTTATAACAGTATTTTGGATCAATGTTAATTCCAGTTATTTTTATTTTTCAACCCCTAAAAGCAACACCTATCTGTTCAAAATAAAAAAATTAAAATATCATTTTAACATTTCATTTATTCATCACTTTATTCTTGTGAAAGCAATACCTTTTATGTCAAAAAATTAATCTGATTCTGAGTGGTTGTCACCACTGTCAATTATTTATTCATCGTTGCCAAGGATTGGACAACTGTTTTGGCAGTTAACACCTGCACATTCCCCACATGTAGCGTTACAAAAAAGACTCAGTTTTCTGCAGGTGCATGACGCATTGCATCCTTTTTTGCAGTTACAAAAAATCATTTTCAACAACATTTGTGGTGCAGTTGTTTTCTGCATTTTTGTTGGCTGCAAATATCTATTGGTACTATTCCAACCGCAATCAACTGAATTGAGAGCTTTATTACCAGGCCAAATTTAAGTTGATGATTTTAGGGAAGCATTTATTTCATCGGCAGCAGTCGATTTTGGAATTACCGGTAATGGTTGTCGGAAGTCACCAAACAAAAGAATCAATGCACCCCCACAACATCGTTTAGGCAACTCAGAATACACAGTAATTGTTTACATATATAATAGTAGAATGGATATTTGTTCAGAATATTTCGTCATAAAATTTTCCGTAGTGTTCGGAAGAAAGATAGGTGTAATAACACATGGACTCAAATGCGTTTATATTATTAGAAAATGTAGTTCACCGAATTAATATCAAATACGAAAACGATATTAACCCTAGCGACACCTACTGGCGAAAGAAAGAATTTTTTTTTGAATTTTTTTAGAATTTATTCATCTCAAAATCATCACATAATCAGAAAAATACTATAAAGGTAATTGTATTAGTGAATGAGAGGTCTGGCAGCCTGAGCTATTGCTCGTGTGCTATCAGTCTCTCGGTATGATGTAACATTTCAACCAGAAATAAAAAAAAAACATATATACAAAAACAAAAAGGTGAAACACCCCTAACCAGATAATGAAAACCCGCACACATTGGCATGATCTGGAAAAAAAAAATCACAGTCGATATGGAATTCACTGCAACCTAATCCCTTCCCCATCATTTATAGATGAGCAAGACCAGGGCACATGAACTGTCAAAAGAACATCAATATTTTGCTGCAAGAACAGCCATAAATCTATATGAGTGCTGGATGATATAAGCCTTTAGTTTCTTACAGTTCTCTCTATTCCGAATATTGAAATTTTCCCTCAACTCTAGTGGCAGAAGGTTATAGAGTTTGGGACGATAAAAAAATACGCTGTGTTGCAGACTAGTCTTCGAAAATCTCGGCACCGTGGAGAATTGTTTAACTTGACTTCTAGTGTTAATTTGATATAAAGAAAAATTGTTTTCTTTTTTTTTACATTCATCAAATTTTTCAGAGTTTTAATGTATTTTATGTTAACCCCGTCGTAGAAGAATCCAAAAGAAAATCTTTCATAACAAACAGTTCATCCAATCTTGAGTTATAAATGGTGTTACCAACTAAATGGCCGACTCAGTTTTATATATTCAGATATACAGGGTGATCCACGGTCGATGATACAATCGAGAATCTTACAATCTAGGTGTAGGAATGTGATATATATCATTTCGAAGGAAATTCAATTTACTTTCTGTATTTCTTAAAATATTCCGAGCATCCCTTTTGAAAAAATGCACTGTATGCCTCCATAAACCATCGAATTTTTAATGACCCTGTATGAAAAGGAGCGTATTTCGTAACACCTGCATAAAGTATAGAATTTCAGTATTTTGCATACGAAATTTCAGCTTCCTAAGCTTGAAAGTAATGAAGCTATGGATGTTTAACCAAAGCTATGCCTTGCATAAAAAAAGAAGAAAACATTTAATTACTCAGGAACCGCTGAAGATGAGTATGAGAAAGTGATACCAAAATAATCGTGCTATTACGATGAATAGAAAAGTGCAATAATATACAGGGTGTGCCATTTGAAATAACAAAGTAGTTTGTTTTTGAAATAAGCTGCAACACCGCACCTCTGAAGATATTTAAGATCGATAAAGCATCTGTTCTTGTCTGAAAAACAAAATTTCCAATGAATTCTTGGTTTCCGTTCTCCGAAAACGTCTAACGTACCATCAACCGTGGATCAGCCTGTATATTGTGCCTCACCAGGAGGGCCCATTAGAAGTTTATAAATTTTTAAATATCAATGAATTCTGCTTTCACCGTAAATGGTATCAGTTTTATTATTTGTAATGGAATGCGTTGTGTATTATGACTTTTTCGGATGAATATTTCTTCTTCTTTTAGCCATCCAGGGCCATTTTCGATCTAGTCAAAAAAAAAATTAAAATTGATTTCCAAAACACCGAGGAAGACAAAAGCTTAGACATTCGGAAAAAAAGTTCTACCGTACAAGTTTAGTCCTTCAGAAAAGTCTAATGATTAACCTTCGTGAATAACCCTGTTTATGAAAAAAGTTTTTACAGCCTCGATTACCCCTCCCTTATTCAGAAAACCCATACAAACTCCCAAACATCACACATTCAAACAGTTTCCCCCGTTCCATTCGAAGTCCCGAACAAAATGCCCTATCATCCTGGCGTTTTATTATGCAAAGAAACGTTCCTACCATTACCATATTATTATCTTATATGCGCCATCCCAAATCGCTCTTGTAGGAACCTAGCAAGGGCTTCAGAATTCTATTACATCTTATATAGGAGGAATGGGAGGTTTGTCGCACCTGGCTCGACATCGGAAGAACAATCATTATTTTCGAATTGTTCTGGGTTATATAACAACTATTTGCCGTAACTATTTCGATAGTGGAGTCGTATACAGGATGATTCTGGAAGACTGTTGGTTAAAATATTTCGAAGAAGGGAGGAATTATCGAGGGAATTATTGAAAAAATCTTCTTAAAATTGCATTTATCAATAGATTCATTCAACACGTTTCAGCATTATATGCAAAATGAAAGGTTTTTTGAAAAAGGTGACAAAATCAGTTTGTCATAGAAATGGTCCATTGTCGCTAAACATTCGAATACCGTAAAACGAGGTAACTTTGAACGATTTTTTCTTTCAAAGCCATATATCTCCGGTAAGGAAGCGAATCGAAAATCCCAAAGAAATATATTTCCCGGGCATCAGTTAGAGCTTGCTGCTGACAAAAAATTAGCTTTCAAAATGATCAATAATCTTTTTTTTTTAATTAAATTATGGGTGTTTAAAGTTACCCTACGATCGGGGATACTTTGAACGACTATGCAGAAACCACGCGATTTCGATTCAATCTCCCTGAGAGAGTTTCTGTGAACACCTCAATACTAAAAATACTTGAAAAAAATTATGTGGAATAGAAATATGTACATAATGTACCAAAAATAATTTTTTTTCGAAATAGTTTCAGGCATTCATTATCACAAAAAATGAATCAAAACCGCAGTTTTACTGAAAAATGAAGTTCTTATAAACTGAATTAAACTTATATTTTGTAATAATAGAAAAAATAGGTATCAGAAAACAATAAATAGGACTGAACTATCTAGTCCCAACTTCTCAGCTATGAGCGAAGATGATTTGCACTAAGCAAAAGGGCTCCTTCCTTTTCTGCCTACCTTGTGGTCTTGCCAAGCTGTGAATAATTCGGTGATAGGTATAATTTCCTCGTCGGGTACTTATTGCCAGGAAGACTCACTCAAAGAAAAATTTTTTTCTCAATTTATTTCACCAGGAGCTTTCTCTGAGATGAACTGTAAGTGGCATTTTTTTCCTGCACCAAGTTTTTTTTGTAAAAGCGGAAAATTTAATACAACAAAAAACCGACTTAGTTTCAAACCTTGAGTTTCATTGAACACGTTCAAAGTTACCCCGGAAACGATGACTAAGCACATTGTTCTTTAAAAGTATAAATAGAACAAAATGTGTTGAAGTATTTGAAATTCCTTTGCTATTCAATTGCTAGGATAATGTATCGTTGTAGCAGATATATTTTGCGAGCATGTAGTGCAAATACTTACGGTTACAGCAACAAAAGTTTGCAGACCATATCGAACTTGGATATTTTAGGTTCGAAGTAACATGTCAGGATTGCTAACTCTCTGAACTTATTTTCATGTAAATGCTGTCGTGCCATTCTTGAATGTGTTACGAATTGAGAAGTGAAAACCAGATGTCGCTAAATCTAATGGTTTTTTCACCATAAGTCGATATAACAAAATAAATTTTGTTCAAAGTTTCCCTGCATTTTAAAGATACCCCATTTTACGGGTTTCTTTTTTCGGATGAGAGCTATCACCTATATTTTACCTTTTCGAAATCCCTACAGGATGGACAATTTTTCAACCTTATATTCAGTACAATTCGTTGCAAAATTACTTTCTTCAAAACGTGAATTTTAAACATTTTTCTCAGATTCCCTGCATGAGATTTTGTGCTCTTTTTGGGAGAATGAATTGAAGCAGTCATTCAACTTTATTCACGCAAAAATCTAATTCGAAAAGTATTACATTGTACCTACGGTATGAGAGGAAGTCCTTGAAGTGAAACATATCAACATTTTCATGAATCATCAAATATCTCGTACATTGTTAGACTGTCATATACGATTTTTCCACATCAAGTAGAACACATTCTAATCTACATTCCGTTTTCGTTTGACGTGATCTTTTTGGGACACCTGTATACTTTCAAATATATATATATATATATATATTCTTATGAAAAAGAGAGCTAAAATGATACAATAAATGTTGAAACAAAAAGTACCTAAGCTGAGGTACAAAAAGAACGGGGTATCATAACATTCTTCGTATGGTACTATAGAATCATACGATACTATCATACTATACAGACAGGGGAAAAAACCTCAGCCGAAAAAACCTGTCTCCCCGTAAAAAAAACAACATAAAATATTAAATATCAGGAAAAATCTTGAGAGACATCAGTGTGATCATCTTCATGTTATCCGTCGATGGGCTCGGATGAACAGATTCTTCTCAAAACGACTCGCAATTCTTAATCTGAAACAAAAAAAGACAAAAGCAGAAAAGAAACTGATTATTCAGAATAAATCGAATGCATTTTAGAAATGCATTTGCTACTTTAAAAAACATCAAACAGTCAGATTTCTTGGCCAAATAATGTTCGGAGGTTTATAAATAATTATGACAGAATTGTCATGAAATTTGAAAGAAATGAAAAAAGTTCCATCAATTTTCCCTTTTCCGAATCTGTTGAAAATTACGAAACTGATAATTTTTCAACATAACAAGCTAAACTTGTCTAAAATCACTTAATACATAACTTTCAACTGTCTTCTTTCACGAGGATTTTTTTCTGTTGCCGTGTGGGTTTCTTGCAGAAGTATCACTTCGATACCATGTTCATCAGCTAATTTGGAGACGTAATCACACTTGTCTTTCGAAACTCCTTTGATATTCAATTTCAAAATCCATAAACTCTTGCTCTCTGGTCGTGAGGGTTTTTTCAAACCGGAAACGACCTTACAGGTGATGATTTTTCGGCACTTCAGATGTTTGAAGACCGCTACGGGACCCCAATGAAAGGAAATCATCTCCCATAGATAAACCAAACATTTTATAACACAAGAAAACAGAATAGAATAACAAATTGACTAATTCACATTTTATGAATTAAAAAAATCAGAATTGACTGAGCCTATCTAAAAAACAGATTATCGATTTCGTTCTCTTTACAAAAAACTTTACTCAACATCTTTGTTTATCTCATTTTCCGCGACAACACATGCTGGACGATATGACGAATGTGAGAGAGAAGATCCAGTATTATTACAACACTCTTTCGGTGAACAAAGCTCTTTATTTTCCGAGATGATGGTTTTCTTCAAATGATGAAGTGATATAAAAAAAACTATTTTTCGAGAGTGAGTGGAGGTACTAGGACTTAAACCTTTTACTATGAAATTACAGGTAGCTCGTTTTTCTTTATTTTCATATTTCAATGTTTTTTCTTTTCTTTCTTTTCTTCACGGTCTTTATAATTTATTAAGGCACTTGTCGTGCCAATAAGGGGATAAAGAATTGACTCACACCATATTTCAGGTTTTAATGTCCTTAACCCAATCTGAAATTATCGCTTCGAATTTCAGAGAAATGAAAAAAATAAAAATAGACCATAGTGCGCTATGATGCTATCTGATAGACTTTTCTCAGGCAATTTCAGGAATATATATCATAAGATACTTCTGGATGCCATTATCGGAAATTTCGAAAAAAACACTTTTCGGTCAACAGTCGATACATTCTTTGAGTCTGAATAATAATATATCTATAACTGATGTTTTTCATATCAATTTGGCAGCATGCAATTGTGGAATATCAAGTTCTATAACTTCCCAATTTGAAAAAATATGAATCAAAATTAAAACTTTCTTTGATTTTGTTGATTGAATAATGTTTTTTCGAAAATTTTAATAATTAAGATCATGATATATATTTTTGAAATTGTCTCTGAAAATTGCGTTGAAAAGCACCATAGCGTACTGTGGTTTTCATCTAAAAAAATGTATTTTTTTAATTTCTCTGAAGTAAGAAGTAATAAAAAAATGTCCTAAAGATGTTTTTATTTCGAGAGCGTGGTGGCAATACTGCGGAAATTATAGCCAATTTTAATAATTGGCCAAACTCCAAAATCACCCTGTAGCATGGAAACCAGAAATCTTAGCGATTCACGGTTTTCAGCAATTTATGTTTCTCGAAAAAAGAGAACATGACATCTATAGGAATTACTATTTTTCTGTCTCGTTTAATTTAGGAGATATAGTACTAAAACATCGAAATCTGACCACCCTGTAGAAAATGCTCCATTAGAAATAAGAGAATTGATACCATTTCCGGTGATAGTCATTGATATTTGAAAATGTATCATCAATGAAGGTCCAAAAAATTCGTGAGTGATCGAAATTTTTTTCCTCATGAACTTCTGTTGAGCATTCTCGGTGGAACACTCTGTATATTATAGTCATGAAATTATTATTAATCAATATAATATTTTCCATTTTATTATACTCAGGAGAAAAAATATTTTGCTTGTGGACGTACAGGCAAATACCTATTTGTTTACTTTTTGGTGCATATTTGTTTTTTTTTCTTGAATATGAACACCCAGTTTTGTTCATAATCACATTACTCATTGAATTCTTCATTACATTAATGTATTATTTGCATATTTTTCTTAGATAATTCTTCCGAAATGTGTGAAAAATGTAAAAAGTTCTCAAAGAGAGCTTTATCCCAATTTTGATAACTTTGAGATTGTTGCATGAAAACTTCTGATATCTAGCTTCTATCAGAAGACTTATCAATGCTTCACCTCCGATTATTCAAGGGTGTTTCGATTTCGATGTCAATGACATCCATTTCAATCCTAAATCACATTTTATGGAAAATGGTTCTAGACAGAGCAATCTGCAGTTGAAAATGTATAAGTCGAGAACTCGCACAATGAAATTTGCATAAAAACACCGAGATTCGCGAAGTGGGTAATCTGTCCACGATTTTACGTTTCACATCCTCAATTTTTTTTCCGTTCAAATTGAATTTCGAGCGACCTTCTCTTCGGAAGAGAAGAGCAAGATACCATCGTAAGCTGCAAACATATCATCCGTCGTTTCCATATTCAACTCGAGGAATATTACGTAACAGACAGCTCGGCAATATTTCATATTGTTCGTTCCACTTGATGGGTAGAAATTGCTCCACACCGGTTTGTTGGACTGCTGGAAATTGAATCTGTTGGTGAATATCAAATTCAGTACGTACGTTAAGTCCTTTTCTTCGTTTAATATCAGGGCGCCGTTTGAACAGGATTTATTCCTGAAACCAGTTGAAGGATTCAGGGTTTTACTTCCGGAATCTACTCAAACAACGTACACTTAGGTATTGATTCATAATTTACATCCACAATCTTCACGTAGCGGCTCAATATGGTCTCTATCATTTTTTGGACCATCATAACTCGAAAGAAAGATAAATTGAAAATAGTAAACATCGAAATCTTCAATGAATAGACTCACATATCTTTGGTCGTGGGGACTGGGGAGACGAAGTCACATTTTGTCAATGAAAGGATAGATAGACCGGTTTCGATCCTATTCGGCTTCATCAGTATCTTGAATTTCTCAGAAACAAGATCTTTTCGGAAACTTTTACTTTTAAGTCTGCCAGTGATGTCGTTTTGAGTAACTTACTACAAATGGAGACATCTAGCATCTGCTGAAAAGAACTGCTCAAATCCTCTGGAACTCTTTAAGATTTCAACAGTGTTCCTAAATCAGGAATCCCATGAAAACTTCTCCGAGTGATATGAAGGCCCAATTTTTTGCTAACTTATTTCAAGAAAAAAATTGAAAAAATCTGAAAATTCTGAGCCTTTTCGGAGTCCATTCCGAGAACGTTTCTGGAACGTGGATGAATTTGGAATAATTATTATCGAAATGAATACCATTTTCAATTTGGAACTTAACATTTGAAGGAAGCCCTCTTTTTTCAGATTTCAGACGAATTATCTGAGAAAAATATGCGAATAATACATTGAAGCAATGTGAAACTTTCTATTTTTTAATTTTTGAATTCCAAGGAGTATTCAATTGTGAATAAATTGTTACAGTCGTCATAATATTTTCCGAAATATCGGGAAAAAACTGAAGAAGAAAGGGAGATAAGAGTATTCGGTATTATGTTTGTTATTCCTAATCTAGATATCTTGAGCACAAACCGTTTTCACCTTTTTGAAGTCGAAGACTGTGGATATATTGTACATTCTTAGAATTTTGAAAAACTCGTCACAGGGTGTTCCAAATGTTGGGTAAAAAATTGGAACCAAGATTGGCCCATAACTTTTGTTTTTCAAATTTGAACTCAATTTTTTTATGATTGCGTTGGATTGAGCGAAGAAAAATGATGATAATGTTCTAACATGTTGATGCTTCTAAAATTAATAATTCTTGAGTTATTCAGGATTTCCTGATATCATATCGTACGTAGCGTCAAATTCATAAAATCTGTTTCATATCAACAATGACATTGGGCATAGAAAATAAATTAATTCAATTACTCACTAGTGTCACACCTCATTTCTGAATTCATTTATCATTGTTGATTTGGAACAGATTTCATGAATTTGACGCTACGTACGGCACAAAATCAGAAAATCTTAAATAACTCAAGAATTATTAATTTTGAAGGACCCAAGGTCGATGGCCATTTGCTCCGCAATAAAGTACTGTTATCTATCTATTAATTTTAGGAGCATCAACATGTTAGAACATTATCATCATTTTTCTTCGCAGAATCCAACGCAATCATAAAAAAAATAGGGTATTAATTTGAAAAACGAGTTATGAGTAGATTTTGATCCCAATTTTTTACCAAACATTTAGAAAACCATGTGTCGAATTTTTCAAAATTCTAGAAATGTACAGTATTTCTACAATCTTCGACTTCAAAAATGCGGAAACGGTTTGTGCTTAAGATATTTAGAATAGGAACAACAAACATGATACTGAATACTTTTATCTGCCTTTTTTCTTCAGTTTTTTCTCGATATTTTGGGAAGTATTTTGACGAATGAAAAGATTTGAGTACGAAAAAGAAAAAAGAGAAAAATTTTTTTTTTCACTCCCTGTATAACAGAAAGTGGTCAGGCTCCAAGAATATTTTAGCTCGGTAAATAATGTCAAACAACAACATAATCCCAATTTTCAGATTTCAAATAGATCCAGTTTTCCAGAAACTCCTAATAGACCGTCGAACTTTGTACACCCTGTATATTCTTTTGATTCAGAGAGCTGAAATAATACAAAACATATTGAAACAAAAAGGTACCTAGTTGAGGTTGGTGCAATACAGGAAAACCATACAGGTCTGCAGTATGATTAAATGAGGAAAGGCAAAAATCCTCAGCTGAAAAAAAACTCTTACCTCGACCGCGAACAAAAATTTACTGAAAATATTGAATATTAGAGAAATCTTGAAAAACATCAGCGAGATCTAAAAGAACATCTTCATGATATCCGTCTATAGACTCAGATAAACAGATTCTTCACGAAACGACTCGCAATTCTTAATCTGAAATGAAAAAAAAGACAAAAGCAGAAAAGAAATCAATTATTTAGAATGAATTGAATTATTTTGAAATTAACCACCCATTTCAGAAATGCATTTCTTATTTTATGTATAGCCCCGAAACCGTCTTGAAATTTATAAATGGGACAACTATATATAAGTTGTTCTATAGTCTCCCCATTTTCCCCACACTCACAACTAGGTCTCTCAACCGAATTCTATCGGAAGAGCATGCTGTTGCATCGTCCATGACCTGTTCTAATACGATTTAGAACAGACCATATTCTCCTGGGAAGGTCAAATCCAGGAACTCTGATGGAAGGATCAGTAAAAAGATCTTTATTGAAAAAATTGGTTACATTCCATTCAGATTGCCGAATTTTGTCGCTTTTTTTCATATCGATCAGAAAATTTGACCAAAAAGGTTCAGAGAATTCAATCTGGGGACCTCATTATCTGGAATATAGTTGAGTATGAGAAATGAATTTGGGAAGGAATTAAATTTGTTTCGAAAATCCAAAGCTGTTGTCTCTCTGCTAATATGGGGAGGGGCAATATTTGAGAGGACTGGTGGAGTAGGTGTAGATTTGATAGTACCAGTATTAATCCTCATAGGAAAATCAGGTGGGTATCAATTTTTTTACATGAACACTGTTCAACCAAACAGGGCAACAATATTCAGCTGCAGAAAAAACCAAAGCAATCGCTGCTGTATTGTTGCATCAGCGCCCCATGAGGAACCAGCTAGTTTCTGAAGAATATCATTTCGAGTTTTAAGCTTCAAAGGCAGATAATTTGAATGAGCTTTGAAATTTAAAGAGGAATCAAGTTTGATTTCCACGTATCTAGGATTGAAATTATGTTCTAAGGGAGAAACATATATGGCCTTGAGCATGAGATTCTAAAACTAATTTTCTCAAGGGGAACTTGATTATTCCAGAACCAAGATTTCTCGTCGGTTTTTGACAATGAATTGTTCTGACAACAAATCATGCAAACTAGTTGGTAGATACAAGAATTTCACAGAATTTCCTTTCTCCCAAATTACGAAGACTGTTACTGGACTGATTACTGGAAACGTCCATGCTTCCACTGTTACTGGAACTCCTCTTAATGGAAGTCCAGAGCCTTATAGCTTCTCCAGAAGCCAGAAGGGTCCTCATAAAACAGAAAATGGCACTCCGAGTGATTTTCAACATCGAGTGGAAAACAAGCTGTCGCGAGATTTTCAAAAGGGAAAAGATACTCACGGTGATCTCTTTGTTCATCCATGTTTGTGTGAAGTGTGTTCACGAAAATCCCGAGAAGTTCAAAACAAACTCTTCATACCACAACTATGGGACCAGAGGAAAAGACAATTACATAATTCCAAAGAACCGCTTGAAAAAATCTCAACAAGGTCCAAATCATATTTGCCTCAAGCTCTACAACAAACTGCCAGAGAGAGTGAAAAAATTGAAGCTGGGGCCTTTTTGGAAAAAGGTTGAGTCTCTCCTCTTGAAGGAAACATTTTATACCGTTGAAGAGTACCTGAGTTGTCAAAATTTTTGTTGAGTTGGTAGAGACTATGTTTGTTTGAGTATTTGTTATACATTGTGAACTGTTGTATACTTCTTTAATGTGAAATCTCTTTAGAGATTACTTTTTAACATTACCGTTTCTTGACGTACCATGTATTTATTATGATGGTTAGATTTTTATTTTTTCGTGTAGTTATTTATGTAACATGAACAAGATTCACCTATCTCTTCGTCGCTTCTATTCATATCAATTAGAAAATTTGACCAAAAAGGTTTACGCGACTTCAATCTAGGAACATTATTACCTGGAATATAAAGACCAATTACGTCTGAATCCCAGATTGAAATGAACAAACGTTTCAAAACGAGCATTCCGACGATACCATACCCGCCCTCTACCATCATAACTCCTCATCAAACACCCCGAAGCACCATGAAAGAGCCATCAAAAGACGTATAATTGTAAAGTAGCTCTCGCGAAATCGGCAAAAAAAAAGTGAGCACAACGCTTCGGCTCGCCTTTCGTATCCGCCTTCCGATGCTTTCAATTAAACAGTCGCGTTCCAGGCAACGTTCAGAGCTTCCTGTTGTTTTTCATCAGGAACAACGGGCATAATGGAAAAGCGTCGTCTACACGAGGATACTTCCTGTTTCCGCGTCTAGATTGGAAGTAGCCGAAGGAGGGAATAGTCTGTACCCACTTACAACTAAACACTATGGAAAAAACCCAACAAGAACAGTTTTTTGATTGCAGGAAGAAAACGAGAGCAAATACATTGATAAGTAATCTAGCATGTTTCAACAAATGCTTCGATCAATTTCTCAAGTTTAGCAAGAGAAACATGAAAAATATCCATACTGAAAGATACTGAGTTAAAAGTTGCCAAAACTCTACATAGTGGTGAGTAACATTCAATCTACGAAACGGTATATCAGACAGTTCTCTAGATCTCAATCTCCGCTCAGGAACCCTGAAAGATATCAATTTGCAGAAGACTCGGGACCGAGAGGACACCATTCAAAATTTCGTATAATAAACACAAGTCATTCAATTTCCTACGATCTTCCAAACTTAGTAAATTGAACCTTTGTTGAACTTCCAAATAGTTGTGGTTGACAATTTGAATGTTATCTCGGAAGGACAAGTATCTCAAAAGTTTATGCTGCACGCTTTCCAACCGTTTTATATAACACTTACAATGGGGGTTCCAGATTGATGTTGCAAAATTAAGTTTACAAAAGTATGAAAAAATTTCAAAATCGACTTACTTCTTTTGAACGACCTACCATGTCGAAGGACAAATCCAAGCAATTTATTTGATGACGAGATGATATTTTCCATGTGCTCTTTGAAATTCAGTTTACTATCTAGAGTTACCCCCAATCTCGAATGCTATTAACCTGCTGCAGCTGAACTTGATCAATATATTTATATATTCTTTTGAATAAGAGAGCTAAAATAATACAATAAATGTTGAAATAAAAAGAACCTAAGCTGAGGTAAAAAAAAGGAACGGGGTACCACAACATTCTTCGTATGATACTATAGTATCATACGATACTATAGAGCCAGAGGAAAAAACCTCAGCCGAAAAAACCTGTCTCCCCGTTAAAAAAATAAAATAAAATTGTTGTATCTGAATATTCTATATAGAAGGACATCACGATCAGCGGGACGACTCCTCGGAAGAAGGATTTCCAAACACAAACTCCAACCTGAAAATAAAAAAAGCCAGACCAGCAAGAGAATTCAATTTATACTTCATCAAATTGATCTGAAATTTTCAACTCATTGCAAAAATGAGTTTGATATATTGTGTATGGCTCTAATGCCATCTTGGAATTTATAAATCGAACAATAGAATATGTTGATGCAACACTTATTTTTTTCCTTTTCCAACCTTTAATTGTACCTGTGGGTATTTATTTTATTTCGAAACGATCGTTGGATCAACGGATCGAATTCTATAAGTTATCATTTCTTTTTCTTCCATTCATTCATTTCAATTGTCGGTAAATACGTTGGAAAATCTCGGACTACATATGGGGACATATGGACGAGAGATAATTGATTCTCATTCATTCATTCGACGAATTATCTGGTTCGTAGCGAAATTCTGAGTATTTTCATTTCGTGATTTTTCTATAATTTTTAATATTTCTCATTCAGTTGCAAAACTGTGTGAAGACAAATTGATACCAGGATTGTACCAGCTACCTATTCTGGCGTTCATTCCAACAAATGGTAAGTTCGGGTGCTTCCAGCGTATATTTGATTCTCCACTTTTCTTCTGTAAATCAAAATTCACTGAGCTACCGTAACAGAATATAAAAATCAATGGTGTTTATATTCCTTGCGACTTAGAACAGACCATATTCTCCTGGGAAGGTCAAAACAAGGAGCTCTGATGAAAGGATCACTAATAAGATTTTTATTGAAAAAAATGTACACATTTCATTCAGATTGCCAAATTTCTTTGTCGCTTCTCTTAATATCAATCAGAAAATTTGACCAAAAAGGTTTACGCGACTTCAATCTGGAATATAAAGACCAATTATGTCTGAATCTCAGATTGAAATAAACAAACGTTTCAAAACGAGCATTCCGACGATACCATACCCGCCCTCCACCATCATAACTCCTCATCAAACACCCCGAAGCACCATGAAAGAGCCATCAAAAGACGTATAATTGTAAAGTAGCTCTCGCGAAATCGGCAAAAAAAGTGAGCACAACGCTTCGGCTCGCCTTTCGTATCCGCTTTCCGATGCTTTCAATTAAACAGTCACGTTCCAGGCAGCGTTCAGAGCTTCCTGTTGTTTTTCATCAGGAACAACGGGCATAATGGAAAAGCGTCGTCTACACGAGGATACTTCCTGTTTCCGCGTCTAGATTGGAAGTAGCCGAAGGAGGGAATATTGGAATGGTGCATAGCGGCCATTACGCGAGAGGGTAACGTACCCTGAAGGCAGGCAGAGACTGTGGGTTTTACACATGATTTTGATGCTCACTGCCGAAAATTATATCATTGGTATCCTTAAGAGATATGGGAACAACGGCTTTAGATCCGTGCTGTTGGGTATTAACACTGCTGTGCTTAGGGTGGCGTTGGGACACGGTAACAAAGCCTAGAATCTAAACAGAACAACCACACCCATCCTTTTAACTCACATAGTTGATAGTTTAAAAGAGGTTACAGTCCACTGCGACCTTATGGTCTATTGTGCCATCTGACGAAGCTTTACAGCTCGCCTTCCAGTCCCAGAGATCTTATGAAATCCAATATCTCGGAAGGCTTCAGTGAGGCAAATTCCTCACTCCTACAGGTCTCTTGACCAAAGCATTGTTTCCTTTGGCTTGCAATGCCGAAGCATTCTGTGACTAGGTGAATAGGAGTTTCTTCCTCCTCCCCAGAGAATCTACACTCGTCAGTGTCCGATACGCCCATTCTCAGCAAGTGCTCAGCAAGTGCCCTGTAAGAAAGCCAGTGAGGAGGTGTAGTTGGTTCTTACTGAGATCCAAATATTTTTTGGATCTTGCAGTTTCAAAATTCCGAAGGAACTTTTTGGAGTGATCCAACCCTGGGAGATTCTGCCAGAGTGTTTCTCTTTCAGTTTTCTCCTTCTCCAGAAACTCTTTTTTATAGGTACATTTACCTATACCACAGAAAGGTTCTGGACCACTGAGTGGTTTCCGAGCTTGGGACACGGTAACAAAGCCTAGAACCTAAACAGAACAACCATACCCATCCTTCTAACTCACACAACCAAGAGAGAGAGAGAGAGAGAATGTGAACATTGTTATTGACACATAATAGGTGTACAACTCGTATATTACTAACTGTAAGCTAATTCCTGAAAACTTAATTTGGGTTTTCTCTCCCAGTCTCTGAAACAAGGAACAATCTAAACATATTAAACTGAGTCGGCCATTTTGTTGGTTACACCATTTATAACTCAAGATTGGATGAACTGTTTTTTATGAAATATTTTTTTTGGATCCTTCTACGACGGAGTTAACATAAAATACATTGAAACTCTGAAAAATTCGATGAAATGAAAAAAAATAGGAAATAATTTTTCTTTTTGTGAATAACGCAAGTAGGTGTCGCTACGGGTAATAGCGTTTTCGTGAAAGTCTTATATTTGATATAAATTCGTTGAATTACATTTTCTGATAATATTAACGCATCTGAATTCATGTGTTATTACACCAATCTTTCTTCCAAACATTTTGATTTGCCTAAACAGATTTTTTTGGGGCGCATTGATCTTTTTGTCTGGTGACTTCCGACAACTATTACCGGTAATTCCAAAATCGACAGCTGCGGATGAAATACACTGCGCAAAAAAATTAACGCACATTCTGAAAATCTCAATTTTAATGAAAGTTAACTCTACATTGACTTTATGACTTATTTTTTATGTTCTCTCGGGATGGTCTTGAACGAAACAAGACACATTAAATGGAAGAAAAACTCAGGATTTCACCGAATCTTATGTGAAAGAAGAGAATTGAACAATTTTCAAAATACTGAAATGCTGATAAGTGATTTATTACTTGGTATTTCCACCTCTTGCGTTAATTACAGCTCTGCAACGACGGTTCATACTCAAAATGAGTGATCTTAAAATGTTCTGATCTAATGCTTCCCAGATTTCTCCGAGTTGGATTCCTAAGTCATTAAGAGTAGCTGGATGATTTTCTGAACTTCTCAGCCTTCTTTTGAGGATGTCCCAAACCTGCTCAAGCCGATTGAGATCTGGACTTCTTGCTAGCCATTCCATTCGAGAGTTCAACATCTTCAAGATATACTCCTGAAGGATGCGCGCACGATGGGGTCTGGCATTATCGTCCATAAAAATGAAATTTTCACCAATGTATGGGGCAAATGGCACTGCATGCTCTTCAAGAATGTTCCTTATATACTTATCAGCATTCATAGCTCCATTATCAACGACCAATTAGTCTGTGCGAGCAGTCAAAGATATTCCACCCCATACCATAATCGATCCTTCCCCGAAACCAGTAGTATTCAGGAAATTGTATTGAGCATATCTTTCATCTGGACGTCTGTATTCAAGGGAACGACGATCACAATGGTAGAGGCAGAATCTAGACTCATCTGTGAAGAGAACTCTTTCCCAATCGACCTCTTCCCAATGGATATGCTCTATCGATGGGCTGGGATAAGAGCTGGGCCTCTTGCCGCGACACGAGTCCTATTCTCTGAGGCGATTTCTTATTGTCTGAGTGCTAATTTGCACCTCATGAGCTGATTATGAAGGAGGAGAGCGGGTGCAAACCGTTGTCTCAACGAAGAAACTCTCAAGTGACGTTCTTGAATGGCAGTTGTTACCCGTGGTCTACCCTGTCCTGGTTTTCGGACATTCATACCTGTCTTCTCGAATCGCTGCAACAAACCTGCTCAAAGCAGCAGGATTCTTTAAAAAATCTAATGCTTCTGCCGATAAGGTCAACGGGGCAGGGAAGAAATGCATGGTAGCCCTTTACAAAAATGATTTCAATTAAATGTATTGTGGTACGAGATGTTTGAAAATTGTCGACCAAAACCTCATTTAAGCTTGCCTCCCTCAACTGAAGCAGGGACGTATTTACAGGTACTAAATATGTAATATATTGTTCTTAGTACCTGACGAGTTGTATTGTTAGTTATTAATTCATGAGTCCCACGTTTGTTATTATAATCGATTTAGTTGATTCTCAACGTCTTCAGGAATTTCAGTTGTCCTTTACTAAGCCACTAAAAGATGAATAATATGTTGTTTTTCGAAACAGTGAAGAACTTGTAGTGCAGGGGAGAATAAACAATTTATCGTCTTGCTTGCCTTTGCCAGGCTTGTGTGAAAAATTCAAGTGCAAATTGGGGATGGTGCAGTCAAAATTGAAAGAAGGTCAGTGTCCACCCCAACAATAACCACACACTCATGGGACTACTGAGCAACTTCAATAGCAGTAGCTACGATTAAATGATCAGCATCCTCAGTAGGGTTACGTTTTTATCACAATTTGATGGTCTTCAACTCTACTTCTATAACATTTCTTTCTGAAGCTCGTAATTCCAAAGATATTATACATTTTATAATAAAAAAATGTGTTTTTTCAAGAAGTGTAAAAATTGGTCATATTTCGACGTATGATTTCTTTGAAACTACGTGATCTAAATATAATATCGTAATACTTTTAAGAAGCAGAATTTAATGCTGAACACTTCTGAATACAACAATGTTATTGTTTTCTTGTGTTATAACATGTTTGGTTTATCTATGGGAGATGATTGCCTTTCATTGGGGTCTCGTAGCGGTCTTCAAACATCTGAAGTGCCGAAAAATCATCACCTGGAAGGTCGTATCTGGTTTGAAAAAACCCTCACGACCAGAGAGCAACAATTTGTGGATTTTGAATTTGAATATCGAAGGAATTTCGAAAGACAAGTGTGATTACGTCTCCAAATTGTGGATTTTGAATTTGAATTTCGAAGGAATTTCGAAAGACAAGTGTGATTACGTCTCCAAATTAGCTGATGAACATGGTATCAAAGAGATTCTTCTGCAAGAAACCCACACGGCAACAGAATCGTCGTGAAAGAGGACAGTTGAAAAGTTATGTATTAATTGATTTTTTACAAGTTCAGCTTGTTATGTTGAAAAATTATCATTTACATAACTTTCAACAGATTCAGAAAGGGGAAATTGATGGAGTTTTTTTTCATTTCTTTCAAATTTTGTGACATTTCTGTCATAAATATTTATAAATCTCCGAACATTATTTGGCCAAGAAATCTTAATGTTGATGTTTTTTAAAGTAGCAAATGCATTTCCAAAATGCCTTCGATTTATTCTGAATAATCGGTTTCTTTTCTGCTTTTGTCTTTTTTCATTTCAGATTAAGAATTACGAGTCGTTTTGGGAAGAATCTGTGTATCCGAGACCATCGACGGATATCATGAAGATGATCACACTGATGTCTTTCAAGATTTTCCTGATATTTTATGTTATTTTGTTTACGGGGAGGCAGGTTTTTTCGGCTGAGGTTTTTTCCCCTGGCTGTATAGTATCGTATGATACAAGTGTTGATAGTATCGTATGATTCTATAGTATCATACAAAGAATGTTATGATACCCCGTTCTTTTTTTACCTCAGCTTAGGTACTTTTTGTTTCAACATTTATTGTATTATTTTAGCTCTCTTTATCATAAGAATATATATATATATATTGATAAATTGCTTAGTTTAGGAGCTATTCGAGAAAAACCTAAAATAGTCCGAAAATTTCGAAAGTCACGACATGGGAAATTGGGGCAAAACTTAAACTACTTATATTAGAGGCCTTAATAAATGACTTAAACAGTTTGCCGAACTCCACCAATTATTTCCAGGCAAAAGTCTAAATTGCTCTCCCTATATTACCAACATGATAGAAAATATCTATCATTTCCATAGAGAAAACCCATACTTGAACTTTGAAGGTTCTATGCAGAATGTCTTGAAAACTCAGGTCCTATTTCGATGCTCTCGCACAATCACTGTCGACAATAATTCAAAATGGTATCGATATCGAACGTCAATTGAAAAAATCGGAGACACTGATAGATGTGTTGTCTTCTGTCCTGCGTTTGGAGATGGATAGTTGGAGTCCTAGTGTTCATACTGATCGTCATCTGCATAGTCATCCTGGTGCTGCATTTCCAGAGCAAACCGACTTAACGAACCTGACGCAGAATTTTGACAACATCCCTTGTCATCGACGCTAAAATCCAAGAAACTGCCGAAAACGAGAACTTTTTGGAACGATGTGTTGTATCATCTCGACCTGCCTTAGATGGATTTTGGGATTTGTTGTGGTTGCGGCTCTGATAGTTTGTATCGTCATTCTTGTGGTTTATTTTAGGCAGGCCAAGGGTTAAGAACTCGGTGGAATGTTGAGGAATTACTTGAAGAATGACATGAAAACGAGCTGAATATTGATGGTGATCTCCGTTAAAGCCCAAGTAAATTGAAACTTTACTCGATTATTGTACTATTTTATAAATATACCTAAGCTCTAATCTCACACTTCATCTGATATAGGACGGTGTATTCCAGTGGCGGCTCGTGGGCAAAACCAGGGGTGCCAAATTTTTTAGAAAGACTTCAATAGTCTGTATTTAATTAAAGGTAAAAGGAAAAATTCATTGAGATGTGTAGTCTCATCAGCTTTGATTTATATAAATATAGATGCACAATTGAAGCGATTAGAGAGTCTCTTACATTTTCTGTCTTTCAAGACTTCGTTGATGTCGTGTTACAGGTTATTCTAAGTCGAATTACGATTCACAAAGGAAATATCTAATTTGGAAAGGAAATGGATCTCTTCTATACCTTGTCAAAATTGATCACCTTCTCAAAAATCGGTTGTTTCTTCAGTTCATTTTCAGAAGAATTAAATGACATTTTTTCGGAAAATTGAAATTTTTCCGATAGGCATCAAATGTAACGGCTGTGTAGATCACGAATATGCTAACAGAATTTTTTCTAAAATAATTATTTATTTAGTTATGGTCTATAAGAAGTCCAAAATTTTGGACAAAAAATCAGATAGTCTATACAGTTTGCGATAGATGAATAAAATTGGACTTTCATATTCCCAATAGATCAGTATGAGCAAAAAAATCGGCATTCGTCCAGTTTGATTTTTCTGGGTGCTACAGCACTTCAAAGTTTACCAAATATCCGAAAATTTTTCACGAAAAATAATTTATTCCGAATAACTTATACTAGAAAACAAATGGCATATTTTTAATCTATGATTCCGTATTAGTGGGAAAAATGATCAGGGTCGATAGAGCACGAAAATTTCTTTTTCTCACAGAAGGTCCAAAATTTAGAATTTTACATACATTTTACACAAAATATGATTTGAATGAGAGAGATGTTAATATGATTTCAAGTTGCAGGAAATAAAATGTAGGTCTGCAACGTATACAGGGTGGTTGAGAAATATCGAGTAAAATAACGAAATTTCATTCCCAGAGAATTCAAGCATTTTAATACTATCAATACAATGTATGGCCTCCACGGGCATCAATAAGTGCTTGACCTTTTTTGCATACTACACACGCGGTTGTTGAACATTTTTTGAGGAATTTGGTTCCATAAACGGGGCAGAAGCTCTCTCAGATCATTTAAGGATTCTGGGGTACGTTGATGATTATCTAATCTTCTTTGGAGCATATTCCGTGCATGGTCTATCCAATTCAAATCTGGTGAGTGCGGAGGTATTGGTAAATGTGGATTACCAAACTCCTCGCGCGCATTCTTAACTATTGTCAATGACATGCTCCCTATAGTGTGAGGCGATCATATTCCCAGGACAAATGTGTATATCTGTGCTCCAGTTGAACCATTTCCCGGTTCATACCATAACACTGTTACCTCGGAATGGATGGACTTCTTGGACATAGCGACGATTATGGGGTATGCGTGGATTGTCCATAGCCCTATTTTTCGAGAATCTTAGAATCGTCCATATCTGGATTCATCAGTGAAAAGGACACTACGCCATTGATCGTTCCAATTGATATGTTGCCTTGTCCATTCCAGTCTTCGACGCTTATGGTCACGTGTTAATGTAACTCCTCATAATGGACGTCTAGAACCTAGATTCATCTCTCTGAAACGTCGTCTGATGGTTCCGATGGAAACTTGGACCCCATCTGCATTTTGAAGAGTATTCCGTAGCATTCTACACATAGATGTAGGCTTTCTTCTTGCCGAAACGGTGATGAAACGATCATGAGCAGGTGTTGTTTTTCGTCACCCACCAAGCCTTGGTCTTTCCAACACGGAACCTCTCTCCCTAGACCTATTCCAAAGTCGAGATATCACACTTTAGCTGACTTGGAGCCTTTCTGCTACAACAACCTGAGTAAGGCCACCCTGTAGCATTCTGATAGCCCTATTAGCCTCAGTGTTTGTTAATTTACGTCTTGGTAGACTGACGAAATGTCTCATACTGATTTTTATTGGATCGATTCAAATTGTTATTGAGTTTTGAATGATTTTACAGGGTTTTTCTCACATACTTTCCAAAACGATTGAATTCGATATCTCTATTTCTTTACCGTTAAATTATATAAATATTCAATACCTTAAAAAAAAAATAGCTGGTTACTAACTATTTCTGATGACCTCGTTATCGACTCATATTGGAAGGAAGGGACCCTTTGATAAAACCATAGATCATGTAGGACGAATATTTTTTCAAATAATTTACATAATTATCTTGCGATACAATAAAAAATTATTCTGTTAGCTATTAATTTTTAAGGATCATCAGATCGACGTTATTCATCCTTGCTGCCGCTATTAGCTACCACAATGAAGAGGTTTGTACAGAATGTTTTTAGGCGTCTCATCAAATAGAAGCGGCTCACGGAAAATAAAATTGATAGTAATCAAATTTAAATTCCTGGACCATCTTTCTTGTGATCGGTGCTGTTTTAGCTTTCGGCGAAGTCCCCCAATCGGATGCTAAAACCTCAGGGCGATCCCGAACACAACCAGGATGAAATATTAAACCGCGGCCGGGATGCAACGGTCCGGAAATAATCGACCAATCCTCGGAATCATAATGAATTTTCATCGTTATCGACGTGAACCGGCTAAACGAGACGAATTTTCCACACATTAAGCAACGCCGCCACCCCATATCGATCTCCCGTCTCGCTCTCCCCTTTGGAGATCGTATTTTCGGAGACAGCGCATCATTATTCCAATTAGGGATTGCCGTTCTCCAGAAGAACAAAGAAACATCCTCGCGACGGGAATAGATATCGATTCTTGCCCATTTCAAGGTAGAAAAGGGTAATTCTATTGATTGGCCATCGGAAATGCTGGCCTTTGAAAGCTTAGTTTCCGTCGCGATGATCTTGATAGGAGTTCCCCAAGGCTTGGTTCAGGGGCCAACATTATCTATCTTCCATTATCGACTCATCTCAATCTGCAGTCTCCTGTTCTTTTTGCCACCTAGCTCATCGTAAATTAACGTTATCAAAATGTTATCTTTTTTGATATCTATTGAAATATTGTCTGGGAGGTCTATGAATTTTCCTGAAAACTTAATAAGGGTTTTCTCTCCCAGTCTCTGAAAGAAGAAACAATTAGAAAATATTTTTTAATAATATAAGAAAGGTCCCTGCGTGAAAATTTGAGCATTAATTTGTCAGGGGCCAGAACTTTACGGGAAGAAATTGTTGCCTAACAATGAACAAAAAAAAAAATGAAAACACGTTGAAATCTTGAGCGTAACGTTTCGGAGTCTAAATCAGACTCCTTCGTCAGACAATAACTAATTTTCATTCAACTTTGTAGAATCGTGACAATTTTTTTTCAAAAAATCAAAATAAAATTGTCACGATCACACAAAGTTGAAAGAAAATTAGTTATTTTGAACTCCGAAACGTTACGCTCAAGATTTCAAAGTGTTTTCATTTTCTTTTTATTCATTGTTAGGCAACAATTTCATCTGGTAAAGTTTTGGACCCTGACAAATTAGTGCTCAAATTTTTACGCAGGGTCCTTTCTTATTTCATTAAATTTTTTTTTCTGATTGTTTCTTGTTTCAGAGACTGGGAGAGAAAACCCATATTAAGTTTTCAGGGCGCATCTGTCAAGTAAGGTGGGGTACTGGTTCCCTAAAGTTCACCCTCATTGGAGTTAATGTGAAAATTAATAAAAAGTCTTTTTTCCAGTATACTTGGACTATTCAATTTATTGTGTTGACATGTTTCGGCCCATAGCCATCCTCAGAACGCAATATTAAGTCCAATGTCAATATAAATTAGCAACTTCATCAAAAACCTTTCGAGTACATGTCATCACCCTGTTAAAATCAAGTTCCTAAAATTCAAAATATCGAAACAAGGTACCACAACAATATAGAAAAATACTGTTTACTTAACCATCGCTCAAAATTTTTTACAGTTTCAAATATCACTCACGAAATTGACGCGAATAAAAAGTCACTCCTAAATAATTATCATGAACTGTCACTTTGAAATATTTGTCAACAAATGCCATTTTATCTCCATAGTTACAGCAAATACTTTATTTGGAAAAACAGTTAGAGATAGTTGAATACCATTTTTCATATTAAGCTAAGCATGTTACTTATTTTAGAACAATATTTTTGACGTTTGTAGACAAAATTTTGTTTGCATCTCATGCGCGAAATATTTTTCAGCAAAGCTATTTGACCTATTCAAATTCAAAAATAATTGCTTTAAGTAGCGGCTAGGGGGGTAGTGACATCGAATTCATATTTTGACCGTTCCAAGCGTTTTTTTCATCTCGAAAATCCAAATTGTGTGAAAGTTATTGATGGAATACTGAGTCACTCTGTATAATAATAAAGCCATGAAAAAAATCACAACCCATGCAGGAAATTGAATAGCCTTTCGAACAAGGTGCTGCTCGACCCCTTTTTCCTATTCAAAAATGAGATCCGTTAGGGCTAGTGAGGTAGTGATATCAAACTCATTCGAACAGCCTTATTTGTCCCCCTTTCAACAATATTCAAGTTCAAATTATCTTCTTAGACTATTCCTTCGTCATCAAGCAGAAATATTAGCAATCGAAAGATGTCTAGACATTAATCTAGGGACTCAGATAGTCAAGCTGCTATTAAAGCACTGAACTCTTATGTCATCGACTCAAAGTTGACATAGGAATGCCGGATCAAACTCAATGAGGTAGGCAAGAAAAATAAGGTCTCTTTGATCTGGGTTCCTGGTCATTCGGGAATCACAGGTAACGAAGAGGCCAACAAACTTGCCAGAGAGGGTGCTCGGAAACCACTCACTGGCCCAGAATCTTTCTGTGGTATAGGAAAATGTACCTATAATAAAGAGTTTTTGAAGATGGAAAAAACTGAAAGAGAAACACTCTGGCAGACTCTCCAAGGGTTGGATCACTCCAAAAAGTTCCTTCGGAATTTTGAAACTGCAAGATCCAAAAGATATTTGGATCTCAGTAAGAACCAACTACACCTCCTCACTGGCTTTCTTGCAGGGCATTGTCGCCTCAGAAAGCACTTGCTGAGAATCGGCGTATCGGTCACTGACTAGTGTAGATTCTGTGGAGAGGAGGAAGAAACTCCTATTCACCTAGTCACAGAATGCTTTGGCATTGTAAGCCAAAGGAAACAATGCTTTGGTCAAGAGAGCTGTAGGAGTGAGGAATTAGCCTCACTGAAGCCTTCCATGATATTGGATTTCATAAGATCTCTGGGACTGGAAGGCGAGCTGTAAAGCTTTGTCAGGGGGCACAATAGACCATAAGGTTGCAGTGGACTGTAACCCCTTTTAAACTATCAACTCTTCCTTCGTCATATTTTTTTTCGTTCATTGTGAAAAAAATTTCAAACAATCTTCTAAGTTGAAAAGATCTACCAACTCGAACAAAAATATCTGTTTTCAGATGCTTGCAATAAAAAAGACGTAATATATTAATTGAAAAAAAAAGTTTGCAATAAAACCAGCTACAATCTACCACAGTTCGCCCTAGTTCTCATGCAACATCCTGTATAGGCCTAGAAATCCCATCGTTTCCAAGACGTGAGACGGCACCAACTCGATCGATCCGCGAATAAACGTAAGATTTTTTCACCGTTCTCCGTTAGATCGTTATTTCCAGATAAGTATTGTATGCACTCATATGTAATTGACACGATTACGAGCTAAACCAGTCATTTAATGACCTTTCCATGCACAATTTAATCGTTCTAACGGCTTCCTGTCGCTTTCCTGAAATACGCACTTGGAGAAGTGTTTAATTAAGCGTGAGCAGGTCCAGTTTTTGCCGACGCCTTGTATACAGGGTGAGTCAGCAGTGCTGCATCAGTCCATAACTCTCGGAATATTTTTAATACTGTCACGGTTTTATTCATTAACTATCAAATTTATAATAATAATAATAATAATAAAATGTTAATTAGTTCCAAGAAGTTACACCAAACAATAGATATAAAAATGGAATAAGTCCAAATTTTCACAGAAAACATCCAAACAATATTTCATTTCCTACAGTTCAACCTAAATTCAGATATACTATATGGCTCAGATTTTAAAATTAAATCATATAAGGATTTCTTGAAATTCTCATCACAATTGATCATTCTGATATTTTTTGGAAGAGCGTTATATAAAGATATTGCCATACATTCAACAGATTTCTCTCTTAGTACTGTTCTATGAATAGGTACAATTTATGGAAACATCCTTTTGGTGTTATTAACATATGGAAAACAGTCCTGACAATCAACATTTTTTCGAAGCAAAAATCACTAAATGGAAATATTTCATTAAATCCAATGAAAGTTCAGTGACTCAGAGAAAAAAATGAACAATATTCGTACAGAAGACTCATTATAACACTCGTTAATTCAAAAAGTCATAGAAGAATACCAATACCTCCTGCACTTGTTTACTTGTATTATAATAGAAAATTCTCTATTTCAGTATCGTAATGAGTTCATTACAGTACTTGAAGTAGTGCTGTAATGGAACTCATTATAGCATTGTTTTCAGTTATATTTTTCGTTTTGTAGTTGTCAGTACTGACCTCCGTTCCTATCGAGTATAAAACCAAATGAATCAAATTCCGTAATCTGTCAAATTTCGTAAGTCACACCAACTCCCAAGATACAATACAAAAGTCACTAATCTGAATTTTCATTTGAATTTTGAGAGTATTTCTCAAAACTTGAATGAAAAAGAGAAAATATCGTCTAATACTCGCAGAAGGCAATTCCAACACTCATGCATTCGTATTGGAATAGGTGCTCATTCCGCAACCTTTTTCAGAATTACTATTCTTGAACTAGTTGTAGAATGAGCTCCTTTTACAACACGAATGCGAAATCCGAAAAAGATGACGAAGGATTGAGTTTTTGATCGCATCAGTTTTCGAATTGCCTTCTGTTACGAATTTAAGGCGATATTTTCTCTATTTCAGTCAAGTTTCTGTCGAAATTCCATGAAGAATTCTCAGAGTTTACATCCTAGTGACTTTTGTGTTGTACTTTGGTAGTTGGTATGTCTATTTAACAGTTAAACCCAAGACGAAAATTGGACAGGAACGAAATTCAAATGACAGCGTCTTTTCTCATTTGATAGTAATCATAACATTGGCAATGTTTGCCATTCACAACAACCTTTTGATTATTTGAATATTAAAATGCATTTTGAAGTTTATTGTCATTGCAAATATGCCCATTTCATTATCGAAATAGGGCAGTTGTACAAAAAACATTGTATGTGTTGTATTGTGTTAAAAGTGATTTTATTTTGTTCGTGAAATTGTTCAATTCGCTCCGCTCATTTCACTCACAAAATAAAACGCCACTTTCAACACTCATATATATCATAAATAACTATTTCGTCTAATTTTTATACAAAACTGTTTTCTATCCTCATTAAAAGGTTCACTAGCTGTTTATTTCACCAATGAACAGTGATCATAGACTGACAATCAAGCAGATTTGTACAATAGCTTTTTGTCCTGGGGGAGATACATCTCGTACCTCACAGTGTATGGGCAGCTTTAGGAAAATTCGAATTTCGTGCGACAAATTCCGCAGATAAATCACCCTAAACGGAAAAAGCAGACTGAACGTATTCATTCAAATTCGCGGGGTAAGCTGCCGCATCAATCCAAGTGACGATTTTTCATGGAGAATTTTTTGGCTCGGAAAATTTTACAGTAAAAACGCTTCCATCAATCGAGGAAATTCATTATTCTTTCACGATAACATCTTCCATTAGTCTTCGGTTAATAGCTTCACAGAACATTAATTGGTGGACTCGAAGTTTCCACAATCATCTCAAGTTGAATATACAGGGTGCGAGTGTATGCGGAGAGAAAATTTTCTGAGATATTTCATGTAATAATTATTTACTGAGTGATCCATTATGCACTAGCAAAATGTCGACGATATATAAACAACCCTAGAGTGGAGTGGCCTTAAAAAAATATTTATGGATCTGGAAATAATCAAACTTTTCGACATGAGTTAGGGATATTGACTATTAAGTCAAAAAAATATAGTTTTAATGAGATTTTGTGATTCATAAAGCATATGCAAAGAACCAAACTTCAGAAGAAGGCGACCAGATTGACGAAATGTCTCGTACTGATTATTATTGGATCTATTTAAGTTTTTGAAACATAGATGAATTCAAAATAGTAATCATCGAAATGAATACCATTTTCAATTCCCAGGCTCAGAGATCTTTTATCATGAGGTTGGAGAAATGATATTAGATTTTGTCACTGAGATGAGAGATATACTGGTTTCGGCCTTGTTGGGCCTCATCAGTATCCCGCACATCTCAGGACAAAATCTTCATAAAAAACTTCAGAATTTATAGCAATTGGTTGTGAAGTAATGAGTAAAATATTACAAAGTACTAAGGTGGTGACATCCAATTGCGTCAAAATGAAGTTTCACATCTCCAATCAAATGCAAAAAAAGAAATCTGTACTTCCTCTTTCACTGAATGAGATTGTAGCAGTGGCCCTATTCAGGGCCCGCTTGCTAGTTTCTCAAAGTGATGGAAACGCCCAATTCTTTTTGTGACTGTGAAGCCTGATGTTTTTAAGAAAAAGAAAATTCTGGATGTCACCACCTTAGTACTTTGTAATATTTTACTCATTACTTCACAACCAATTGCTATAAATTCTGAAGTTTTTTATGAAGATTTTGTCCTGAGATGTGCGGGATACTGATGAGGCCCAACAAGGCCGAAACCGGTATATCTCTCATCTCAGTGACAAAATCAAATATAATTTCTCCAACCTTATGATAAAAGATCTCTGAGCCTGGGAATTGAAAATGGTATTCATTTCGATGATTACTATTTTGAATTCATCTATGTTTCAAAAATGTTCTCGATGTGCCTTCGTAAAGGCAAAGAATTTTCTTTTTCTATTCAAGTTGTTATTGAGTTTTGAATGATTTGACAGCGATTTTCTCGAAGATTACGTACTTTTCTAAACGATTGAATACGATATCCCTAACTCTTTTGGAGCAGTATATAGTATATTTATAATACAAATGCAAAAGGCACTGTCAAAAACGAGCCTAATTTTTGAATGCACGAGTATTATTCGTTACTTTCTCCAATTCATTGAATTTTTGTTGGCATTCAGCCATGGTTTCTCGTCACTAGAATTCGCATTTTCCTACTAAATTTTTTGCAGGAATATCTCATGAAACTGGTTTGCCTGAAGAAAGCTAATTCATCAACACCCTTCGAAAGAAAATCTTTATGAACTCTGAAAAATTTGGCTTACGAACGTTCGATGAGAACCAACGGTATATCGTAATTTTCTCACACAAATGAAATGAGATAACAGGTGCATTGTGTCTCGGTTCAGAGCTTCGCATTTATATCCGCTCGATTTTAATCGCATAACGTCACTTTCACTACATCCGTGAGTGTTTTTACGAATCTCACGTTACTTATTTAACTTTTACTTGTTTACCTCAGTATGAATTATGCATACCTTCATATCGAAACGACTGTCTCCTGTCAAATGAATTGCGAATAGTATATTCTAAAACAAGTTGCAGAATGAGCTCCTATTACAACACGAATGCGAAGTTCGAAAACGAGCGACGAAGGAGCGAGTTTTCGATAGCATGAGTGTTGGAATTGCCTTCTGCAACGAGTATTAGACGGTATTTTCTCTATTTCAGTCCATTTTTGTGAAAACCCCTCGAAATTCAAATGAAAATTCAGATTAGTGACTTTTGTTTTGTATCTTGACAGTTGGTGTGACATACGAAATTTGACAGATCACGGAATTTGAATTGATTCGATTCGAAAATTGATTCGATCGGAGGTCAGTACTGACAATCATAAAACGAAAAATATAACTGAAAACAATGCTGTAATGAATTTCATTACAGCACTACTTTTAGTACTGTAATGAACTCATTACGATACTGAAATAGAGAAAAGACTTTTATCGAACGAAATCCACATTTTCATATGATGGATATTTCTCTTGTACAATTTGTGAATTTCCTACTTTCAGATTTAAGTCTTGAGTACAACAGAGGAATTAAGATGTTTTTGCCTCGGTTTTTGCTGTGATATTTTGATTAAGCTCCATTAAGTCTTATTCGAGATATTTTCGGAAACAATTTAATCACTCTAGAAGAGAGGGATCTTGATCGAAATAATAAAGCACGTGCATTCGATAAATCAACCTGAAAGCTAGAACACCCTGTATAGTTCTTCGGCTCCAATTCGACACATGCCTCTCTCGTTCCAACACCGAACAATCATTTATTTTCCTATTCGAAACCGATTGGGAAGAAAAAAACCTTTATCTAACTTTCTCGTTCTGAAGTTTTCAACGCAAAAGTTCCTACAGTTCTACAAGAAACGAAAAAAATCCAAAACAACGGAAAAACTTCTCAGTCTCTTGCGGAAAGGTGTCACTTTCCACAATTGTTCAAATAGTTATTTAAAAAAAGTGCGAAAGGCATTGATATTCTTCCAAGAGTTCAAATTTAAAAACTCGTCTAGTTTTTGAATGAACCAGTGTATGAAATAAGTATAAATAAGTAAAAATAAGAAGTGTAAGAGTATCATACAATATTTCTCTAATATGTTGAACTTTTATCGAAATTAATGAAACATTTTCATTTTTCATGTTCTCCTACTTATATATTTGACAGATAATGAATAAATCCGTGTCAAGAGGCCCACATGTCATCAATTAATACTAACGTGAAAACTGTGACAGAATGAAATATTCTCGCACGATTTTGGTTCTACAAGATGTGACAGAATGAACGGATTTGACATAGAATAACGGAGTAGTTATTTCTCTATTTCAGTATCGTAATGAGTAATTGTTTTCAGTTATATTTTTCGTTTTGTGGTTGTCAACACTGACTTCCGATCTTAACAATTTTCAACACACGTCAATTTAAATTCCGTAATCTGACAATTTTCGTTATTATGTTTGTCGAGAGATCAATTATTAATAAAAGTGACGATTTGGTTGTTTCTCTGGATATTGAAGAGTCTGCAACAAGATCAAATCCGGAACTCCTACCTAAAAAATCTGTTCAGCAGTACGATATTGCATATAACAATTTCCTGGCCTGGTGTAAAATAAAAAATGTGGAAGGGAACTTCAGTGAAACTGTTTTCCTGGCATACTTAGAAGAGAAATAAAAAATATGGAGTTTATCAACTTTGTGGAGCAAATTTTCAATGATAAAGTCAAGCCCCCTTGTTGAAAATGGTGTGGATGTTAGTAAATATTTTAAGGTAATTGCATATTTGGAACGGAAAAGTGAAGAATATCGTCCCGAAAATTCTTACTCGTGAACAAATTTAAAAGTTATAAAGGAGGCACAAGATGAGAAATACTTGATGGTTAAGGTTGCAACTATTTTCGGATTATTTGGAGCCTGTCGGCGTGAAGATTTGTGTAATTTTTCAGTGGAGGACATCGAAATAACAAATAAATCATTGGTTATACAACTTCCAAATACAAAAACGAAAGTCAGTCGTTTTTTCAGTATTATTGGGAAGTATGTAGACTATTTTTATAAGTACTTTGCACTGCGCCCTTCTGTCATCAAACATCGTCGTTTTTTCCTCAAATACATTAATAATAAATGCACTGCCAATCCAGTTGGTATTAATACATTTGGGGAAATTCCATCTATTGTTGCCGAATTCTTCAAACTGCCAGAACCAAAGCAATATACAGGACACTGTTTTCGAAGATTCTCCGCTTCATTGCTAGCAGAATCAGCAGCAAATATTACGGATATAAAAAAACATAGTGGAATTCTACGACGGTAGCTGAGGGCTATACTGATCATTCCATTGCATAATATAGAACTGTCATTGCTGAAAAAATTCTCCCAACCTCAACAGATTTTGGATCATCATCATCCAATATTATATTTCTGGTGTATACAAGCACTGATGGTGCTGAGGATTCTAATAATGTGTTGCGAAGCTCCCTAACGTCACAGGGCAATAATGTTAGTAATTGTTCTAGTTTTACGATTAATATTAATGTTCATAAGTAATGATTGTTAAATATTGATAATAAAACTCTGCAATAGCTGAATTTCTCTCATCTGATTTCATCATAAGAAAGTGGAGTGGTTAAAATATTTTTAACACTAATGTTGAAAATATTTTCAACACGCTTCCACGTAAACAATCAATTTTAACATTGTTTGCTGTCATTAAAAGTGTTACTTTCAATGGCAGTTATACAAAAACAATATAATGGGAGAATGGCGATCGTGAACATGTTAACTGCGAGTTCTTTTAAAGTATCGATAAAATTTTATTTTTCTTTGTCGGATAAGAAATTTACGGGGTGGCTCGTCTGTGTAAAAAACACCCTGTATTTTTCATTTTCCTTCCACGCCTTCATCCTCGAACTCAAACGAGATTGTAGCACGTTAAAAAAAAGAAATACTGCAATCATATCTCTCCTCCATCCCAAGGGAGCCATCCGAAAATCTGAAAGTGTAGGAATACATCTTTTTGAACATCTTATTCCCCGAACTCAGCGACCATTCATCTCACGGTGGAATTGCCCCAATAAAAACTCCCAGAATTCTCGATGACGAGGGAATTTGTGATGATATGAAGAAGGACCTAACAAATGAAGACGATTTGAAGGTTTTCGTTTATCACGACGAATGATGAGTATGCGTGTTCTCCAGGACGATGTTCCGTCTCAACTTCTGCATTTGAATTTGAATTTTTACGAGGGTCTGGTTCGTCTTCATCATATTTTTATGGCAGGTGCTCTGAGAAATTCGTGTAGGGGCCATCATTTCGTTTACCTATTTCTTTTTCGAATTTTGTTTCTCCAGTGAGCACATAACGACGAACCCGTTGGAATTTGAATGAATTAAACTTTATTTGAATTTTTTTTTATGTACAGGATGGACAAAATTGGTGATACCTGAACTACAACTTTTTAACCGTGAGAGATAGGGAAAAATGAATGATACGTTACGGTGGTCTTTTTTAGAGAAACTGATAATGACATCAACTGCATTCCTTTATCTCTTTTTGTTTTCGATTTATGGGCCGAAATTAAAGTTTAGGCGATTTCAACATTGGTCATTATCTTCGTCTCTATTTGTGCTAGAATGTTGAAATGAAAACATAATAGATACACTTTTTCATAGCAATCAAGTAGGTTACTGAGTTTTTTCCCATACTGAGTTCTAACCGAGGTTCTAACATAAAAATGTGTTTCTTATCATGGAAACAATTTGAGTCAGAAACAATAATCATTTTTCAAACTCTATTGGGTTCAAGTGACAAGTCCTTGCAAAGGTTTTGCAATTTTATTCATGAATATACTGAACAACTTCTATTAGGTGTCAGAAGAATTAACTTGTCGAAGCGTTTTCTGGAGCATACGGTATACTTACCTCGGACCTCTCTGTCGCCCAATTTCATCTTCAAAACTCGGCAACATTTCTTAGGACCAATTTTTTTGCAGGCAACCCTATATCAACGTGTTCACAATAAAACAGCGCTTATGCTGATATAATTTTCTTTCCATTATCACATCAAGTGAAAGTAACTGGCATCGACATAACTGTTTATACCTGGCAACCCAGTAGTTCGTCTGGGTTGCTAAAAGACAACCCTATTTCTGCACATCTTACATGTTTCATACTTTGATGCCAGTATAAAATTATCTTGTTATCTTTGTGTTGTGAAATTTCATGAGAAATCATGTTTCAAAACTTAATTGAAAATATTTTGGCCAGGATTTGTTCAGACAATCTATTTTTAAAATATTTTCCAATATATGAACTTTATTATAAAAAAGGTTTTCTTCTATTATCAGCTCGGTCGATTTGGGTCTGGATCTTAGACTATCCATATTTCCCACATAAGATCTCAACATAATGGTCAAATCTATGGCTGAGTCTATGTTGGTGAGTCGATGGCACAAACAGTATAATATACTACTCCACACGTGTAAGCGATATCGTATTCAATCGTTTTGAAAAGTATGTATTCTTCGAGAAAATCGCTGTAAAATCATTTAAAACTAACAACTTGAATCGATACAATAAAAATCAGTATGAGACATTTCTTCAATCTGGTAGCCTTTTTTCAGAAGTTTGTATACGCTTCAGATCTACAGGCTAAAATTAATTTTATTTCCTGCAACTTGAATTGAGATTATTATTATTTGATGTTTTGCCAATCATGTCGTTTTACATGTCACGAATGTGTTTCAGTCCTATTTCATTGGGTTGTATTCATATAATTTAAGTACTTGAAATTAATTGTGTTATTCTAATCATGGTTCATTGTTTTACCATTTCCTGTAATTGGGTTCTAACTGTTAGAAATGAATCCTTATTATTATTATATCAATATGAATTTTCATCACAAAATATCATTTAAACTATATTTTTTGCAATTTAAGTCAATATCCTCAATTCATGTGGAGCAGTTTATATCTAATATGTAAACGGTTTTCACCAGTGAAATCCTTAAAAAATTTCGAGTTTGGCCCACCTGGACATATTGTACCATCATTATTGCCATTTCTTCCGCTTCTAGTCCATTTCCTAAGGCCTCTACAATCAACTCGAGCATTTCCTTCGTATGCATCCGAGAGCACGATTACCTCAAAACTCCATATCGCAATTATTTTCATTCGCCGACCGTTGATATTAATTTTCTCCGTACGCTTGCCGAGTTCTCATTAGCGCAACAAAGGAGCGGGAATTCTTCTACGAAATCGGGCAAACTACGAGTTAGCAGATAATTTACGGGCACGAGTTTAGGAGCTGCAGTGCAGTTCGGCAATAATGAAGTGGGTGGAAGGATATTCCGCAGTTACAACGAATAGTTTGGCTGACTGTTTACGGGATTGCAGTAGACGTGAATGCAAAGTTTTGGAAGGAGGTTGAAGGGAAGGAAATTTTGCTGGTATCTTGTTTACGAGATGAATGAATGTTTCAGTTTTTCATTATGCAGGTTGTCCATTCTTGAGGGAAATCGAATCTCATTTGCCCAACGGATTCGGCGTAATACACTTCAAAAGATGTCCCCCAAACAAAATTATCGACGTGTTTCCTCTTGTTATAAATGTTGAAGAAAATATTCAAGAATTCTCAGGGTAAATTACCCTCACATTTTGAATCTCAATATATAAAAAAATATAATATAAAAAAAAAATTTGATGAAATAGAAGAAATTGAAAATTATATTTCCTTCTTGTGAATAACGCCAGTAGGTGTCGCTAGCGTTTTCTTGAAAGTATTATATTTGATATTAATTCGGTGAACCTCATTTTTTAATAATATTAACGCATCTGAGTCCATGTGTTATTACACCTATCTTTCTTCCGGACTACGGAAAATTTTATGACGAAATGTTTTGAACAAATCTCCATTCTGCGATTATAGATATGTGAACAATTACTGTGTATTCTGATTTGTCTGAACGGATGTTTTGGGAGCGCATTGATTCTTTTGTCTGGTGACTTCCGAAAATCATTACCGATAATTCCAAAATCGACGGCTGCCGATGAAATAAATTCTTTGCTAAAATCATCAACTTCAAATTTGGCTAGGTAATGAAGCTCTCAATTCGGTTGATTGCGGTTGGATTAGTACCAATAGATATTTGCAGCCCACAAAAATGCAATAAAACCTGCACCACAAAATTTTTGAAAATGATTTTTCATAACTGCAAAAAATAATGCAATGCGTCATGCACCTGCAGAAAATTGAGTCTGCAGAAAACTGAGTACGAAGACAGCTAGTAATAGGATAAAATAAAGCGTTCGTAAAACGCCTCATGTGTATTTACACCAAATACAATTTCTCTGTAATAACCTCAACCACAGTGCAATTTCCCGTTGTGATCATTGTATAATGATAGGATTCTTTATACAATGGTTGTGATGCCAACTTGCAAACACATCGCGATCGCAGTTTGAACGTAGGTATATTTTTTCTTCACTTCGTTTATTGTTGATTTCGAACATGAGTTGTGAATAAGTCTGACTTGAAATAGATCTCGCAATAACTATATTTCATTAAATTATTATTGGGAACAAAATGATCAAAATGAAAGGATTTTGTGTTTAGCAACGTACAAAAGGAGTTGAAATTGAACCAAAAACATTTTCTTGTAAAATATTGCCAAGACGAGGTCGTATTTTTAACATTGTCAAAAAGTTATCAGATCTCATGTAGAGCCAAGCTGCTAACTCTACACTCTTCAACTTCATAATTCCTTATTTCACAAGCTCAATGCCTTGGTCAAAATAGGTTACTTGGCCGTTTCGTAACTATAAGAACTATTGTATAACAGAAAAGTTATCAACAGCGAATGAATGTTCACCTAACGCCACTTAACTTGACCAAGACTTAGAGTTTGTAAAACAAGGACTTGTGAAGTTGAAGAGTGTAATGTAAGCAGTGTAAGCTCTACATGATATCTGATAACTTTTTGACAATATTTTACATGAAAATGTTTTTGGTTGGATATCTATGACGAAGTCCTTTAGGAATATCAGAGGAGGATGTAACTTCATTTCCAAATGCAACACTGAAATACATTGTGAGCATAAAACATCTTCCAATAAACTTCGGATAACAATGAAAACTTCAAACAAAGACATAAAACGACAAAATTCAATTCAGCCATGTTTTTCTTTATATTCCTCCAAAACTATCGGTACATAAACTGAGTTACAATAAGGCAGAATCATTAAAACGGACCAACTCTCCAGAGCGAACACGATCAGTACCATTAACCAACGCAGTGTCGTTCGTTCCCAACTCCTCCGCCAGGCTGTACAAGAGATAAACTCCGAACAATATGCAGACGTAGCCCGCAATAACCACCGCCATTATAACAATGCAGAGCAGCCTGCACTTCGGCGTCAGATAACACATGCGTGCGACCTCCAACCACACAAACAGCCAATGGTGCTATTCCCCAGAGGTCTCATAACAGCAGAGAACATCAAAAAACGACATTAAGGCACCTTCTTGACGTTTACGGTAGATAATTCGACCTGTCATAACCGATCTCGATGGCTCAATAAGAGTTTTACGCCTTTAGTTTGGCCAGGAGGATCTTTTGCTGCTCTGGGTTGGCTTTGGGCTCCAGGTCTTCGAGGACGTCTTCATCGTCGTCGGTAAGGTATACGGCGTAGAAGAAGGAGACGTAGAATACCAGCATGAGGGAGATGATGATGAGTACTGCAGCTCTCCATCTAGGGGAGAGGAGGCACATTTGTTCCCTTCTTTTTGATCTGCGGCACCTTGAGTTGTGTCTGCGTTGGTTGGTCATGTTTTGACTGGACGAAGTCGGTGTTCCGCTGGCAAAATGTCAGATTGACGTATGCTAAGATTCATAGAAAAGTATCCGAGCTTCATCTACTGAAAGCATAGTGACTATTGAATCTGGAGGAAAGAGCATTCTTATTAGTTTTGTTGAAGGGAATTGTTCTTGCGAGCTATAAACTGAGTTACAATAAGGCAGAATCATTAAAATGGACCAACTCTCCAGAGCGAACGCAGTGTCGTTCGTTCCTAACTCCTCCGCCAGGCTGTACAAGAAATAAACTCCGAACAATATGCAGACGTAACCCGCAATAACCACCGCCATTATAACAATGCAGAGCAGCCTGCACTTAGGCGTCAGATAACACATGCGTGCGACCTCCAACCACACAAACAGCCGATGGTGCTATTCCCCAGAGGTCTCATAACAGCAGAGAACATCAAAAAGCGACATAAAGGCACGTTCTTGACGTTTACGGTAGATAATTCGACCTGTCATAACCGATCTCGATGGCTCAATACGAGTTTTACGCCTTCAGTTTGGCCAGGAGGGTCTTTTGCTGCTCGGGGTTGGATATAGGCTCTAGGTCTTCGAGGACGTCTTCATCGTCGGAAAGGTATACGGCGTAGAAGAAGGAGACGTAGAATACCAGCATGAGGGAGATGATGATGAGCACGACGGCTCTCCATCTAGGAGAGAGGAGGCACATTTGTTCCCTTCTTTTTGATCTGCGACACCTTGAGTTGTGTCTGCGTTGGTTGGTCATGGTTTGACTGGACGAAGTCGGTGTTCCGCTAGGAAAATGTCAAGTTTGACGTATGCTGCGATTCATAGAAAAGCTTCGTTCATCATCTGAAAGCACAGAGAATAGTAGAAACTGGAGGAAGCAGCATTCAAAGATTATTAGAGTTAGAAAGATAGGAAACGCCCTTATATCTGTCGTACTGAAATCCGACTACGATTTTTGACTAGTTTCTTACTTTATTCAGTACAGAAAACTATTATAAAAGGCGTGAAATTCGAATTATACTTCTCATAAATTTCCATTAAATTGAGTATTCTTTGTAGAGCTTTTAAAGAAATAACCTGATCGACAAAACAAGAGCAGGGCTCCGCTTTTTGGTCATCCATCTACACATCGTGTTGAATCAAATGAAATACGCTTCTGGATTCTTCATATTTTTATTTGAAATAATCGTGTAAATTCAACTACAATACAATAATTGAAGAGTGGAAATTCAAAAGGGTCTAAATGCCAAAAAAGTCGAACTGAGATATTACATAAAACATGTATCAGGGTCGGTTTCACAAAACTTTGATTGTACCCTCAAATTTATTGGAGCCATCCCGATTCGTTGAAATTTCAAAACGGGTGATTCGATTGGTTCGAATTTAGGTAAGGTTTTTTAATTGTACAGTTAAAGCTTTGTGAAACCCTTCCTCAAACTAATGAAAGAAGTTTGAAAAAATTCTTTATTTCATCAGAAATGATGACTGCCTGAAGCGTATGGCACATGAACCGTTTCGTATGCTATTGGCCTTGGCACATAGACCCCATAACAAATGAAATCTAAAATTTCGTGAAAGTGGCACTTAGACCCTTTTGAATTTCCACTCTACAATTATGAAATTGGGAACATTTCAAAACATCGATAAGTCTAGTAGATGAGTTGAACTGCTGGAAGGGTCGTCAAGAGAACCTCCACTTCTATAAGTCGTTCTTCTGACCACCATTGCTCTATGAGTGGAACTTTTTGATCTAATGAATGAGACCGAAGAAGATTCGGTTTTCGACGTCTAAGGACATGTTTCCAGTGCTCAGACGCTCGTTTCTCATTGATGATGATTTCGTGTTTACCTGAGTTTTTCTTTCAATGAAGTGAAGTCTCACTTGAATAACTCGAATGTTTGGTGAGCCGAATAATAGATAAGTCGAACAGTTCTTTTGGTCCCTAGGAGTTCGACTTAACGAGAGTCCACTGTATATTAATTACAGAATGTTTGAAAAGTAGTATATCAGAGGTGAATAGGACCTCTGTATGTCAGCCCAGCAAGAGTTGTTCATGCGTTGTCCAGAACAATATATTTTTGCCCCGAAAACTCTATCCATTTGACAGCACTGCAAATAAAAAGCAATGAACAAGACAGTTAGGTACATGATATGAGTTTCAAACCTTACATTTTCATTTTCTTTGGTAATGAAAAGAATGCACATTCAGGATTCTATTATTTCTGCAATTAATCACCATGCATTTTAAATGTCGGTCAGTTTTTAACAGTTTTATAATCTAATTATTATATTATACCAGTGAGATAGGTGCTACTCTTATAGATTCCGAGTTATTTCAGTAGAAAATACGCGTATACGAGAAAATACAATCATTCAGCAAAAATATTTATTCAATTGTTTCTTTCGAAATTGACAACAGTCTACTAATAATATCTATATAATCTCTGCCAAATGGACCCTAATTAAATATTTTAACCATAACTTTACTTTTGAAACTACAGATGTCGCTCACAACACTGTAGTCGCTTCGTTTCCCATCTTTATACTCTATACTCTTTGGGAGCATTCTTATTAGTTTTGTTGACCGGAATACAAACGGGAAACAACTGCCAACCACGAATAGAACACAACAAAAATCGTTTGAAACACTTAATAAATCCTCACTCATAACAATACATATACATAGAGAATGGACATAGCTTTTTTTCTAAGTTTGAAGTAATTATGACAATAAAAAATCATAGATTACCAGTATGAATCTCTATCTATATAGAGTAAGTAATATACAGTGTGTCGATTCGAAAGAGTATCACCCCCAAAAAAAACCAGAAAACTCAATTCGTAGGGGGACAGTTAATTGGGTTTTCTCACATCAATTTTCATCAACCCTATGAGTTTTTTCATACGTGATTCTATTGCTTCTTCGAAACTGCCATTGGCTTAATTTTTTCTTAATATTTAGAGTAGAAAACTTACGATAACAAAATTTGCAATGTAACACATCCTTAAATTTTTTTGTTTTGTTTCAGGTGAGTACCCACTGAGATTATGTTCGAATCTATCAGCACTAAAACTAGGTTTACGAAGTAAGTATCGACGTCTCAAACTAAATAACTTGTTCAAAAGTCTCTAGTTATCCCATGAGAGAAGTACAAGGAGTGAAACCTTCTAATCGTAGATTTATAGGAGATCTAACTCATAAGTATAATCAGATTAATGAACTTGAGAGTTCTGACTTAAAACGAGTAGATTATACCGATTGATTGAGTTCGCCATTATCAGAGACCTTCCAGGGTAAAACCAGGATGGGAGGCTGTCAACCAGTTCCATGTGTATTACAATTGACCGTTGAACCGTATCAGAGAAGTTCACATCGTGTTCTGCAGGAGATCAACTAGATCCAGGGTTCACCATGGAGGTTTGAGGAATCATTAATCTGAAATTCGAGAACAGTTATCAGCAATATGTTGAGAGAGGTTAACGATAGAGAAATGGTATAAACTGATTAAAATAATGTGATGAGCATGAGTATAAAATAAATCATTATTGATTACCAGGGAGAACGACATGAGAAAGTTCAATTCTGGTGCGACTTCACCATTTCAATGTGAGAAATCTAGAAATATCTGAAAATCTTTGTGAGTTATGATAATATGATAAAATGTACATCTAGGATTACCAATCTTTTCGTAGATTCTTCATGATCTAGCACGTCGACATATTACATACATTATGAAAAGCATGGAACTGAAATGTAAATGAAATAATTAATAATTCAGACACTAAAAATACGTACATATTTCAGTAGAACGAATTTTCACCAGAATTGAAGAAAAGTCTGACCACATTCAAACGAAAAGAGAGAGTTAATTCCTTTTTCAATTCCGGAAACTTGAGATATCTGATGACAGATCGAATAGTGGTTTTAACGCGTTCAGCCAATCAGCTGATTTCTACAGATCGAAGAGCTGAATTAGCAATTGAACTTGCCAGGAGCGTAGACAAGAGCAAGGTCGAAGGTTGTGGATGCCAGCGGCGTCAAAAGAATGAAATGGAGCTCTGAAATAGGCTTGCAAGTCGTTGCAACATTCTCAAGTTCACATCCATCAGAATCAGTTACCAGTCGGCACTCTCTAAAATGAATCTACCCTTAATCGATTATAAATGTTTCTCTGGCTCACACTCTGTCTACAGACCAGCCGACCCTGAAGGCAGCTTGAAGGATCGGACGTTTGGGCAAAATTGTCAACTGGAGCATTTTCCAGGCGGACGATTCGAAGCGTATATCGGATCACAATTGTTGCCAGATGGGGGTCGGAAGATGTCTGTCTCAGAAAGCCCGTTCTGTTAAGCGCGAAGGAGTATCTTTCGGATTGTTATCGCTTTCGTGTGGAAAACGAGATTGTCTAGCAAATTTACCGATGGATACACAAGTTTTGCATCGCTCTATGTCTCGGAAAGTATCTTGTCTTCATCAAAAATGAAGTATTATACTTTTTTCTAATTCTGTGTATTTCTGCCACATCTTGTGGGACGAAATCGTTTGAGAATATCTCATCCCGCGCAGTTTTCATGGTTTAATTGATTACTTGTTGGTCTCCCGTCATTTGTATATTATCTGTCAAATTTATGGGGGGGGAAACAATTCTGCCAATAAATATTTTTCAATGAGAAAATCACTGAAGTATATTTATATGAATAATTCATTAATTTCAATTGTTGAAAATTGAGCGTTGCACCCCTCTGTCCTCATCTGCATCTACGCCTATGGTTACGTCTCGCAGCGCTACGATCACTCCAGCAAGTACAGCTCTTTGGTCAGCTGATTGACTGCTCGCATCAAATTAACCTACCTCTGTGCATTGATCAGCTGACAGATTAAGTCAATTAATCGTCCTCTTTCATAATTCAGCTTTGCCTGTGAAGAGACCTCCTGTTGTGTTAATCTTATAATCAGAATTCCGAAAAGTTACTTCGCTTAATAACTGCTCATCTCGTTCATTTCTGGGAGTAAGTAATCCTCAAAAAAAAAATTAACGCGAATTCTCAGAAGTATTAATTGTTGCATTTTCTGTTATTTTCATGCTTTTCATAAAGTATGAAAATTTGTCCATTGATCATGAAAATCTATAGAAATATTGATAATCCTCTCTCGCTTTATTCTCATAAGATTTCTATTGAGTTAAATTAATGTATATATCGTTATATTTTTGCAGTTCTCATGGATTTTTCAGATATCTCTAGACTCCTCACATGAAAATGATTGCTTGCTCCAAGAATGAACATTCTCATGATTTTCTCTTTGGTAATAGATATTGATTCATTATATTCTCATGTTCATCTCATTCTCTTAATCATTTCATCTTATTTCTCCAATATTCACTTCTTATAACACTTGCTAATTATTGTTCTCGAGTTTCAGATTAATGAAAATCCTTAAACGCAAAGGTGAATCATGAAATCAGATTTCTCTCTCAATAAAACCAAGTGAACTTTTCTGAAATATGTAAACGAGTTTAGACATTGAACCTGATCTTATATTGGTAAAACCATTCAACGGGTATGATCTTCTCATTATAAACAGGAAATGCTCAAGTTAATTCATCTCAAAAACTCAGCAAGTAGGATCTCAAGCCTTCAGCTCAAAACCAATCGGATCAGTGGTTCTGATTCATTATATTCTCATTTTATAATCCTCATAATTTTTCAATTGTAATCTCTATTTTTATGATGAACACTAATCTTACAGCTCCTATAGTTCGCCACTGTGAATGTCGTATCGATTGATTAATTTGCACTCTCTCAAAGACCAACGTTATAAATTATAGATATTGATTTTTTGATCATGAGATTCTCATATTGTAATAATCTCAATGAAGAACATACTTAGACTACTAGTTTTCAATGCATGTATCTCCTCTAAGGATTTTTTTTATTCACTTCGTGGCTTGTTTTTGAATTTTGAACATGAAGTAAAATAGCAGTGCCTTCTCCACTTGTGTTTTGAATAACAGGTCTATGCCAAATCAGAAAAAATTGAAATGAGACTTTCTTACGACGATCGGAAACATGTCCTGATGAAAACTCGCCGGGAAATTCAGTTTCCCAACGATAGAATGTTCCCTGTTTGGAATGCTTTCGTGGCATTAATTTCCAAGTTGTTTCCTTGGGAACTCGGAGAACCATTAGTCATTTCTTGTTTCGGTTACAGTCGTAATAGTTTTCAGTCAAGCTAGTGGATTTTTGTCGATGGAGTGCACGAAGTTGTATGGAGAAAATTCAATTTTATGTCTTTGATTCAGACCCTGAGAAAAAAGTCTTGGTTTCATTCACCGACGGATAATGTACTGGATGATTAGAATTCGAAATTTCCGATGCAATTCTTGAAGAGCTCTTTCAATGAATGCAAAATAATATTCAAAAGGTGTGCAAGTCAACTGCTGCGATGTTAAACATTGATTAAATTTTTCCTGTGAATCCATATGCCACTTATTTTGTATATTATCTGCTTAATGAAAAACAGATCTCCTTCTAGAAAGATCGATATTATTTTCAATGTCGAAAGTTTCTATCCCAATCTGATCGCCTCTGAGGTATTAAGATCCAATGAGTAAGAATAATGAAAATAGCCATTACATTGATTGAACGCTGTTTTGATGTTATTTTCATATGGTTTGATTCGGACTATTCGTGATGATCAGTTTGGTAAAACTGTAATACCAAGTTTTCAATTAAAAATTAGATTACCCATTGAATTCTACATTGTTTTTATGTGTTATTTACCTATTATCCTCAGAAAATTCATGTGAAATCTGAAAAACCTTCAAAATTTTCCTCAATAGAGCTTCACTCAAATGTTTTAGAAAACATATCATTTGTAGATCGTAGAGTAAATTTGTTCTTGAAATATCCGATGTACTAGAAAAACGTTGTATTATAAGCTATATTAGCAATATTAATGTTCACAGTCTGGAACAAAATAAATATCTCACTTCTTTCCATTCGTTTTCGGCCTCATTATAGCAACCGACTGCGACCTAGCTAATCCGCATGTTATCCGAAAACCACAGCGGAATCAACAACAAGCAAAAATTTCCAGTTTGGATGTTGCGGAGGACGCTAATTAGATCCCAGCCCGAAAATGCGACTTGGGAAGCCTAAATAGGGTTGGATTCGGAGATCTCCAACAGGATTAACTGATAAGACTGCACTGTTAGAATGGAGGGCTTAGTTTAAGAGACCATTGCTTACCCTGCATCTGACATGTAGCGTGTGACAAACCTTCTACGAATGCCTTTACATTCATTGAGTTAGCGCTCCACTTGCGGTGATGTTCAGTGAGTTTGCTGATCATATTTGAGCAGAAAATAATACTGAGGTTTCACTTTCATTACATATTCAACTTAAAATAACTGGAGAACTTACACATATCGTTAAAAGTTTTGATCTTAGCTTATTGTATATATCAGCACCTCAAAGGTGAGGTGTGTTAAGTCACGAAATCAAAATCAGATTTTTCAGTTAAATTATTATTTCGAAGAATTTTTATCGCTATAGAATTCAATGACTTCAATCCAATATTATAGATAAATCGTGTTTGAGGGAAATGTGACTTAACACACTTTACCTCTGAGGTGCTGATATATAAGATGATAATTTCTTGTGTGTGGAATCTTCACTATCTTATCACTTGCATGAAAACAATTAACCAGCAAAAAAGTTCCTGAATAAAAATTTGATGAGGCGCAGGCGACATCAGTGTTCCGTTTTTATCAAAAACAATTAGAGAATCAAAAGCTCAAGGGGGCACGGCCCCCCTGGCCCCCCTCCCCTGTGGGCGCTCATGTTTCAGAAATATTGAATAAATATTCATATACAGACTCCAGCTTATTCACGAATATGGCTCTATTGAATATTTTAAGGAAAGACACAAGATTCCGGTTTTTCCGGAAGTGACATCAATTTTCGTTTTTCAAATGGGAAGATCCATCTTTTATTGCATAAATAAATTCTCCATTGAATTCTGAGTCTCAGCGATTCCAAAAGTTTGAATTTTCCCGAGAAAACTCTCATTAAATGAGGAAATAAAAAAAAATAAATAACTGTATTTAAGGCCATTGACCTAAGTCCTTCAGCCCAGTGAGGAAATACCAAAAACAAATCTTGCAGTTGAACTCTGTTGAAATACAGACAACTTCGAGGTTTTTTCATGCAAAATTCTCATTTTTGAGAATCTCCGAGAATAGAAGCTGATGCTTCATTTCCGATATCGTGCTTTTCTGAATATGATACAGGAGGTCACAAATTCTCTGTCAAAGTAAGAAGTGACGAAACATCAAAAATTCGTTTTTTTCAAATTGGAATCTCGTTTTTTTCGAAACATTTTTGAAATCTTCGTCGAAAAGTAATAGGAACGATTTTGTCTTCAATTCTCCACCTTACTCCGAATGTGTTTTTTTTTCTGGAGAATAATTAGCAATCAAGTGAAATTTTTGTCATCGAGTAAATATTTTCTTAAAGTTCAGACGAGTTCAGTTTTTCTTCATTCTTTAAAGCCTAGGATAATTTCCTCAAATTTTTAATTCTGGAGAATTTCATTTTTGTCATGGTAATTAAATTTTAATTTTCAGTAATCAATTTCATTACATTACTTACTTACATGTTCTGTTAACTATTCTTTCAAAAGCATTTAAAATTATTTTTTCTACATTCCTGGGAATTTTTTACGTGGACTCCACTACTACTCACATTGAGAACTTTCAACCAATTGTGTCTCTCGCATTACATATGATAATTCAAGAGCTTGACTCGTCTGAACTGTGGAAAATATTTTCTCGATAAGAGAGATTTCCAAAAATTTCACTTGACCGCTAATTATTTTTTAGTAAAAAAGCACATTCTCAATGATATTGAAATTGAAGACAAAATCGTTTTCGTGAATATTTCGAAAAATGTTTATTTTGGGATAAAAGTCTCGGACGTATGCTCCTATTATTTTTTGTCGAAGATTTCGAAAATGATTCGAAAAAATAGAGTTCCAAATCAAGAATAAACGATTTTTTGATGTATCGCCACTTCTAACTGACAAAGAATTTGTGACCTCCTGTATTATATTCTTAAATTCACGCTATCGGAAGGGAAGCATCAGCCTTTTTTCTCGGAGATTCTCAAAAATGGGAATTTTCAATGAAAAAACCTCGTCTGTCTGCATTTCAACAGAGATCAATTTTGAGATTTTTTTTTGTATTTCCTCATTTAAAGAGAATTTTCTCGGGAAAATTCAAACTTTTTTTAACAAAAAAGACTCAGAATTCAATGAAGAATTCATTTATGCAATAAAAAATGGGTCTTCCCATTTGAAAAACGAAAGTTGATGTCACCGGAAGTCCTAGAACCTTAAAAAAATATACGAGAAGTCGTCTTCTTACTTGAAGCTCACCTTTAGAATTTCAATCCTGAATCTTGTGTCTTTCCTAAAAATATTCTATAGAGCCATACTCGTGAATAACCCTGTACTTATGGAATTCAATGGGATATACTAGTCACAATAAAGTGTACAGACTTGTATTCGAAAAAATTAATCAGAAAAACTATATTTCAAAAAACATTTCAATAGAAGAAAGCCATAACTGGAAGCAGAATCGAAGAAAACCGGAGGCATTCAAATAAAATTTTCACCACGTAGACTCCTCTGAAAACATCCCTGGATAAATTGAATTTCTGTTCCGGATTGAATCCTATCTACTCCAAACGACGAAAAAGTCCAAACCATCTCCCTTCATATGGAAATCCGGAAGGTACGAAAGAGATTACCGTTGAATTCCTCCGCGTCTGCATGAAAAACAGACAAGACAGAAATTAGCCTGCTTATCGATTGTGACAAATTGAATGAATCTGTTACTTTTCCCTGCTTCATTCGAAAATAAATCGACGGAGACGTTTGAGTTCTCGTTAAGATTCGACAGAGGGAGATAAGCTTAATTTAAATGACGTAGGGAGGGAGAAGGGAGGGACTTCTGTCAGTATTCAGAAGGAAAGATAACAATTTCAGAAATTCCTTTTTTATCAATGAAAAATCGGAATTCGCGAAATTTTTGCTGGAGAGAAGAATGCAAACGAAAGTGTTTTAATACAGGGTGGGTCACAATGAAGTCCCTCATTTGCTCAGTGCTCGAATATTTTCCATTGTTTTTTTATATCCTTGGGGGTTTTCTGAGGTAGGAGCCTTATCTCACACGAATTGTCTAGAAAATTCAAAAAACAATGTAACATTAAAAAAAAAATCAGTGTTTGGAGCATTAAAAGGTGAGTAAAGAAAAGCAAAATTAAACATTTAAACGAATTAGCCTGCAATTAAAAGTGTACACAGAACCAAACAACAAGAATCAACAGTTAATAAATTTCCCCTCGAGTTTATCAAAACCTCGAATTTTGTTGTTTGGTTCTTTATGTAATTTTGCCGAATATATAGAGTGTTCCTAAAAGACCACGTCAAACGAAAACGTTATGTTGATCAGAATGTGCTCTTCCTGATGTGAAAAAATCGTTCATATGAAAGTCTCACAGTTTTCGAGATTTTTTTATGTTTTATGAAAATGTTGAATTTTTTCATTTTCTCTGATGTCATAGGTACAATTTGATACTTTTCGAATAAGTTTTTCTGCCTGAATATAGTTGACTGATTGCTTCAATTCATGCACTCAAAAAAGTAGGAAACCTGGGAATCTGAGAAAAATATTTTAAATTCACGTTTTAGAGAAATTGTTTTTTTGTACCGAATTCTATCTGAGGTGGTGCAAAAAACAGTACCTACTGGACCTTTTCTGAAAATTACGTTGAATAGTTGCCTACTCTGTGGGGATTTCGAAAAGGTGAAATACAGGTGATAACCCTCTTCAGAAAAAAAAATCGAATGATTCACTAGTTATGGGACTCCCTGCATAACGTCTGTCTTGGGTGTTTTTTTGAAGAGCCGTGGTTTACATCATCTTGATAAAAAACTTGATATGAAGATAAAAAATCGAAAACCCGGATTCAGAATTTTTTATAAACATTTCGAGATTTTGTAAAAAACGTATAATACAAAAAGGGAGACATTTTCATTACTTAAAACTTTGTATTTCAACTTTTTTCAGCTTGTAGTCTTCTACCATTAAAAAGCAGTCCCCTTCGACTTCTCAACCTCTGAACGCCCATGATTAATTTTTTCCTTGATTTTGTAAAATCTTTTTCATCTTACTTTTATTTTTTTTTGCATCTCTGATTTCGATGATTCAATTTTGATTGAGGAATATTGTCTTTATCTGTAGTACTCATGGTATTTGATATTTTTCCCAAAATTCCAGTATTTCATCGTTTGAAGTCACTCCCTTATTCCATGTACAGGGTGGGCAAAATTGGTGATACTTGAACTACAACTTTTTAACCGTGAGAGATGGAGGAAAATGAATGACACGTTACGGTGGTCTTTTTGAGAGAAACTAACAATGCCATCTACTGCATTCCTCTATCTTCTTTTTTTTTAATTATAGGCCAAAATTGAAACTTGGGCGATTTCAACTTTGGCCATTATCTCCGTTTTTGTATGTGCTTGGATGTTGAAATGAGAAGATTTTACAGGCACATTTCTCATTGCAATCCAGTAGCGTACCTTGTTCTTTCCCAAGAGGTTTCCTCATTGAGCTATAACATGAAATTGTGTTTTTTCTTATGGAAACAACAGTTTGAAATGGGTAAGAAAGAACTGCCATTGTTTTCCCGTTTCAGAAATACATCATACATCGCCCTCATATTCATTCAGATATCATGAAAAACATAGTTGTATGTGAAATTTGAATTATTGAGTATTGAGTAGGCTGAATCACTGAATTTTATGTCTCTACGCATGGTGTCATTATTATTTTGCGATTGAATACTTGATTCAATTCTCCGTGGTTTGATCTCTATTCAGAACAACTGTCAATTCGAAGTCATTATTGCCGCTGAAATAGAACATTTTAACATATCATATTGCTAGTATCAGTAGTTTTCGAACATTTTCATATTGCCGGCAATAATGACTTGGAATTCTAATAATTGACAGTTGTTCTGAACAGAAATCAAACGTCGGAGAATTGAATCGAGTATTCAATCGCAAAATAATGATGACACCATGTGTAGGGACATATCATTCTGTGATTCAGCCTACTTAATACTCAATAATTCAAATTTCAAGTACAAACTATACTTTTCATGATATCTGAATGAATCTGATGGTGATGAATGATGTATGATATATTTCAAAAACGAGAAAAAAATGGCGATTCTTTCTAAGTCATTTCAAACTATTTTTTCCATAAGAAAAAACACAACTTTATGTTATAGCTCAGCAAGGAAACCTCTTGGGAAGAATAAAGTACGCTACTGGATTGCTATGGAAATTATGCCTGTATAATGTTTTCATTTCAACATCCTAGCACAAACAGAAATGGACATCATGGCCAAAGTTGAAATCGCCCAAATTTCAACTTTGGCCGAAAACTCGAAAACAAAAGAAGATAAAGGAATTCAGTTGAAGGCATTATCAGTTTCTCCAAAAAAAAAACACTATAACGTGTCATTCATTTTCCTCCATCACTCACGGTTGAAAAGTTGTAGTTCCAGTATCACCAATTTTGCCCACTACAAGGGATAAACGAGTAATTTCAAACGTTGAAATACTGGAATGTAAGGAAAAATCTCAAATACCAGGAGTTACCATAGATAGAGACAATATTCTTCAAAAAAAGTCAGAGGAGCAAAAAAAAAAGAAAAGTAAGATGATAGGAAAAAGGAAGGATTTAGCAAAATTAAAGAAACAATTTATCATGGGCGTTCAGAGATTAAGAAGTGGAATGGGTCTGCTTTTTAATGGTAAAAGACTACAAGTGGAAAAAAGTTGAAAGACAAACTTTTGAGTAATGAAAATGTCACCCCTTTTGTATTATACGTTTTTTACAAAACCTCAACCCTGCACACCTTGTACAACCCCAAGTTCCGAACGTTATCACCATTTCGCCCCTAATGACCCAACCTCAAGACAGTATCGTCCTCGAATCCTCACGAGCCAATCCCGAATTCAATTAAACCTCAAACCGTCTGCAAGAAAGGGTTGAAACAATTCAATAGAGCCCCTCGATTCGTCCAGATTAAGTGTGTTATCTCGCAACGTCGGCTGGCTGCAGGAATGGTTAATATCGCGACATGCCAGCCCTGATATATGCCTTTTCGGAAGTTGAAGCTAATGGACTTCATAACGTATGGCTGTAATATTTCAGCCGGCGTTTAGCCTGCTTTGTTTGTGTTTTCGGAGCCCTCCTGATGATCGATTAAAAACCGGCTGAAACGTCGACGCCGCTTAATCGGACGGCCAGACAAAAGGCGTGGATTTTTACGAATTTTCCTGTTGTTGTTGGGATTTTTTTTCAGGGTGAATGATGATAGAAATAGCATTCGGGCAACGAAAACTTCTAGTAGTAGTAATAATCAAAATGAATACCATTTTCAATTCCTAGGTTCACAGATCTTTTATCATGAAGTTGGAGATACAAAAATGTGCGCAAAAAAATTAACGCACATCTTGAAAATCTCAATTTTAATGAAAGTTAACTTTGACTTTATAACTTATTTTTTATGTTCTCTCGGGAAGGTTTTGAACGAAACAAGACACATTAAAAGGAAGAAAACTTCAGGATTCACAGAATCTTATGTGAAAGAAGAGAAATGAACAATTTTCAAAATACTGAAATGCTGATAAGTGATTCAATACTCGGTATTTTCACCGTTAATTAAAGCTCGGCAACGACGGTTCATACTCAAAATGAGTGATCTTAAAATGTTCTGATCTAATCCTTCCCAGATTTCTCCGAGTTGGATTCCTAAGTCATTAAGAGTAGCTGGATGATTTTCTGAATTTCTCAGCCTTCTATTGAGGTTGTCCCAAACCTGCTCAATCGATTTGAGATCTGGACTTTTTGCTGGCCATTCCATTCAAGAGACTTCAACCTCTTCAAGGTACTCCTGAACGATGCGCGCACGATGGGGTCTGGCATTATCGTCCATAAAAATGAAATTTTTACCAATGTATGGGGCAAATGGCACTACATGCTCTTCAAGAATGTTCCTTGAATACTTATCAGCATTCATAGCTCCATTATCAACGACCACTAGGTCTGTGCGATCAGTCAAAGATATTGTACCCCATACCATGATCGATGTAGACGTCTGTACACAAGGGAACGTCGATCACAATGATGGAGGCAGAATCTAGACTCATCTGTGAAGAGAACTTTCCCAATCGGCCTCTTCCCAATGGATATGCTCTCTCGCAAAATCCAAACGCGCACTTCGATGGACTGGAGTAAGAGCTGGGCCTCTTGCCGCGACACGAGGCCTTGAGTTATATTCTCTGAGGCGATTTCTTATTGTCTGAGTGCTAATTTGCACCCCATGAGTTTGCTCAAGCTGATTTTGAAGGAGGCAAGCGGTTGCAAACCGTTGTCTCAACGAAGAAACTCTCAAGTAACGTTCTTGAATGGCAGTTGTTACCCGTGGTCTACCCTGTCCTGGTCTTCGGACATTCATACTTGTCTCCCTGAATCGCTGCAACATTCTGGACACACTTGTATGGAAAACTCCAAACCTTTCTGCAATTCTTGTGTATGTCCACCCTTCTCCTCGCAAAACTACCGCTTGGGTACATTTCTTGAGTCGAATTGCGTGTTTCGCGTTGCATAGCGATCGAGTGTAGAAAATCACTAGAATTGATCGAGAACATTTGAGTTTAGAATGGAGCCAATAGATTCAAAATCTGATAATATCATCCTTCATTCCTGTTGGGAAAAAACATCTGTATTGAAGAAAAGCGTTGAAAGTGGATAACATATGCATGCATAATTCTGATAAAAATAATTATCATTGAGAACACCTTCACTTGTACAATGAATTTGAGATGTATTTCATGTTAACCTCGTTGTAGAAGAATTAAAAAAAATCGTTCATAACAATTAGATCATCCAATCTTGAGTTATAAATGGTGTAACCAACAAAATGACCGACTAAGTTTTATATATTTATATTACATGGTTGTCTCCTACCAAGGATTCATTTATTTTCTGTCAAAATTAAACTATAATGCCACGACTTGAGTATTGACATTGAGAGAGTCTTCCGGACTTATTGGCTGTGGTCCATTTGGAATTTCTTCACCTAACTTTGGTATTCTTGTAGTTTATGGAAGTGTTCTCACTGTATTGATTTGGTTAAATGGAATTGGCATATCCCACAGGAGTTGTTAGGTGTAGCCCTTCCCCTAAATTTAAATGTGCCAACATTCCTCATCGAATCAACTCGAGCACAAAAGAATCGTCTTCATTTTCGCCTAACCGTTAGAGCACACTTTAACAGTGTCTCTCACGAATTCCGGCACGTATTGTGTCACCGAAACGTGTCACATTTCACTTGCGGTCCAAATACCTGGCCAATTCCAGGCCCGACCCAAAGACAATGGAAGCAATTGCAAGCGACGTTTCGTCATACGTTACATATTGTGAGCGAGTTCGTCTAATGACTGCCTGAGGTGTGAGGCGAGGTTCAAGAGGCGAAAACAACTCGGTCGCCTTTTAAACTCGGTTTAATTCAATGAGGATGAATCACTTCATCTTCTGAACAGATAGAGACGATGGCAAGGTTAATATTATTAACGTTGTTTGATCTCGGTAGGGATACAAAATTATACTGAGAAATACTCGGGATAATTTCATGAAATTTATTTTCATATGCGCCTTACTGAAGTCCGTGGATATTCAAACGTTGTCCAATCTGGTAGTTCGACAGAGATTCTTGATGTAGGGTTATATTCTTGCCCGGTTAAACTGTAGAATGGGATAATATCCCGACATTTTCCACAGAATATTCTCAATATTACAGCTGCCGTCATTCGCTGAGAACTGATCAACTTTATCTGGTTAATTGTTTTCATTTGTGTAATGATATAGAATATACACTCCCCGTCAATAAATTCCGGACAGACAACATTTTTTTCAAATTTATTCGTGTTGCTGCGATTTTGTTGAAATTTTCACCAGGTATAGTTTTTGGTCTTGTGATATTAACCTGAAATTTACTTTGCAAAAATACCTGTAGTTTATTCCTTATACAGGGAGAAACAAAACCTTATTTATACCCTCCATTTCTGAACACCCTGTGGTGAATTTGAGGCGGAAAATTTGATATCATTAGGTTATAATTTGAACTGTGATCCTTTCTTAACGAAATGTTTTTGATTTACGTCAGCATCTGCTTTTAAAAAAAAGATACACATTTTTGAAGAAAGTGTTGCATTTTGTCAATATTTATGATAATTTAAAACATTACAATACCTTATCGACTAGCAACAAACATCTGAAAATTAATAGCGTATATTTCCACCTCGCTTTATCTTCACTTCTACCATACAACGTGGCATACTTTCGCTGAATTTCCGAATTGCTTCTACGGGAATATTTTCCCGTTCTTCAAGAAGGGTTGCTCGTAAATCGGGTAAGGTCTTCAACTGCCGATTTCGAACATGTCTACATAGCATATCCCATACATGTTCAACTGGATTAAAATCCGGACTTCTGGCTGGCCACACGAATCGTTGAATATTCGCCTCTTCAAAGTATTCTGTTACAACCCGTGCAACGTGAGGCCTAGCATTGTTCTGCAATGACAGAGATTGTTGCCTCCCCCAGAAGCAATTCGTAAATGCATTGAAAAATGCCATGTCGTATGGTTGAAGTGATGAGAAAGCGAGGTGGAAATACACACTATTAGTTTTTAGATGTTTGTTTATGTTTACTAGTCGATAAGGTATTGTAATGTTTTTAATGGTTATAAAAATTGAAAAAATGCAACAGTTTCTTTGAAAATGTGTATCTTTTTTTTAAAAGCAGATACTGATGTGAATCAAAAAACATTTTGTTGAAAAAGGGTCACACTTCAAATTGAAACTTAATGATATCAAATTTTCCGCCTCGAATTCACCACAGAGTGTTTAGAAATGAAGGGTATAAAACAAGATTTTGTTTTACCCTGTATAACGGAATAACTACATGTACTTTCGCAAAGTTAACTTCAGGTTAATATAACAAGACCCAATACTGTACTTGGTGAAAATTTCAACAAAATCGGAGAACCTCGGAAAAAGATACAGGGTGTTGAATTTGACAAATATTTTGCCTGTCCGGAATTTATTGACGGATAGTATATATTCTTTCGATTCAGAAATAAAATCTGTATATATGAGAATGAATTGCCGTGCGTTAGGAACTCTAAAACTTGAAAACTTCTGGACCAATTTGGCTCATTTTGGTCCTGACTTATTCGTGGAATTCCAGGGAAGATTTAAAATGTGAGAAAATATAAGAATGCAAGGTGTTTAATATGGTTTTTCCTTAGAATTAGAGGTGATCGATTTTCATTGATTTTCGATGTTTGACAATTAAACATCGAAGTTTTAAAATTGATTTTGCATTATTAATAACATAGTTACATCTATTTCTTGTTTTCAATAATTTCTTCAAGTGAGGACGACGCAAAACACCAATGTTATCAATTAATAATACATAAATATTTGATAAATATTTCGATATACATTTAGTATCATATTTGGCCGGAGTGTGCACCTATATAAATGCCTCTGTGTTGAATAATGTCTATTGACAGATCGATCTTTAATATAATTGATTTTTACAAATTCGTCAATCAATACAGAAATTTCAATTGAATTTAAGGCTGGCAGTGAAAACCGTAAAAAGTTTCGTAAGACTTTTTCAACTCCAGGTAAACCCTGGATTAAGCCTGAAAACACAGAGGCGTCTCAACCGCAACCCCTAAAAGCCTCGTTCACACCCTCAACAAATTACAAAAGATTAATTAGTGCGAGAGACCCGGAACGAATGCAGATGAATCTACATTCTATCTAATGTCGGGCCCAGCGGCTTCCCAGGATTTCGTTCACCTCGAACTTCCGTCGTCGATGATCCAACCGTTTTTTCTTCCCGTGAAACAATGGCCTCTTCATTTGTGAAAAGCACTCACGTGCCATCACCCGCGATGGATAACAAACGGAGGGGAAGGGAGGTGGAACAGCCAGAGGTGTCGGTGCAGATTGAAAGCACACTTCGAGATTATTTTTACTTTTTTGACGCGGTGCATGTCAGTGGCGGCACATGGATGAGGTCGAGGGTAGGAAGATATATCTTTCATCTTATACATCACGCGACGAGTTACTATTTTTTCCGATAAAAAAGAAGGTGGTAATCAATTCGTCTTGTAATCTCAGAACTCGGTGAACCGTTTTTCATGATTTTTTTTTCATTTGAAAGCTGGGTGAGATGTTGCAGTTTGGTTCCATTTTCTCAGACTGTTATACATTCATGATGAAATATCCTTCATAAAGTTCATTCATATTCAGGCCAATCATTTCCTGATTCACTGTAAGTCGAAATATATAAAAAAATTTGACAAAAAAAACTATTTAACAAAACATTTCAAAACAAGCAAAGATGCATTTAAAAGTCCATAATACTAATAAAGCTAGATAGGCTTCTAAAGCATCATCTTCATGAGAAATACCCAATTATGAATAATTATTTCAAAAAGCATGAGTTGAAACATAAATATAACACTAGAAATGAAAATATTTTCATTCAGGAAAAAGCTTACCTTGAATAATAATAATAAGCTAACTGATTGTTTCAAATCACTGATTCCAAAATGAGAAAAACATATTATAAATTGGATGTCTTCCTCTAAAAGAAGGATTTCGAAGAGTTCTAGGGGGCAATTTTTCAATTCTTACTTCGTCTTGATAAGCTCTAAGTTTAGTTAGATTTTGAAAATGTTTAGTTAAGTTAGCTTTTAGTATTTGATTTAGATTCTGTAAGGAGTTGGTAGATATCCACCTCGCTTTTTGTTGTTTGATAAAAACGCAATTATCAAATTTTTCAGTGCATCTTCGTTTTCGATTTGTTTCTGGTGGAAAATTTTTTTGAAATTTTTTTATATCGTCCGACGCCAATCCAATGTTCTCTTGAAGTGGGGATAATTCATCACATGCTGTTTCGTTCCTTGTGAAATTTTTCTTGAGCCGTTTTTTTAATGCTCATTTAAACCAGATATCTGTAATCTGTATATATAAAAATGAATTGCTGTGCGTTAAGTACGCTTAAACTTGAAAACGGCTGGAACAATTTGGCTGGTTTTGGTCTTGACTCATTAGTGGAATTCCAGAGAAGGCTTAAAAAGTGAGAAAATATAAAAATGCAAGAAATTTAATATGGTTTTTCCTTTCTTCAAGTGAGGACGACGCAAAGTTTGCACAAAACAACAATGTTATCAATTAAAAATAAATGATTAATTGATAATTCCATAAACATCGAGCATCATGTTCGGATATCTATGTCATTATCGGCTTCGGTGATCATTTGTGAAAGTGACATTTCAAGTTAAGTCCTCTTCTTGCAGTTGATCTTTTGTGATAGATACAACTTACCTCAAAGTGTTCGTCAACTTTTTTGTCAACTTAGTTGCCGAGAAGAAAAAGACCTGACATATGAAACCGCTTAACGGGAGGGCCCATGCATTGAGGGTGTTGACTGATTATTTGATTATAGGAATATAGTTTCCGTTATTCAGGTATAGGACGTATATATACGAAAAGTTACGGAAATACAATTGGATCTGGTAGGCGGTGTGGCAATCAGGATCTAGGCTTCTTCAAAATTTTTCGTGTTTGAAGGTAGTAAAAATAACCATTATTTTAAAAGCCGATTTGGACAGACGAAGTTGCGCGGGTCAGCTAGTTTTAAATAAATCAATAAAATTTGTAAGTATTGAGTATCCATAAGTTTCAGGAGTTCTACAACCTATAGTTTCGATTTTATAATGTTATGAAAGGCAGGTCCGGCATAGAAAAGTTGGTCCATATTATACTATGATAGTTTATTCTAAAACAAATTGCAGAATGAGCTCCTATTCCAACACGAATGCGAAATTCGAAAACGAGCGACGAAGGCGCGAGTTTTCGAAAGAATGAGTGTTGGAATTGCCTTCTGCAACGAGTATTAGAAGATATTTTCTCTATTTCAGTCAAGTTTTGTGAAATATTTTAGAAATTCAAATAAAAATTCAGATTATAAATTCTAGTGACTTTTGTATTGAATCTTGGCAGTTGGTGTGACAAAATTTCACAGATTATGGAATTTGAATTGAGAACCTCAAAACAAAAAATATAACTGGAAACAATGCCGCAATGAGTTCATTACAGCAATACTTTTACTACTGTAATGAACTCATCACGATTCTGGAATAGAAAAAAATTTCGGATACAACCTCCTTTCTTGGTAAGAATAATAGGGTAAAACCCGGATAGATGCCCCAGTTGGATAGATGCCCCATTTTCAAAATACCTAACTTCCCAAACTCTCCACTAGGAATTAATAGTGTAAGAATGAGCCACTGTCACCCTTAACCTCAGTTGGTAAAGAAATATGGTACAGTGAGGACGCGTTTTGCAACTGTATGTGATTGTCTCCGCAACGAACTTCGAAATCATGTGAAGGTTTCAAAAGCTAGTATTTGCCGTTGTAGAACTTTTGAAGTAGTTATAAATTCGATTATATTTTTTATTATATCAATAAACTGGTTCATAAAGTGTGCATTTAAGTATTCCCAGTAGCTGTTGTTTTGTTTTTAATTTGTGAAAAAAATCCATTGGCATCTATCCGTACCAAAAAGGATAGTTGCCCTGATTTTTCGAGGTATAGAAAGAAGCCCTTAGGGCCATATATATCTCTATACAACCCAGACCCTTACATAGTCTGAGTATTAATTCTTTTAAATATTTTTAGTGTTCTGTTATAGTTTGTGTACCGATCTGAACTCATTACTGATTGTAGCGAAACCATGCCGCGGAAGTATGAGAGGAAAGAGGGAGTACAAGGTCAAGTTTGCTCTTGAACCACAGAACATTACGAAGGCGTTATGCCACTGAAATAGAAAATATGAATGAAAATACAAAGTCTCAATCCGACTGGATTCGGTGTATAAGGTATCACAACTGGCTTCATGAAACCTGTACACTTTTTCGGAACTACTGCTCAAGATGTGGAAAACTTAAAGCACTATCTGACTGATCTTCGTTGTGTTGTTTTGTTTCGGTTAGAGTATTTCTATTTCTGTTGAAACCTATTAGGTTTTTAATATTTTATAACAACAATGAAAAATTCGTATACCCATTTGTTGATACCTGATATTTTATGATATAAAGAATTTATATTTTCGTTTTAAAAATACTTTCGAAATTTCATTAAGTAGGCTGATTTAACATACATACAGACATAACAATAAGATATTTCATTGAATTTATATTTATATTTTCATAGTGGGGGAACTATACATACCTGTAGGCATCTATCCCCAGAAATAATGTTTCACAAAAATCAAAATTCTGTGAAATCTTCTTATGCTAGGTCAGAAAAAACCCACAGTATTTCAACTCAAATATCAAGGCTAGCTACTTTAATAAAAATCATTCAGATAAAATCGATATTTTCGAAAATATGAGGCAATTTCAAAAAGTGTGCATCTATCCGGGTTTTATCCTAATATATATTCACATTAGTTGATACTGAAATTGAGCTTTGAATGTTTCGTCATTTGTGTTTTCTGTCATAAGTTTCATTTCCTATTTTGTCTAATACTATGTGAATATGAAATATTTCTATTCAAATTACACCATCTTGATGAAGTCATGTAATATGTTGAAACGTCGGCCGAATTGAAATTATTTCGTTGCTTTCTTGACCTCTCCAGTTATCCTGAGTGGTCGTATTTAACTCCAAGGTCTTCAACCAAGTTACTACTACTACTATCTTAGTTACCCCTTCTGCACCCTTCAATGCTCCATTCCCAAACTACCTCATGAACAAGGTACAAAAGGGGAGGCAGAGGTCGAACGCATCCCCTGAATAGTTTCCACAGCCTCCCTCCTGCTTTAGGGCGTCGTAAAACATCTTTCGCGGCTACAACGGAAGAAGAAACAACAGACGTAAACTTCGAACCTTATAATTCACCCTGCCGCCGGCGAAGGCGAACAAGGGTTGAGGGATGTAGGGGTGTTTGGTCCCTCAACCCTCGTATGATCTAGTCTCGTCGACAGGAAGGTGCTACGTGCCTTCCAGACGGCAGAAATTCATGACTTCACGGTCGGACGGATATTGTGTCGATGTTTTGCCTGTTTTTCGTTTTTAGTTCACGCTTTCAACAGGTGATTTGAGGGTTGCTCTGAGGGGAGGTGGTTATTTAATAATAATAATAATCTTTATTTATCCACAGCATACAATCAATTAAATGTACATCCAAAAGGCTCATTGATAGTACTGCAGAAAGGAACTTGAGGCAGTGAAACTGAAATTGAATCAAGTCCCGAGCAAAAAAATATGAAGAATAATATCAAAAATAATGTTCCGCACAAAAAAAAACAATGAAATTTAAGGTGTCATACATCTTCGACTATCAAAATAACTACTCTGTAAAATGAAAAAATAAAAACATAGGTATCTGGAAACATAATGCATGCTATATCCAACTAATAAAAACGTCCTCGCAGCCATTCCATATAATCACGCCTGAATCTCGCAAGAGCCAAAGACTTGAAGCTAGCTGGCATTCGGTTATAAATTTGGTATAAGAAGGAACGAGTAAATGAGGCTGTAGAATGCTGTGGCGGAGAAAGGAGTCTCCTAAATCTCAAGTTAAGGGAGTGGACATCAAATCGAATTTTGATATACAGATACTGTGGACACTTATTTGTTATAACCGAATGGAATAAAACAGCAGCGTGTAGTTCACGTCCAGACTCCATACTAAGCCAGTTGCATACCCTTAGCTTATGTATAACAGGATCGTATTTCCTTACACCATATATGAGTCTTAAGCAAGATCTTTGTACTCTATCACAATCAACTCTGGTCAAACATGGCCCATAAAGTGCATCGCAGTAATTGAAGTGGCTCAAGACTAAAGCATCAGTGAGCAAAATCTTAAGTTTCGTCGAGAGAGAGTGTCTATGAGGGTAAAGCATCCTCAGACTAGCATAAGCCCTTTGAATACAAGACTGAATATGGCCACTGAATCACAGCTCACTGTCTATAAAGACACCTAAATTAAGACACTTATCTACACATTGAATCCGCTCTCCATTTAGGTAAATCTGCAGATCGTCAATCACAGTACTCTTATTCTTCCCAAAAATCATGATCTTAGTCTTTTGTGGATTCAATGTGAGTTGGTGCTTTCTCGACACCCGTACCAACGAGTCAAGATCATTATTTTATTTTATTTTATATTTATTTTATTTGTTTCTCATTTGTAAACGTGAGTTTCCAAAAACACACTATTAATCAAGAAAGTTTATTTTATCAAGTCACTAACCTGTAAAACTGACAGTTAACCTGCAAAATTTTTACAAGTTAGTAGTATTATTTACATTAGAAAATATTGTTTAATCTTCATATATGTTGCAAATCATGGTACAATTGTTATTTCCAGTAACACAGATTTTTTATGATGAAAGAGTTGATACTGATGACGATGAACCATCTGTTGACTCAGAAACTGCTGAACTCGAGGACTGCAGAACATTTGTACTCTCCTTACTACCAAATAATTTTCTAGACATTTCGATTATTTTGTTGACCGAATCATCGACATAACTCATCGCAATTTCGGTGCTCTTCCACCCTCCTGCACGCTTTAGTGCTGAAATATCTCCATCCGAATCCGCAACCATAGTGGCTCCAATTCTGCGAAAAGAGTGGCCGGTGTATAACTCTGGGTCTTTTAAACCTAAATATTACGCTATTTGCTTTGGGACACCACCAATGAGCATTGTGGGAAATGCACTTTCCATGTCGGTATGTCAAAAAAAATCTTAGGCTTTTTGTTCCAGGAGGCCGAAGATTTACATATTCTCTGTATAACATGCAGGGCTTGAAGCTGCATACATCATCGGTTATGGTGAATCTTCTTGTTGTTAAATTTTTTGTTTGCCGCAATGTCACAATAACGTATTTTTCCATATTTTCTATATTATTCATGTTTAAGGTGAGAATTTCGTCACATCGACAACATCCAAAAATCCCAAATATTGTTACAATTTTCGCCAGCAACCACTGATCATTAGGAGCATGTAAAAGAAATTGTTCAGCCTCTTCTTTACTTAATACCTTGGCCATTTCTGGCGTATAACGCTCATTTTTTCGTTTCAGAAACGCTATTACCTTCTGAAATCTGCAAATGACAACTGAACGCATATTTTTCAATAAATTTTTTAAGGAAAACAATTCTGAGAACAGGGGCATTTTCTTTCATTTCCAAGCAGCTTTTCAGCATTTCGCCCATAAAGTATTAGGGCTGAATCTAGCTGATAGTTGATTCAAGTAGACCAACAAAACATCTTCAGTTACCCCAATCACACTATTTTTGTTTTGCCACTTTTTGAAGTCGTCGTATTCTCGCTCGTACCTTGAATCTAATTTTGCTACATTGCTGGCAGCCTCTATAATTTCTTTTGGTTCATTCATTTTCGATTTCGCCAAAACAAAAGTAAAGAAAAATAAACAGACATGTTCATGGCAACGCTTCCATAGCTTACGCCATTTGCGACAAAATATTGAGATTTTTTGGAATTTATTTAACAAATAAAATATAAAACAATACACGCAAGGTAACGGGTTTTACTGGCTCAAGGATGTAATCTTTTTATATCTTCCATTCGCCAGTAAAAACCCTCTTACCTTGCTAGTAATGTTATATACTATTATCCTCCTATTGATCAGTTACTACATCTTTGGCCGTTTCCTACTCACAAGACAAATATCTGAGTTTTTGTTATGTTCAATGTCACGAACTTATCTCGAACCTGAAAACTATATCAGCACCTCAGAGATAAAGTGTGTTAAGTCAAATTTTTTCAGACACGAACTATCTACAATATTGTATTCACATTAGTAAATTCTAGCTAGTGGAACACATTTTTGACTTCCTAGGTATATGAAGTCGCCAAATAATGGCAGTACACATTCTTTGAAACAATGATCGAACTGAATAAATAATCTCTCTTTTGTCTAATTTTGATATTGTGACTTAACATACATTACCTCTGGGGTGCTGATATATCAATACCTTACTTGATTTTAACTATCTTGAATATCCCAAAAGTATTTCCACGTGTCCGACCTCTTGGCACCGAACCTTCAATAACTTAACACCATGAGGTTCCTGTCAACGCGATTGGTCAGATTTTCGCCTGTTTCATCAGTAGAAACTTTCCATAAATTTGCCACACACTGTATCCGTATCCCAATATAGAGATTCTCTCAGGCTCCCATTTGACCATATGTTTTTGTTCTTCGTTTCCAAAAAATAATCTAGAGAATTCAACGTTCTCCGATTATTTCAACTGATTTCTCGATATATTTACTCTTCTTTATTACAATGCATTTCAATCTGCATACAGCAATTCCCGATTATTGTATCGCCCCCAACTGGGATGAATAGATTTCGGGAAACGCCAGACATGGGCCAGATTTATGGCTTCGATATGCCGAGTTCATTTCAATTCTCCACATCCTAGCGGCAATTAATAGACCCGTTTTGGGGAATTTATGTGTCGCGTTTCCAAAGTCCGGAAAAGTTTGCATGAACCATTATCGTTTTTTGTTCGGCGTTGTATAGTAGGCGCGATGATGTCAAATTTGCGAAATTAACGTTCGTATCCGAGTATTTTTCACGTAAACAAAAGAGCTAATCTAGCATTTTCCTTTTACTTGCCTGACTTGCTTCAACAAATCTTCTCATTCGTTGTTAATTTTTTTCTTACACATCTTTATATTTTGTAAATACACTTCCCGTCAATAAATTCCGGACAGGCAAAATTTTTGTCAAATTCAACACCCTGTACCTTGTTTCGTGGTTCTCCGATTTTGTTGAAATTTCACCAGGTATAGTATTGGGTCTTGTTATATTAACCTGAAATTTACTTTGCGAAAATACCTGTAGTTCATCCGATATACAGGGTGAAACAAAAACTTGTTTTATACCCTTCATTTCTAAACATCTTGTGGTGAATTTGAGGCGGAAAATTTAATATCATTCAGTTTTAATTTGAAGTGTGACCCTTTCTTAACAAAATGTTTTCTGATTCACGTCAGCATCTGCTTTAAAAAAAGATACATATTTCAAAGAAAGTGTTGCATTTCTTGAATTTTCATAACAATTTAAAACATTACAATACCTTATCGACTTGTAAACATAAACAAACATCTGAAAATTAATAGTGTGTATTTCCACCTCGCTTTCTCATCACTTCTACCATACGACGTGGCATACTTTCAATGCATTTCCGAATTGCTTCTGGGGGAATATTTTCCCGTTCTTCAAGAAGAGCTGTTCATAAATCGGGCAAGGTGTTGGGCTGCCGATTTTGAACATGTCTACCTAGCATATACCATACATGTTCAATTGAATTTAAATCCAGACTTCTGGCTGACCACTCGAATCGTTGAATATTCGCCTCTTCAAAGTATTCTGTTACAATCCATGCAACGTGAGGCCTATCATTCTTCTGCATTAAAAGAAATTGTTGCTTTCCTCAGAAGCAATTCGTAAATACATTGAAAGTATGCCACGTCGTATGGTAAAAGTGATGAGAAAGGGAGGTGGAAATACACGCTATTAATTTTCAGATGTTGATTTATGTTTACTAGTCGATAAGGTATTGTAATATTTTAAGATGTTAGAAAAATTGAAAAAATGCAACACTTTCTTTGAAAATATGTATCTTTTTTTTTAAAGCAGATACTGACATAAATCAAAAAACATTTTGTTAAAAAAGGGTCACACTTCAAATTAAAACTAAATGATATCAAATTTTCCGACTCAAATTTACCACAGGGTGTTTAGAAATGAAGGGTATAAAACAAGGTTTTGTTTCACCCTGTATAACGGATGAACTACAGGTATTTTCGCAAAGTAACTTTCAGGTTGATACAACAAGACCCAATACTATACCTGGTGAAAATTTCAACAAAATCGGAGAACCACGAAAAAATGATACAGGGTGCTGAATTTGACAAAAATTTTACCTAACCTCTGAAAAAAATGTTCACCCTTTTATTGAGCAATGCTCTTCTGGTTCTTGGAGATGATATCTCGACTGTATACGTACGTCCAATAGAGTAAGCCGTCAAAGACATCTAATTACCCAAAGATAATTGCTGAACTAGGCCGAATGTAATTCAATCGAAATGCTGCGACCCTTTCAATTAAACGCTGAACATTCACCATAAATCTGAGCACGGTCTACGTCTTGTTTCATAATTAATAAATTCGATGGCAGAGAAACATCAGTCTCTCTCCAAGGAACAATATGGAAATGTACAGCCATTCTCTATTTCCTCGTATTTCGAACATTTCTCTCTCGAAGAGCATTTGCGAGATGTGATTAATTTTCTTTTATTCGTCGGAGTATAATAGGATCGTTTGCGTAACGTTCTTTAGAAGAATTAAACGAATTTTTCGCCACCGTTGAAAGAAGAGAAACCTTTTCTTGACTCCAGTGGAGGCTCGCCAATGTTTGGTGAGGGTTGGGAAATACACCGAGCAAAAAATTAATGCACATTATGGAAATCTCAAATTTATTCTACAACTGAAGGTGTTCTCAATGATAATTATTTTTGTCAGAAATATGCATGCATATTTTATCCACTTTCAACGTTTTTCTTCAATACAGATGTTTTCCCAGCAGGAATAAAAATAAGATGATATTATCAGATTTTGAATGTATTGGCTCCATTCGAAAATCAGTTGTTCTCGATCAATTCTAGTGATCAATAGTTTTTCTTTGCAACTCGAATTTGACCCAAGAGGAATGTGCTCAAGCGGAAGTTTTGAGGAAAAAAGGGTGGACATACACAAGAATTGCAGAAAGGTTTGGAGTTTCCCATACAAGTGTGTCTAGAATGTTGCAGTGATTCAGGGAGGCAGGTATGAATGTCCGAAGACCAGGACAGGGTAGACCACGGGTAACAACTGCCATTCAAGAACGTTACTTGAGAGTTTCTTCGTTGAGACAACGGTTTGCAACCGTTTGCCTCCTTCAAAATCAGATTGAGCAAACTCATGGGGTGCAAATTAGCATTCAGACAATAAGAAATCGCCTCAGAGAATATGATTTAAGGCCTCGAGTCGCGGCAAGAGGCCCAGCTCTTACCCCAGCCAATCAAAGGGCGCGTTTGAATTTTGCGAGAGGGCATATCCATTGGGAAGAGGCCGATTGGGAAAGAGTTCTCTTCACAGATGAGTCTAGATTCTGCCTCTACCATTGTGATCGACGTTCCCTTGTATACAGACGTCCACATGAAAGATATGCTCAGTGCAATTTCCTGAATATTACTGGTTTCGGGGGAGGATCGATTATGGTATGGGGTGGAATATCTTTGACTGCTCGCACAGACCTAGTGGTCGTTGATAATGGAGCTATGAATGCTGATGCGTATATAAGGAATATTCTTGAAGAGCATGAAGTGCCATTTGCCCCATACATTGGTGAAAATTTCACTTTTATGAACTATAATGCCAGACCCCATCGTGCGCGCTTCGTTCAGGAGTACCTTCAAGAGGTTGAAGTCTCTCGAATGGAATGGCCAGCAAGAAGTCCAGATCTCAATCTGATTGAGCAAGTTTGGGACAACCTCAATAGAAGGCTGAGAAGTTCAGAAAATCATCCAGCTACTCTTCATGACTTGGAAATCCAATCTGGGACGGATTAGATTAGAACATTTTAAGATCACTTATTTTTGAGTATAAACCGTCGTTGCCGAGCTGTAATTAACGCAAGGGGTGGAAATACCAAGTATTTAATCACTTATCAGCATTTCAGTATTTTGAAAATTGTTCATTTCTCTTCTTTCACATAATATTCGGTGAAATTCTGAGCTTTTCCTCCATTTAATGTGTCATGTCTCGTTCAAAACCTTACCGAGAGAACATAAAAAATAAGTTTTAAAGTTAACTTTCATTAAAATTGATATTTTCAGAATGTGCGTCATTTTTTTTGCGCAGTTGAAAAGTGTAGAGTTAGCAGCTAGGCTCTACATGAGATCTCGTATCTTTTTGACAATTTGGTGAATACGGCCTCGTCTTGGCAATATTTTGCATGAAAAATTTTTTGGTTGAATTGAAGGTTATTTATTTACAACTAATTGGAGTAGTTCGTTCAAATTTTCAGGAGTCACAAAAATTTGATTTTTTGCGAAAACTACGTTTTTCATATACCATTTTGAAGAGGATTCCAAGACCTTTCAGATAAAGTATCACCTAATCCCTTTTCCCTAGTCAATTTTGGGGGGTTGAAGCGCCCCCTTTTAGGAGTTTGCTCTCTGAAGCCCTCGAACAAAATAAATCGAAATGTTGCAGGTAATTTTTACAATCACTATAGATTGATTTCATCTTAAGACTACCCAAAAATAATTTTGGTCAATGTTCGTTATTTATAGGTATGCATGTGGTGATTTAAATTCGTTGTTATATAAGTGGTAAAAACGAAATTATTTTTCATGTTAGTTTCTTTTAGAATTACTTTTTTGGAAGTGAATTTTTTTCTTCATATAATATGAAGATGTGTCAACGTTCTTGTTCACAATATCGCGACATTTTTTCGAGAAACATTCGCTACGGTGCTGCATTGTATCATCCAACATCTGGAGCAGATGCACAGCCATCAGGCCCGATACGAGCTCGCTTTATCGCAGTTTCTAATCTCGCGAAGGTACCTATGAATGATTTATGGGCTGGGTATCCATCCTCCCCCACGTTCTCACGTATTAACCTCCAACGAAACCCGCGATTTGCTCCACTAGTAAGCAACACACTCTGGAGAGACGCCTCCCGATGAATATTCAAACGCTCGCCAAATGGACCATGCAGAATCGGAGGACGAGACCTGAGTCCAAATTGATGGCAGACTGTGTCGATGACAGGCTCGAACGATTTGGGGTGGCTATTGGAGGATTTATGACGCTGGGAGTGGGGTCGATGTGGGACAATCGATTGCTTGGTACTGTTTTCCTGGGGCTGGAACCTATGGGTTGTGTATGAGAGTTGCAGCCATAGATTCTTTAGTTTAGGTCAAAGCTTATGGACTTTAAGAATTCGATGCTCTTCTATCCCATCTAAACAGTCGTCACCCAAATATTCAATTCACTGTGGAAATTGAAGAGGATGGTGCTCTACCCTTTCTAGACGTCTTGATTACTAAGTAGCCTAATGGGAAGCTAGGACACAGGGTTTATAGAAAACCAACCCGCACTGACAGATATCTACACAAGCAGTCGAATCATCACCCTCAACAGAAACGAGGAGTTATAAAAACACTCGTAGACAGAGCCCGACGATTGTGCTAGCCGGAATTTCTGGAGGATGAACTTGAACATCTACAGCATGCAGTCGTCGCTAACGGATATAATGTTAAAGAATCAGACCAAAACTTTCCACAGGTGATGATAACACGTCACAACTCACCCCTGATGGAAGAGCTATCCTACCATATATCCCCAAAGTCACCGATAGAATTGGTAGAATACTGAAGAGGCACAATATAGAGACCGTCTATAAGCCAACCCAAAAACTTGGCTAAATGATTACAACTACCAAAGACAAAGTCGACCCACTCTCTCAACCCGGTATGTACAAGATACCTTGTGACTGCGGCAAAGTCTACATTAGTACAACGAAGCGAAGTATCAATACGAGAATTAAGGAGCATGAACGATGCTGTCGATTCAATCAGGCAGAGAAATCCGCACTAGCGAAACATGCTCTTACTGATGGACACAATATTGTTTTCTCAAAGACAGAGTCTATTGCGAACATCAGAAGTTTCTACCTAGGATGAACATGGATGTCATTGGGATATATATGAACATAAGAACAACATGAACAGAAGGGAAGAAACTCCTTTGGTACATAGCGCATGGTTGTCGGTATTGAAAAAGACCAAAATCAAGCCAATACGAATTGGGAGCGATGGACCAATCAACATCGCTCGCGTAAACCCACTACCTTCTCCCGCCATAAATCAGGGTATAAGTTGAGGCAACGATCGAATTCAGCATAACTTTCGGAAATTCAGACCAATAATCCTCTGAAGATGCCTAATGCAGTTGTAGGCGAAACGTTAGATGAAATAATTCCTGAAAGACCACGGCCAATAAGCCCGGAAGACTCTCTCAATGTCAGTATATCCGGTCCTGAAAGCCTGAAATTATTTTGTAAAAATAAATTTCATTTTACGTCAATCTCGAAATGAAATCTCGGATTTACGTACTCGAAATTGATAAATATTGAGTCAATTTAATGTATGATTTCCTCTATTTTACTGTATGATTGTTATGGGCAACCGAATATACAGTGTTCAAAAGCAATACGGTAATGTAACAACTCTACTGAAACTTCATTTCCAGGGACATTGAAATTAATACTATGTCAAATGTATCTTTTATGCAAAACAAAAATTTATTTCTATCGAGAATTTATACTCAGTTCATGATGAGATTGACGAAAAAATCCTGTTATCAACTCGTTTATTATTAATCTAGCTATTTATGGTCTCGAACTATTATGCTAAAATAACTCGACCATTAACCGCTCTCATTAATGAACTAGTTGTTGAATAACTTTTATTTATTATCTCATTTTAAGCTATTGTATAGCTTTTATCTCAGGGTTTGAGCGCGGCGACCGAATGTAGAAATTCCGTAACTAAAAAGACAAAGCCGTGTATCGTCGGTTCAGTTCGGCAGACTTCGGCACGGTGTTTGGGTGCTAGCGACTAGACGGATGCGTGCAGCACTCTAGCAGTGTAAAATGGAGTCGGCAATCTCGCTGTTCCCATTGAATTACGAACGGCAAATATTTCATTAACATCGGATAGAAAATGTATAGCCAAACGCAAACATTTTCCATTAACTTCAGCTCTTGTTCTAACTATACATAAGTCGCAAGGTGGAACTTTTGACGAAATAGTATATGAGTATAGTAAGTCACGTTCTCAGGAACTCGTCTATGTTGCACTCTCTCGGGTGACTTATATCAAAAATTGTATATTACGACAAAAAATGATAACTCTGCATTTAAGTTTCATCATAATCGGGGGCAAGCTGCATCGACCGCATCTTTGTTAGCTCAAAGTGTCTTAGATTTCATTAGTAATTGAAATGGCATTTCGATAATGACTTTCAATTGCCGAAGTCTACATAGTCACAAATACGATTTACAGGATTCAGTTACGAGACAAACCAATGTGTTACTTCTTACCGAAAAATGCATGACGCGTAATAGTCCGATTGAAATACCTAATTTCAATTGTATTGTTCAATTCAAGCGAGATGATGTTCCAAAAGGTGGGATACCTATTCATCAAAATAGTAATAATATTATGACTCCTTTTATTGAAATAAATATTGAAGACGTTAGCGATATAAATGTTAGACGCTCATTTGTTGGAGATATTTATGCATGCTTATGCAAACATAGAAATGGCCTACACATAGTCATGGCAGCAATTTACATTTCTCCGAATCCAAAATTGGACGAGGTAGAGCATTTTATTTATCGCACTTTACTGGAGTACACTGAAGAAGGGTCGAAAATACTTGGTGCAAACGGTAATAAATTTCCACTTATCTTGGCTGGCGATTTCAACATTAACTTCCCTGATAAAAAATCGGAGCGGTTGACAACTTTTCTTTCGGAAAATTGAATTTAAAAATGAATAATGATCCACAAGAATCCACAACAAAATATGGGACCACTTGTAACCAACCTAATCAAATTTAAAAAAAAATAAAAAAAAATATGAAGGCACAGGACACTAAAGCGTCTAACAACCGAGAGTGCTTTTTTTTTTATCAACCACTATTATGTGCGATGGCCTCTAACTAGTCTCAAGTGGAGACGGGAGTGGGTAAAAGGTTAATGGGCGCCAGCACGTTTTCAAATAAAAAGGTTTCCACAGTTGGTTACAAAATAAAGTTACACAATAATAGGGTTGCTTGGATGGAAAGAAAACGTACAAAAAAAAAGGAAATTACCATGCACTCTGGCAGTAGACCTCTCTCACAATTTCAATAACGAAATTGAAATAACAATAAAAAAAAATATTCAGCAGAGTGTCTTCAAGGTTTGCGCAGAAAAATATACTTATAGTTCATCAATAATTTATTGTACTGAAGTTGTTAGACAAGATTTCTTTCTTTTCTTTCTCAGATTCACCTCCACCGATTACGTAATGGTTTCAGCTTTCCTCACACAAAAAAAAATCCCACAATAAATCCTACGAAGTAGGTATATATATTTAAAAGGTTGAACAGTACAGTTACGTAGTAAGTAAAAAAAAAACTTGAGGTGAGATGAATGATTCTCAGCACTAATGTATATAAACTTGTCAGTACCTGTAGGGGGGCGTAATTTCTCACCCTGACGGTTGAATAGTCCTGCAAAGACACTCTGCCACCTCGGTTCAGCCGAAGAATTGAAATCGGTTGCAAACTGAAACTGGCCGGAATGATTGTTGTACCGGAAGGACAGATGGTGATGTCCCCAAAACTCCAACTCCACGAGTTTCCCAACTAAATACGTAGTCAGCAACGAATCCAGATAAAGTTCACCCTTTCCGACGAAGAGCCAGATGTTGAGGGCAATAACAGTAAGAAAAGGATGTAAAGAAAAAGAGGCCCTGTAACAATTCGACGAAATGAGCTCGTGTAAAAAAAAGCAAAAAGAACTTTGACTTACTGAAGATGTCGGTCGGCCTCAAAGTAATCCACTTCCGAGCAGAAATTCAGATCCCAGAATGGAATAAAATCTCTCAAACAAAACACAACTCTGAGAAGATTTACTATATGGTGGTTTTGGATATAAAATCCCAATTAAGGAAGTTTCAGACTTAACTATATCGCAATTCACCAATAACTCTCTCAAGAAGCTTCTCCAAAACATTCGAACAAAGAATAATGATGGCCGCCCAGAAGAACGAACAGAAGACTGTCAAAAGGACGAACTTAGCCGAACCCAAAACTCGAGGAATCACTGAAGGTCAATCAAACCCGGAATCAGCGGCGTCGAATACAAATGAATATTCGCAATACGAGAATTCCATTGGGAATAAAAGTCGTACTCGAACGAACGTCGGCAGCGACGCTGGATGATGGGACAGAGCTCGGGACCGATCGTGAATATCACGCGCAAGTGCCCACTCTCGGCGCGAGCGTTAGCCGGTTTGAATTCGATTAGGCTGGGGCGAAATTGTGATGTTATAAATTCCCCCCCTACTACAAGAAATTTTTCCCAAAAATTTCTCCGAAGAAAAAACTTTTTTTAAGAAGAAAAAAAAAACACTACTCAACTTACAGGCATAACAATTCATATGTGGTGCAGAAATCTAATGAAAGTAAAAGGAGACGAAAAAAAAGAAATAATGAGAATGAGTGGGTGCTACAGACGGTATGGGTTGGCGTGAGTCCCATAGCGAACTTCTGTTCGGTCTGACTAATAAATTTAATCCGTTGAATTGGGATTATCTCGCAGGTCCTTCGCATGCCAGGTGCCACGATCCATACCTCTAGGATCCTTCAACCTGTAAGTCCATGGGGACAATTTTTCACTCACGATGAAAGGGCCGATGAACTTCGGCGCCAACTTCTTCGTGAAATATTTACTGGCGTCGGAAAGAACAAAGTTCCTTCTATAAACCTGCTGATTTAATAAGAATTCGGCTGGTCTCCTACGAAGATTATAATATTCAGCATTTCTTGACGACGCTACCTTCATTCGCTCAGCAATATTCTTAAAAACATTCCTAAGCTGTTCCGATTTCACCTCCTCAGGTTTAACAGCGCACTCCTCAGCTTCATCCATTGTGATGGAATAATCTGACCCCGAAATCATCATCCTACGACCAAAGTTGACAAAATAGGGTGAGTATTTCGTGGTTTCGCTTTTTGCGGAATTCAGCGCGCAAATAATTTGAGGCAAATTCACATCCCATGACCGATGATCTTCGCCAACATAAGCCGAAAGCATGAATTTCAAAGTGCGGTTCGTTCTCTCGGTAGGATTAGCCTGTGCGTGAAAATTAGCATTAAACTTCCCCTTAACTTGGTACTTCTCGAGTAGTTTCTTGTACTCATTCTTAAACTGCGGCCCATTATCGCTAATTATTATGCGAGGAACACCAAAAACCATGAAAACGTGCTCCTCCAGAAGTCTGCACACTGTGGAGGCGGATGCCTTCCTCATCGGAAATCCAAGGCAGAATTTGCTCAGGTAATCTGTTACCACAAGCACAGAGGTATAACCTCTCTTAGAGCGGGGGAAAGGACCGATGATATCCGTTGATATCATCTCCCAAGGCCTCGATGGTGCCGTGCGTTCAACCATCAAACCAGCTGGCTTAAGGTTGTCAGGTTTGTGTGTCAGACAGACCTGGCACTTCTTAACATATTTGGCCACATCGGATTTGCATTTGGGCCAATAATACCTTTCGGTCAGACGAGCATAAGTCTTAAACACTCCTAAATGACCGGAAGTAGGAGAATCATGCATATCATGCAATACTTCCTGCCGTAAGTTCTTAGGCACAACCAACTTCCACGCCTCAATATGGGGATCCAAGCCACATCTTGAGGTGTCAACCAACTTATATAACACATTTCCAGTAGATCTCCAAGTAGGGTATTTTCCGGGTAATTCCGAAACAATTTTCAGCATTTTTATATACCAAGGGTCAGATATATTTCCGAAGTCATCTCCGTTGATCAAGTCGACTTTAGGCAACATTCTGGACAACATGTCAGGCACAACATGGTCTTTACCTTTCCGGTGTTTAATAACGAAATCAAATTGTTGCATTCGTACTGCCCATCTCGCCAATCTCCCCTTGAGATCTTTCAAGTTCTGCAACCAAACCAGACTCCAGTGGTCCGTGATAACTTCCACCTGAATACCTTCTATGTAAGGCCTAAGTTTCTCCAATGCCCACATGACTGCTAGGCATTCTCTCTCAGTTGTTGAGTAGTTTTGTTCTTGTTTGGTAAGGGAACGACTCAGGTAACAGATGACATTTTCACCACCTCCTTCACAAGGTTGCGAGAGTACTGCGCCAATGCCGTATCCTGAGGCATCGGTCTGAACCCGAAAAGGCAAGCTGTAATCAGGACAGTTTAAAATAGGAGCCTGTATGAGTTTCTCCTTCAAGGTATTGAAGGCCTGATCGCACTCAGGAGACCAAGAAAACTGGCGATTTTTCTTGAGTAGGGCGGTCAAAGGTGCAGCCAAATCAGAAAAATTTGGTACAAATCGACGATACCAAGATACAGTACCCAACACACTGCGCACATCCTTTACGTTTTTGGGCGTAGGTAATTCAACCATGGCTCTTACCTTATCAGGGTCAACATGTAAACCCTTGCGATCTACAAGATAGCCTAAATATCTCAGTTGCTCGCGACAAAACTGACATTTCTCCTCAGAAACCGTTAGTTTGGCGTTTCGAAGCCGTCTAAAAACTTCTTCGAGGATCTCAAGGTGTTTTTCGAAATCCTGCGTAACAATGACTATGTCATCCAAGTAACAGAATACATACGGTTCTAAGTCATTACCCAAAACAATATCCATCAATCTCTGCCAAGTAGCCGGGCTGTTACAGAGACCAAAAGGCATTCGCCTAAATTGAAAAAGACCGCGATTAGGCACCGTGAAGGCCGTATACTGCCTAGATTCATTCTTGACCGGTACTTGCCAAAACGCACTCTTAATGTCAAGAGTAGATATGTATCTGGCGTCCCTAAGTTTGTCGAGAGTGTTGGAGACATAAGGGAGTGGGTAGCTATCCCGAACAGTACAAGAATTCAACTTCCTGTAATCGACGCAAAATCGATAGCTTCCATCCTTTTTCTTGACTAAAAGAATAGGTGAGGCCCAGGGACTGTTGCTTCTTTCGACGATGCCCTTCTTCAACATGTCATCCAATTCGGCATCTATATGTTTCTGCAAAATTGGGGATACAGGGTAGTAACGTTGTTTGATTGGGGGAGAATTAACAACAATTTCGTGTTCTAAAACGTTTGTGCAGCCTACATCATCATTTCTGGTACCGCGAAAATATTCACCCACAAGATTATCGAGGGCTTCTTTTTGCTCTGAGTTGAGATTGCACTCCAAATAATCCAGAGTCTCATCTTCGGAAAAGTGCCATATATCATTCCTCAAATCAGGAACCACACCGAAAGTTTTCCAAAAGTCAGCACCCAAAAGTAACATTTTAGGAAATTCAGGAACCACTAGAACATCCAGCAGGAAACACTTACCCTGAACCGCAATTGGCACCCTGCAACTCCCGATACTAAAACATCTATTACCGTTTGCAACAGTGCACCCTATAGCATCAGCGCAATTCAGGGAAATTCCCAACCTCTGCAGGATATCCCAGCCCCTCCTTCCTACAATAGTGCGAGTTGCTCCCGAATCCAGCAAGCCCAAAAATTCGGTTCCGAAAATTGAAACGCGCAAATACGGTCTCTCATCTCCAGAGGCATGATCCAAAACGTAGTCCAGAATGGGTCCAATTTTATCATAAGGGACTGAAATTCTCTTTGTCATCAGATGGTCCCTATCAGGTGATGACACAGCTAGTTTCCCTGGTTCTTAGAGCTGCAATTTGGGCAAGTGGTAACCGTAAACCCCGGAGTTTTACATCTATAACAAACCCTTTTCTTAGGTTCCGTACATCCAACAGCTCGATGTCCCAACTTTCCACAATTGAAACATTTAATTGATTTCTTCGCGGATGTGAGGGTTCCAGTCGCCATAACTTCAGATGACCCTCCGCTGGATCGTCGCCAGGGCCTACATAATCCAACCCCGGCTCAAAATGCGTAGTTTTACTACGGCCAGGAGGATGGTATGACTCCACCAACTCTTTGCGATGTTCAAGCTGCCTACAGAGTTTACGCAGCTCTTCGATTGATTTTACATCAACTAAGGCTAACTGGGTTTGATAAAACGGATGTATGTTCCTCATGAGCAAGCGAACCTGAGCTGACTCCGATAACGGTTCGTTGAGACGCTCAAGGTAGCCTTTAATCGTTGCCAAGTACACGCCAATAGGCTCATCAGGTGCCTGTGTCCTTTTTTTGATTTTATCTAATAATTTCTCTTGGTAATCAAAAGGTTCGAATTCGGCGGTTATCTCTCTCACGAAACTTTTCCAATCTACAATAAGAGATTTAGCATACCTATACCATTTATCAGCCGGAGACCTCTCAGGAAACAGATCTATGGTGTAACGAATAATTTCGTCCTTGTTAACTCCTCTAGCTTCACAAAGATCGGTGAGTCTCTCCAAAAAATCGTGGACTGACATGCCCTTTTTATCGCCTGTGAACTTCAAGTCCCATTTATAAACAGGCACCGCACACGAACCAGAAGCATAATTATTGGCATTGGTGGCTGGAGCTGGAGTTGTCAGGTGGGTCTTGGTAACAGGTGATCCTACAAATGATGGACCGGCAGTATTTACTCCTATCTTTACGTTCTGAGGGGTTGAAGTAGGCAATACTTCCTTATCCTCCTCGTCTTCACTTTCCTCGGTATCGGAATCCACAACCATTGTGGCCCTGCTTGGATTTACCAACTTAACGCTCTTGCCTTCCTCAGCCTTGAGGGGACGTTCCGCTTTTTCTTCCAGAAGATTAACAAGACCTATTATCTTCGTGAAGGCCTCAGATTTAAAGTTCTTTTTCTCAGCATCATCGACAACCATCCGGTCTAACCGCTTCAATGTATGTATTAACCGAGTTTCATTAGCCTGAAAAGTTTTGCTTTTCCTCGACAAAACGTCCTTAACCTTAAGAATGCTCTGCTCAGCTACGTTTATGACGTCATTAATGGCGACCCGATCCTCCTCATAAGAGAAAGGATAATCAGGATGAGAAATTGAATTTCCCTCCTGCTCTAATTTTATAGCTCCAGATAAGGTTTTCCTCATCTGATCAACCGTACCGGCCTGTAACCCTCTAATTGCGAGCTCGTATTGTAGCTGAGCCTGATTCAGTCTATTAATTCTCATTTTATGGGGCATGTTGCAAATAAAATGAAATATTTAAATAAAATCCGTGAGAAAACAAGTGGAATGAAATACCACCTAAAGCTAGACTCCGTCAGAAACAGATATAGATCGATATCTATAAAAAAAAAATTCAGGAATTTATGAAAATTAAGAAAAAAAACAAACCAATTTAACCTAAGATAATGATAAGGCCCTTTTGACTACTAGGCCCTTTTGACCGTCGGGCCCCACGTTGGGCGCCAAAATTTGTAACCAACCTAATCAAATTTAAAAAAAAATAAAAAAAAATATGAAGGCACAGGACACTAAAGCGTCTAACAACCGAGAGTGCTTTTTTTTTTATCAACCACTATTATGTGCGATGGCCTCTAACTAGTCTCAAGTGGAGACGGGAGTGGGTAAAAGGTTAATGGGCGCCAGCACGTTTTCAAATAAAAAGGTTTCCACAGTTGGTTACAAAATAAAGTTACACAATAATAGGGTTGCTTGGATGGAAAGAAAACGTACAAAAAAAAAGGAAATTACCATGCACTCTGGCAGTAGACCTCTCTCACAATTTCAATAACGAAATTGAAATAACAATAAAAAAAAATATTCAGCAGAGTGTCTTCAAGGTTTGCGCAGAAAAATATACTTATAGTTCATCAATAATTTATTGTACTGAAGTTGTTAGACAAGATTTCTTTCTTTTCTTTCTCAGATTCACCTCCACCGATTACGTAATGGTTTCAGCTTTCCTCACACAAAAAAAAATCCCACAATAAATCCTACGAAGTAGGTATATATATTTAAAAGGTTGAACAGTACAGTTACGTAGTAAGTAAAAAAAAAACTTGAGGTGAGATGAATGATTCTCAGCACTAATGTATATAAACTTGTCAGTACCTGTAGGGGGGCGTAATTTCTCACCCTGACGGTTGAATAGTCCTGCAAAGACACTCTGCCACCTCGGTTCAGCCGAAGAATTGAAATCGGTTGCAAACTGAAACTGGCCGGAATGATTGTTGTACCGGAAGGACAGATGGTGATGTCCCCAAAACTCCAACTCCACGAGTTTCCCAACTAAATACGTAGTCAGCAACGAATCCAGATAAAGTTCACCTTTCCGACGAAGAGCCAGATGTTGAGGGCAATAACAGTAAGAAAAGGATGTAAAGAAAAAGAGGCCCTGTAACAATTCGACGAAATGAGCTCGTGTAAAAAAAAGCAAAAAGAACTTTGACTTACTGAAGATGTCGGTCGGCCTCAAAGTAATCCACTTCCGAGCAGAAATTCAGATCCCAGAATGGAATAAAATCTCTCAAACAAAACACAACTCTGAGAAGATTTACTATATGGTGGTATTGGATATAAAATCCCAATTAAGGAAGTTTCAGACTTAACTATATCGCAATTCACCAATAACTCTCTCAAGAAGCTTCTCCAAAACATTCGAACAAAGAATAATGATGGCCGCCCAGAAGAACGAACAGAAGACTGTCAAAAGGACGAACTTAGCCGAACCCAAAACTCGAGGAATCACTGAAGGTCAATCAAACCCGGAATCAGCGGCGTCGAATACAAATGAATATTCGCAATACGAGAATTCCATTGGGAATAAAAGTCGTACTCGAACGAACGTCGGCAGCGACGCTGGATGATGGGACAGAGCTCGGGACCGATCGTGAATATCACGCGCAAGTGCCCACTCTCGGCGCGAGCGTTAGCCGGTTTGAATTCGATTAGGCTGGGGCGAAATTGTGATGTTATACACTATTGACGCGGTATTTTCCAGATATTCAGAAGACATTAAGTTTCAAACTTATGTTTCTTATTTCAGTTACCATAAACCTATAGTTTCGATGATAAACATTCCTGAATAACCTACATGTATTGCAAGATAAATAAATATTTTAAATCGACAATATTATCTTCTTATTTTTGAATAGATGCTATGCAATAGCTTCACCGCGACAGTTCTCGAGTGTCACACGTGTTTTTAATTCTGATTTAGAAATATCCTTCTGAGCCATATTCGAGAATAACCCTGTATTCAATCAGCAAATCATACATGCTAACCTCGTCAGTCAAGCAATTGACGAAAAGGGCAAAATTTGGCAGCGTTTCCTCAAGAACGTCCCGAATTAGTTCCTTCACCCCTCTTTGTGCCGGAAGGGATGACCGTGAAAGGCCGGATCAAGTTTTTATCGAGTTTATCGCAACAGTAACTTCCCGTCGAGAGGATATCTCCAGACTCCATCATAAGACTTTCGTCGAGGAAGTTTGGACGCAGCGGGGAGCGGAGAATTGCTTTGTGTGCTCCCTTGATCCCACCCGGAAAAATTGCATTCACTGTCTTCCGGGACAGGGGGAAAAGGGGCTTAGGGTGGGTACGCAATAGACGATTTATTGGTTCCTTTTGAGGTGGGATTTTCTTTGGAGTTACTTAAGGAGCAAGAGCGGTGATTATTTTTTCATATTTCCCCGGAGACTGAAGAACAGGGTATTCAGGGATTGTACTGGCAGTCTCTGGAAACAAATTTATAACAAAAATGAGATAATAAATGAAAGTTATTTAATCATCTAGTTCATTAATGAGAGCGATTAATGGTCGAGTTATTTTAGCATAAAAGTTCGAGACCATAAGTAGCTATATTAATGAACGAGTTGAACTGAGTATAAATTTTCGATAGAAATAAATTTTTAATTCGCATGAAAGATACATTTGACATAATATTAATTTCTATGTCCATGAAAATGTTTCAGTAGAGTTTTAACATTACCCGTATTGCTTCTGAATACTGTATGTTAGGTTGCCCATGACAATCATACATTTAAATAGGAGCAATCATACATTAAATTGGCTCATTATTGATCAATTCCTTAGGGTGGGTACGCAATAGACGATTTATTGGTTCCTTTTGAGGTGGGATTTTCTCTGGAGTTACTTAAGGAGCAAGAGAGGAATTGTTGCGGTGATTATTTTTTCATATTTCCCCGGAGACTAAAGAATAGGGTATATAGAGATTGTACTGGCAGTCCTTAGAACCAAATTTATAACAGAAATGGTTAATGAAAATTCTCAACAGAAATTTCAAAAATTTCACTTGACCGCTAAATTTTTTCCAGAAAAAAAACACATTCGGAATGAGATTAAAAATTGAAGACAAAATAGTTTTTCCTGAATATCTCGAAAAAGATTCATTCTGGGATAAAAGTCTTGCACGTAGGTATGCTTCTATTATTTTTTGACGAAGGTTTTGAAAATGCTTCGAAAAAATGGGGTTCCAATTTGAAAAAAACGATTTTTGATGTTTCGTCACTTCTGCTTTGACAAAGAATCTGTAACCTTCTGTATAATATTCTGAGAATCATGAAAAGAAGCATCATTCGTCTCGGAGATTCTCAAAAATGAAAATTTTTAATGAAAAAATCTCGAAGTTGTCTGTATTACAACAGAGTTCAATTTTGAGATGTTTTTTCGTATTTCCTCATTTAAAGAGAATTTTCTCGGGAATATTCAAACTTTTGTAACCAAAAAGTTTCAGAATTCAATGGGGAATCTATTTATGCAATAAAAAATGGGTCTTTCCGTTTGAAAAACGAAAGTTGATAGAACCTTCAAAAAATATACGAGAAGTACTCTTCTCACTTGAAGCTCACCTTTAGAATTTCAATCCTGAATCTTACGTATTTCCTAAAAATATTTTATAGCGCCATATTCGTGAATGACCTTGTACAGTCTTTGACTTATACAGGGTGGGCAAAATTGGTCTTACCTGATCTACAACTTTTCAGTCGACACATTACGGTCGTATTTTTCAGAAAAACTGATAATGCCGTCACCATTCCTCTATCTTTTTTCGTTTTCGAATTATAGGCCAAAATTGAAATTTGGGAATTTCAACTTTGGTCATTATCTCCGTCTCTGTTTGTGTTACGATATTGAAATGAAAACATTATAGCGGTACTTTTTTCGAAGCAATCCAGTGTCGTAACATGTTTTTTCCCAAGAGGTTTGCTTGCTGAGCTATAACAAAAAGTTGTGTTTTCTCTTATGGAAACAATAATTGATTATGACTCAAAAAGAGGAAACTAAATTCTTGAAAAGTTGAAGGTGGGTCTTGACTATTGGATATTGCTTTCAAAAAGTAATCCCATACGTGCTCAATTGAATTCATGACCGGTGAGTTTGCTGGCCAGTTCATTTTTTGGTTATTGTTCGTTTGAAAAGTGTTTTGAGCCCTCCGTGTGCTTGTGATGGGGCCTTATCATCCTAAATCGGTTCAAATAACTCATTATTAAACACTACGTTTTCAGTGGCAGAGCAATCAATGAAATTAATTGCGTGAGTTTTTTTATTCCGCCAGAAAAAACAACCGTTTGAAGCCAAATTGTCTAAGTCGTTTATCAATGAGATCAATACAGTTAATATCAGTAGATCAATAATATCATAATTAATATTAACAACGTTGTCTGAAGAGAGTGCAAAATTCATAAATGAATACAACTTTTACACAGACAGACTGCTCATGAATAAGCACGATCAGAACATAATTGAAATAGAAGATACAATTGATAAATTATGAGAGATACGAAAAAACAAATTTAGAGTAGAATACTCACGAAAGCCAAAGTTGCAATGAAACGCATCTTAATATTTTTTGTTTGTTTCAGGTGAGTACACACGGGGATTATGTCCGAATCTATCAGCACGAATGATAAGTTCACGAAGTAAGTATCGACGTATTCACAAATGTCTAGTTATTCGATGAGTACTATGATTGAAACATTCTAATCGTAGATTTCGAGAAGGGCAGGAGGCTCGATATTCAACTTGTAAGTAGAATCAGATAAATTAACTTGAGAGTTCAGGCTAGATTATACCGATTGATTGATCTGACAGTTTCATGTGTATTACAATTGACCGTTGAACCATATCAGAGAAGTTCACATGGTGTTTTTGCAGGAGATCAACTAGATCCAGAATTCGCCCTGAAAGTTTGAGGATTAATAGTTTAAGGCTTTCACAACCGGATATACTGACATTGAGAGAGTCTTCTGGGATTTTTAATTTTGGTCAAAAAATTGAAAAAAAATGTTATTTTCGAAAAAAAACGGAATCCTTTTGAGGTGAACAGCTGAAAATTGGGGTGAATTATTTTCATTGTATGTCAAATCGACTATATCCGTTTTAAACCGAAAAAGACGCAGGGGCAGATTTTTCATATAAACTCAGTTATTATAGCCTTTCAATTTACGTTTTTTCCATCGACTCAAATGTGGAATACGAAGTATTCATATCGTTGAAAAGCGAGTTGAAAAGGTTAAAAGAAAATGAACTGCTCCACATGAGTTAGGAATATTGACTTAAATTGTAAAAAAATATAGTTAAAATGAGATTTTGTGATGAAAATTCATATTAATATGATTCCAAGTTGCACGAAATAAAATTAATTTTAGCCTGTAGGTCTGCAGCGTATACAGGGTGGTTGAGAAGAATCGAGTGAAATATCGAAATTCTATTCCCAGAGAATTCAAGCATTTTAAGACTATCAATACAATGTATGGCCTCCACGGGCATCAATAACAGCTTGACATCTTCTTTGCATACTAGAAACGAGGTTGTTGAACATTTCTCGAGGAAATTGGTTCCATAAACGAGAGGAAGGTTGATGATTTTCTAATCTTCTTTGGAGCATATCTGATGCATGTTCTATGCAATTCATATCTGGTGAGTGCGGAGGTATCGATAAATGTGGATTACCAAGCTCCTCGCGCGCATTCTCAACTATGGCTGCACGGTCTATATAATATAATATATATATAATATGTAGCCAGGAAAGTACAAAATGCTAAGTGGGAAGAAGATCCGCGACATCCTAAAAAAAAGTTGATTCAAAAAGCCTACTACAAACAGAAAGAATACTTTACAAATCCTGATGGTTTCCGTCATATAAATTTACGTGAGCCTTTTATTTGTATTTTTTTATGTTCATATTGAGTGTTTGTATGTTCTATATTCTATTCACTAATTATGACACCCCATGTATGTTTGATGAGTCAAAAATTGTATAATTGTAATTAGGTACAATTTACAATACAATACAATACAATACAATACAATAGAAAAATATCTCATACTGTTTTTCATTGGATCGATTCAAGTTGTTATCGCGTTTTAAATGATTTTACATCGATTTTTTCGAAGATTACTCTTGTGGAGTAGTATATTTATTCGAAATCCACAAGGTCAGAACGACGCTCCAGTGAATCCTGACCCAGAAGTATCGTAGCCTGAGCACCCTCTGAAAACCGATAACGTCGAATGTGGTCTAGGCAGCCATAAATCGGCCGCACTCGCTGACATATCCGACGCGTGTTCTACGCTCTGAATCGACCCCAATCCGGCGCAAACACGTCCCGGAAGATATTTTCCGGGGCCGGAAGCGATCGGAATGGCTCGCAACGGACCGGCGGCTTAATTATTGCCCGATACAATCCTTAATTTCCATTCGACGGACCGTCTCCATTGTTGCCCGTTGATTATATCCGAGTTTCTGCTTGTTTTGCGAGCCATCTCCCGCCTGGACCGGAACTGTTAGGGCTGTTCCTCGTTCCTGGATTAATATCGCGTTTTGTCGATCTGAATCCGAATGATTTTTGCGTTTTTTAGGGGTTGCCTCGGTTGGTTGCAAAATGGCGGAGGTGCTGGGATTCCGATAATAAACATAAACATAAACATTTATTTCATCCTTACAGACATTACAAAAATGTATAGGATACGTTCAAAACAAAGTTCAAAATTATACACATAATGAAGAAAATGAAAATAATTTGCAGAAAAATAAATTAGAAATTGTACAAAAAATATTTACTTGTGCTATAAAATCACTCTTCAAGAAGAAGTGACTTTATTTCACTGTTGAACTGTTTGCCATTCAGATTTTTCAACTTGTTCGATAATTTGTTATAAAATTTGAAGCCTGTGAAAGATGGTAAAGATTCGTATTTAGTAGTGTAATGCCTAGGTATACAAAAAATGTTACTATGTCTGGGATCATATCGATGAAAATCAGAACATTTGGCTTGTAATTTTAAATTTTTTCCTATATAGAAAAGACAGTGAAAAATATAAATGCAGGGGAGTGTCAAAATCTTGTATTCCTTGAAAACTGGTCTACAAAAATCCCGGGGTCTTAGGTTGAAGATGAGTCGAATTATTTTTTTTGTGCTATGAATGCACGAGTACTGGTTGTTGAGTTGACCCACAGAACAACATTATAACTCAAATGGCAATAGACTATACTATAATAAATACTCAGCAAAGCATCAGCAGAAAGAGAACTTTTGAGACGCACTATTGCGTAGTAAGAACTACTGATTTTTCTGCAGACGTGGTTCACATGATATTGCCATCTCAAATTTGCGTCTAGGAAGAAGCCCAGAAATTTCACATATTCGGCTTATTGTAAATGAACACCAAAGGGAGAGGCAGGTTGTTCACGTTATTGGAATTTGAAAATTTCGGTTTTTTTCAAATTTACAATAAGTGAATTTTTGTGACACCAATCAACAAAATTCTCAACTACAGTTTCACAGATAGTTTTAAGCTTTGACTGCAACTGAAGTGTCATCAGAAAAATAGTTATAATAGAGGCTGTTATATGATCCGGTAACTCAATACTCTGAAGTTATGTATTTTTTTACCTTTTGTTTGAGCCGAAAGCAAGCGTCATACGTACGCACAATTTATACAGGGTGTTCCGAAAAGGTAACATCAAACAAAAACGGAATGTTGATCAGAATGTACCTGATTTGAAAAATCTTTCATAAGAAAGTATTGCAGTTTTCGAGATATTTGATGGTTTATAAATTTATAGCACAACTCAGTGCATGTGTGGCACAATCTTTTTCAGTCGTTGTAATCCTATTTTTCGAAAAGTCTCAGGCTGGCATATTCTTTCGGTTTTCAAAATATCTCGAAATTTACATGGAATGAAGAAAAAAATTCAACGACACAAAGCAACACAACAAAAACTTTCCCTAAAATCCAGAAGTGCTAAGTTTGGATACGCCACTGGTTTAGACATATCGAGAAAAATTACTCAACTTTGAGCCGACACCTTCGCCATTTTGCAACTGGACAAGGCAATCACTAAAAGTCAATGCACATGAAATAGATATACGGATTCAGATAGACCAAACTCGAAAAAAATACACAAAAAATCTTTCAAGATCCCGAAACTCGAAAGTCATTATATCAAAAGCTGGATGATATTGATTCTTTTTCAGACCCACCTATCAAGACTAATGTTATAAATGTGGAATGTAAGTGCGTTTGTTCGTCTTCTATGGACTCAGGAACGAGATGACCAATTTTGATGAGACTTTCACTCTAATGTAGAGAATTTATTTTCGAAGGTTTTCATGTAGGGTTCATTCCTATATCAAGAAGAAATGAGAAAAGAGTTCTCATGAAAAAGTCGGTAATCAACACGGTTTTTTCAGGCTTTTACGTCCGACGCTAGGTTAACTATAAGAGATACAGAAACATAGTCAGGGACAATTTTGTAGTGCTCAAAAAGTTCTAAGAAAAAGTCCACGGCATATGTCTAACTGCTGAGGACAACCCACGACAACAATTTTTAACATTTTCAGTTCAATTCAAAATAATGTTCAATTTGAAGAGGGCTCCTGACTGGCACGGAATAAATTTGTATGAAATTGAATGTTGTGTTTGTTATCTGCGGCATTTATTCCTGATGAAAAATGCATTCCACAGTATAGTTTTCTAATGGATTCTTTGAAAGCTACCGCAGGTTGAACAAATGCAAATTCAAGCAAGAAATTATTGAATCTATTCGAGATCGCTTTGTCACGTAGTCACGTGCCTGTCTTTCCTCCGATACGAGGTTATGAATGTGAGGTCGTGGACTTATCAGCACCGTTTTAAATTAGAATATCATTTGAGCGGAGCCGCGGGTTTGAGCTGTATCATATACCTATATCTGAAAATGGAAATATGCGAGAGATGGAAAGATGACAGAAATTCAAGACTATTTGAATTGATATGAATGAGAAACTCATAACATAATGCAGAAAATAACAGTTGTATCGTATTGATCGAAGATTGATCACCAATTTAAAAGATTAACATTGACGACATTTCATGTGTCCCAACCTTACCCAATTATAGTTTTCAGAGATAATCCCATGGTCAATCAACTGCTTTTATCAAAGTGAATGGAAATAAAGGGTGCTCGAAGAAACCCAACAAACGAAAACGAAATGTAGGTCAGACGGAATGTGCTATATCTGAAATGAGAAAAAAATTCATAAGAAAGTCTCACAATTTTCGAGACAAAACGACAAATATCGTTTTATGAAAATGTTAAATTTTTTCACTCCAAATACTTTCTCTCATGCAATAGGTACAATTGAATATTTTTAAAATAAGTGTTTCTCCGTGAATATTGTTGAATGATTTCTTCAGTTTGTTCACAGAAAAGTAGCACAAAATCTCATGTCGGGATTCTGAACAAAAATGTTTAAATTTCACGTTTTGAGAAAGTGTTTTTTTGTACTGATTTCGATTTTCACAGAAATGTCTCATTTTCGTTTAAAATTTGAACATTTTTTTACTGAAGAAGGTTGTCACCTCTATTTTAACTTTTCGAAATAGGCAAATTCTCAACGTAATTTGCAGAAAAGATCCGATGCTTTTTTTTACACAACTTCAGATCGCATTCGGTATAAAAACACACTTTCTCCTGAACGTGAAGTTCAAACATTTATCTTCATAATCCCTGCTTGAAATTTTGTAATATTTTTTAGTGCATACATTGAAGGAATAATTCAACAATATTTATGGAAAAAAAACCGATTCGAAAAGTATTCAATTGTATCTATGGCATGAGAGAAAGTATTCGAAGTGAAAAAATTCAACATTTTCACAAAACATGAAATGACTAGAAAACTGTGTGACTTTCATATAAACGATATTTTCACATCAGGTTCATTTCGTTTTTCTTTGACGTTACATTCTATATTATATTTCCATTGACTTTGGTAAAAGCAATCGATTGATCATGGGATCATCTTTCGAAACCATAACAGTGTAAGGTTGCAACGCCCAAAACGTCGTCAATATTATTTTTTTTAATTGGTGATCAATAAGATACAACTGTTCTGCTTCATTAAATCTATCTTCTGAGTTTTCCTCTCATTTCAATTCGAACATTCTTGAATTTCGTTAATTCTTCCTTGGTTGCAAAATGGCGAAGGCGTCGGATTTTCGATATTGAATTGAATTTGAGTATTTTTCATCCTACATCAGAGCCAGTGATTTGTAATTTTTTTTTCTTGACACTATTTTTCTTTCATTTGCAGTAACTCAACATTCTTGTACTGTATCTAAATATCAAACAACATTGAGTCAAATTATTATCTTAGTTAAGCCTTTCTATTTCTTACATCATAAAACCATTTACAGCCAGTCAACTTACAATTCCACATATTGAAAAGTTCTTTCAGGTTGTTCGGCTCTCTTTTCATCAAGAGTCCTTCCACCTTGTAGTAACTGAATGATAATTATGAAAAAAAATAGAAAAATCTACATGTTGAATGAAAATATACGTAAAATTTTCCGTCACGTTTTGGACGAACCTAGATCTTGTTTAACACCTCATATATTATATTATGCTCTATGGTTTATCTCGAAAATGGTACATTTTGAATAAAGGGAAAACTCCTCTAATTTTTTTTCCTACAAAGTGATATTAGAGTGCCTCATTGGAAATAAGAAAATTGATAGCACTTCCGATGAGAGTGGAACTCATTGATGTTTAAAAATAAATCATGAATGAAGGTCCTCTTGGTTTACATCTTCACACAAAATTTTCCACTCCCGGTGGGACACCCTTTATATTGAAAGAATTCTCCTAGAAGCATTCAAAATTCCTCAATTCATTTCATCTCAGAGACTGGGAGTCTCCCAAAAGTTCAAGAGAATGCATTCACTCCTAGTTTTATGGAGTTATAAAAACGTTATTTCCGAGTCATCGTGAGGTTTTTTGTCTCTATCCATAAATTCCTTCCATAATCATGCATACGAAATCTACATTATCGAGAATAAATGGTGTATCAGCTTCGAAATCTCGATCCCATCAATTCCAATGTAAATTCCACGACGCGAAATTCATTTCCTCGGAAAAAGCCATTTCCTCCGATCCTCAGTGGATGCGTTACATTCTTTTCCTCATTTCCCATCATCCGCTACCTTCGAGCTATCTTCTCCCGGATCTCGTGTGTATCGTTGCCAGGGTCTATTATGTTGATGTAGTGCGGGCTTTACGCAGATTTATACCGATCTCTTCTTTATTGAATTTATGTAGCTGTTGCGTGTGTTTGGTGCGTTAGCTTCCTCGAAATTATCTCGTATTCGTGATCCTTCTGGAGGGCAACTGCAGACATTTATTGAAGCATTGAGGAGATGTTTTCGAACAAATTTTTAGTTGGAGTCTGGGTAATTATAAAGTACCTTGCCCAGTTGTATTTTTTTTTGTATTTTTTTTGTGATCTTGAGGTAGGAAAAATGAACCTAACCTAACCTAACTTAACCTAACCTCAATGCGGATCGATGTTTTCTTTTTTTTATCCAATTTTTAAAAATTTTTTCACAAAAAATTTTTTTTTTCCAACTCTTGGTTAGAAAAATGAATCTAACATAACCTTACCTTGTTAGATTAAACTATATAAGACTATATCAGAGCCGTATCCGAGGTAAATGGAGTATATTTATGAGTTTTTTTTTTCTCGAAAAAACTGCCTCCCCAGAGCTGTAATTGAGACTGAAGTATCAGGAAGTGCTATAGATTCACTGTGCAAAATATTTTTAAAATCGGTGATGGGGCCTATAAAATTTATAATAACAGGAGTCTGCTTCAGAATATCAAGACGAAAAATTCCTGGAAAACCTGGAGTATGGAAAGATTTGATAGTACCAGTGATGATTCCTGAAAACTTAATTTGGGTTTTCTCTCCCAGTCTCTGAAACAAGAAACAATTAGAAGAATTTTTTGAATAATAGAAGAAAGGCTCCTACGTAAAAATTTGAGCACTAATTTGTCAGGGGCCAAAACTTTACAAGAATAAATTTTTGCCTAACAATGAACAAAAAGAAAACACTTTGAACTCTGAAGCGTATCGTTTCGAAGTCTAAGTCAGACTCCTTCGTCAGACAATTTCTAGTTTTCATACAACATAGTAGAATCGTGACAATATTTTGATTTTTTTATAGATATTTGCAATATATGATGAACATAAATTAATATTGATTACTAGATGTTGATATCGTTATTTTATTTCAGAATTCCCTGAAACCAGTTCTTTTTTCAATAAATCCATCCAAATTCGATCTATTCCTACTGAAAAATTGGCGGAATTATCAGCCTCATCCAACAAAATACAAGCTGACTCTCTGATTCTTCTTTTATAATTCTCAGGTTGCGTCATTAGAATTTTTGTGCCATTTCAGTCCATCATGTGATTGCTGGTATTGGAACACACAGGATCTACCATATCTCTATTTTTTATGTTATTCTTATGTTCACGTTTTCTAATTTCTAATGGTCTTGATGTTTCTCCTGTATAAGATTTCCACAAATACAAGAAATATTGGGAATGAAATTTCTTGATTTTTGGTTCTCATTCAAAGGTTTAGTTTTTGTTAATAAATATCTTGAATAATTTTTTTTTAAATAGTTCTCATGTTGAATTAAGTACCAATTCTTTTAATTTCTTCTGAAAGTCCATGAACATAAAGAATCATATTTATTAAAATTGGTTTTTCTTGACAGTTTGTTGTTGATTCCTGATTGTTATTATCGTTTTGACGTAAAATTGTTTTCTCTGAATTTATAATAGTTTTTTCTATGAAATCAGTCGGATATTGATTATCCTCAAGAATATCTTCAATGAAATTGAATATACTTCTCGCAACAATCAAAGGAACAGAAAAATTTTCCAAATTTTTTGGTGTTTTTCAACAGCCTGTATCTCAATGAAAAATGGTCGTATAAGAGAAAAACAACAATTTTTGAAGCTTGAAGACTCTAGTTTCTGAATTTAGTGGTTAAACATTTCTCAGAGTACCGGCAGCCATGCAATCCTCGGATAAAGCTCGAAGAAAATTTTTTAACAATTTTTCAAATTATTATTTTTGCTTTACGCGAGTGGAAAAATTTTTTTGAGCTAGACCGATGCAGAGCCCGCATAGCCTGTTTATTCAAGTCTTATTTGTGTTCCATCACCCTTGGAAATGAAAATTTTTCTTCGAGATATCCCATTTTGAATGCAAAAGGACCCTTTTTCACTCAACTGCCGATATCTCCTACTGGAGGCCTAGCAAACCGACAGCCTGTTTCCTTTTCTGCAGAAAATTTCCTACAGAAATCTTTCATGTTTAATGAAGAAAAAAATTTTTTTTTAACCTTAGCTTTCCCTCCAATATTGATGACGATACATTCCGTTAACCAACAAATGGCAAAATGGCATTTACTTGCTGTTTTTTTCCATAACCGTTACAATTAAAAAAAAAATTTTTAATTGAACATGAACGGTTTTTGAAGGACATTCTGCAGAAAAGGAAACCGGCTGTCGGTTCGAAGGGCGCTTTTGGATTTTGCGAGAGAGCATATCCATTGGGAAGAGGCCGATTGGGAAAGAGTTCCCTTCACAGATGAGTCTAGATTCTGCCTCTACCATTGTGATCGACGTTCCCTTGTATACAGACTTTCACATGAAATATATGCTCAGTGTTTCGGGGAAGGATCGATTATGGGGTATGGGGTGGAATATCTTTGACTGCTCGCACAGACTTAGTGGTCGTTGATAATGGAGCTATGAATGCTGATCAGTATATAAAAACATTTTTGAAGAGCATGTAGTGCCATTTGCACCATACATTGGTGAAAATCTTATTTTTATGGACGATAATGCCATCGTTCAGGAGTACCTTGAAGAGGTTAAAGTCTCTCGAATGGAATGGCCAGCAAGAAGTCCAGATCTCAATCCGATTGAGCAGGTTTGGGAGAACCTCAATAGAAGGCTAAGAAGTTCAGAAAATACCAGCTACTCTTAAGGACTTAGGAATCCAACTCGGAGAAATCTAGGAAGGATTAGATCAGAACATTTCAAGATCACTCATTTTGAGTATGAAACATTATTGCCGAGCTGTAATTAACGTGTAAGGCGTGGAAATATCAAGTATTAAATCACTCATCAGCATTTCAGTATTTTGAAAATTGTTCATTTCTCTTCTTTCACAAAAGATTCGGTGAAATCCTGAATTTCTCTTCCATTTAATGTGTCTTGTTTCGTTCAAAACCTTCCCGAGAGAACATAAAAAATAAGTTATAAAGTCAATGTAGAGTTAACTTTTATTAAAATTTATGTTTTCAGAATGTGCGTTAATTTTTTTGAGCAGTGTATTATCAGCCCAGTGAAGGTCGATTTCCTCTCGGATCTTCTATTGTTCCTTTTCCTCTCGTTCTCGCCAATAAAAAAAATGACCCAGGTCGCTCATTAAAGACCGCGCCTGACGTCATCGGCGAAGCTTTCGAGAAAATCCGAAAAACTGTTAACGGATCGTTTGTTTCGCCGCGAACGTATTGGAAAATGGGCCCCGTATTTTTCTTCCCTCTCGATGAACGGATTGACGGATCTCGTGCCCGAAGAATTATGGGGTTATTTCAAATCGAGCGGAAGTTTCAGCCGGCAGAAGGTATTCTTTTAGCTTGGCCGGCTCCTTACATTTGAGGTTTCTTCAGTGAACTTTTGAAACGATCTAGGATTCACTGGAAACTCGACGAATGACATGGTTCGTGATTTGATACTCGCACATCGGAAATATTTGTGAGTGATCAGAGCTCTGTGCTCCCAAGCTCTTTTTAAGAGCAGTGCTTATTGCTTAGTGCTTGGTATTTGAAGCACTTCATCAAAAGGATTAGTCTCAAAGGGGGTAATCGAACTTGGAATTTTCAATCAGGATGGTTACTCTCGGATTGATAGTTCAAAAAACGTTTGTTTTACTCTTCATTGCTTCATCTCAAGCTTTCGGCTCCAATTTGAGCCTTCTTCAGGGGAAACTGAAAAAACACTGTGTCATACATACAAGTTTTACACATGGTACAATGGACTCACTCAATTCGAGGTTTATTCTATAGTTGAAAAATATAAAAAATATAAAATCATAAATCAAAACATTACAAGAACCAATAAACTTATCAGGTCGCAACGAATGGAACTTTACAACAATTATCGAGACTAACAGTCTATTTCGTAACTCTGTATCAACCACCATATTCTACAAAATGGCGTTAACCTCTAAAACTAATACTCAAGATTCTCTAACACATTTATTCTTCTTCTTCTACAATTTTCATATACAATTAATTGGTCTCATGCTATAATTCTTCTCTCATGCGCATCATTCGCCCTCTGGTGTAGGTCGATGCAGTGGCGTAGCGCAAATTTCGGGGGCCCCCCTGCAAGATTTAAGTCGGGGGCCCCCTCCATAATTTTACATTATTTCTGATAAGTTTCCCTTGACGTTTCTCAAAGAAAAATATTGAAGAAAATGTATATATGGTATGTATACAATATATTGAATAACAAAAATTTGTAAACAAAATAACATAGATTCTGATATAAAAATAACTGAAAAGAAATCAATGTGATAAAAAAATTGAAAAATGATTTAACAAAAATGCATAAATGTTTGCTAATTTTTTTGTTCAAACATGTCTATCAACTTGTCGATGGCCAAGCTTCAGGCTACTTCTTGTTCAAAGCTGTAGTAGGCTCAAAAGTCTGATAGACGTGTTTGCTTTATTGTATTCCTAAGATTATTGAAAAACTAATTGAGTGATAATTCGAAATTCGAATGGAGTAATTGAAAACCTTATATGTTTTTCAAACCATTTAGGAACATTTCTCTATTTTTCGGAAGTAATAATAATTGTATATCCATTGTTTCAGTTTTGTTCATTACATCCCAGAAAAACACCTCTAATACGCCACTGTGCTGAATAATTGATTGTGACTCAGGCATATTGGCTTATTAAAATATCAAAAAAACCTGCCGTCGCGTAGAAAATGCATTTTCTTTTTCTCTCTGGAGTTTTCTTTTGCAAGCTCCACTCAAATATTTTCTTCTCCGATCTGACATTTTTTCTTATTTCTGAAAAATTTCAAGACATTCGAACTGCCGTTGCTAATTGGCGCATTCAATAACTTTTCTTTTTTTATATTGAAAAAGAAAAAATACGAGAGACGTTTCTTAACGGATAAATATGCTACGCAATTAATTCTAGAACTAACCTTGAATGAAATTGTAATCCTGGAACCAAAGGCACTAAAAGAGTCAAAACATTGAAAACTTTATAGTTGTTTGTAAACAAACTCACAACGTGGTTTTGTATTAAAACACTTGTTTCTCTCACTACTAGAATGGAAATGGAAATAAAAAAATTTCATAACATTTTCCCTTTCTTCATAAAAATATCCTGATTGGAGAATTGATAATCATTTCTGCAATAACAGATAAGACGCAAGCCGCCTGAAGAACAACATGTCAAATAAGCCGCCGAGCCCCCAATAAACGGATCATGTGGCGTCCTTCAAAGAGAAATACCGAAAGCTTGACGCTATAAAAAACTCTTCAAAATAGGGTAGCACAGGGTGTGACTGAGGGATATGTCGAATCGAATTACTGTTAACCTTCTATGTGTTTTGAATATAATTCAGGAATATTTCTCTATTTTTCGATAATATATAACTGTACCATCATTGTTTAGGTTTTGTTCGTTATATCATCAAAAAAATATCGCGACTCGGCAAGTTCAATAGTTTCTGGGGCCCCATTCAAACCTTTTCGTTTGGCTCGGGGGCCTCCTTAGTGCCGGGGCCCCCCCGCACTGCGGGGTCTGCGGGGCCCTCTGCTACGCCACTGGGTCGATGATGTTACAATAGATGTTATTCATTTCTTCACTGTCTGTCTGTAGGTTTATGTTGTTCCTATGTATGTTAATTTCTACTGCATCAAGAAAAATACGTTCATTTTGTTTTGATTCATGTCTCAAGATTTCCACACTTTTAAAATCCATGACATGGCTGGTCTCTATGGCAAGTCTAGATAAGCCAGTTTTCTTATTCCGGAGGTTTGCATCCCTTTTTATGTTCATTATTTCTATTTTTTAATTTGAAGGGAATGTAAACCTCCGGAATAAGAAAACTGGCTTATCTAGACATGCCATAGAGACCAGCCATGTCATGGATTTTAAAAGTGTGGAAATCTTGAGACATGAAATAAAACAAAATGAACGTATTTTTCTTGATGCAGTAGAAATTAACAGACATAGAAACAACATAAACATACAGACAAATACTGAAGAAATGAATAACATCTATTGTAACATCATCGACCTACACCAGAGGGCGAATGATGCGCATGAGAGATTAGCTGAAGTTTAAGGAACAAAAACCTTGTTCTCTTAATTCTTTCAAAATTTCAATCGATTGGTTCAAGAAAACTGATCTACCGATTGAGGGGGGCCTTTGGGGTACATTAGGCTGTAAAATTAGCTTTCCCCCCAATATTGACGAAGATACAGTCCATTAACCAACATATGGTAAGATGACATTTTCTTGCTTTTTTTAAACATTACCGTTACAGGTGAAAAAAATTTTTTTTCTTAATTAATCATGAACGATTTTTGTAGAAAATTTTCTGCAGAGACTGAAACTGGCCTCCGGTTTGCTTGGCCTTCAGTAGTTCCGGAGGTTTCGGAAGTTGAGCGAAAAAGGGTCCTTTTGCATTCAAAATGGGATATCTCGAAGACAAATGGTCAATTCCGAGGGTATTGAAAAACAAATTAGAGATGAATAAACAGGCTGTGCGTGCTTTGCATCAGTCAAGCTTGAAAAAAATTTTCCATGCGCTTAGAGAAATATTGAAAATTTGAAAAATAAAAATAAAATGCTTTTTCCGAGGATTGCTTGGTTGCCAGTACTCTAAAAAATTGTAAACCAATAAATTCAGAAACAAAAGTCTTCAAGCTCCAAAAGATTTTTCTATTTCTCATACTACCATTTTTAACTGAGATACAACACCAAAAAATTTGTAAAATTTTTCTGTTCCTTCAATTTTTGCGAGTTGTGTGTTGCAATTTTCATTCCGTTTGAAATAACCGCACCTAAAACACTTCCTAGAAAAGTGCTTATGGCATTTTTCGTGTTATTTCAGCAACCAATTATTGATATTTTCTGCATTTTCGTCAATCGTAACATTATTATTCAAAATTGATCTTGATGAAATCCAAACACATCATCTGCTGCACTGTGTTATTAACATTCCATATAACTCTCTTGATACATAAATATCAACAACTCTCGATCAGGATTTCATTTAATCGGAAAATCCACCATCGACCCTTTCCACACGTAATTTTCGCATTGGTTATAACGAAACAAGAGAAAATTCATCACCTACAGCTCCAAACCACGGTCCAGCAAAATATATCCCATTGTTATCAGTGAAAATGGGCCAGCAGGTAATTCCGTAATCTCTTATCGGTCTGCAACAGTTTCCACCGGAAAAGCAGCCTATTTTCCGAGTTTATCCAGTCGGTGGGCGAACTTCTGCAACCACATTATGTTTGAATCAGTGTCCGCTGATGTTTGCACCGCAATTCACTCGGATCTTTAGGATGGAACGTCCATTAGTGGACCAGGGTCGATAACTTTCGAAACAGAACAAAACAATATCTGTATGAGACCCATTCAAAGTTTCAATTTTTTACTTTTCTTTTTTTTTCCAAAAATTTTTTTTCTCGGAATTTTTATGTTCCAAATGTACAGTAATTTATTTCATTCAAACTCAATACAGGAAATGAAGAGGCAAATGCACTTGCCATTATTATTATTATTCTATCTACATTCAGCCTTCCGGGAACTTCGACCGCATGGATCTTTTGTTCTTTACCCAACTCGTTCATTTAGATCCCAAGAAGGCCATCAATGGCATTGATAAATCCAACGACATCCTTAAGTGCTTTAGCTGTTATCTCATGAGGATCTAGTACCGACATCCCAATGTGACTGGTTCTCAGTTCCGCCAGCTCTGGACACTTGCATACCATGTTCAGCCGTTTTTTTCCCTGATCCACATAGCCTGCCGATTTCATCTGCTGATTTTCCCATGCGATACAAAGTATATTTGTATCGACAGTGTCCAGTCAGCAGACCTACCATTACTCGAAGCTCAGCTTGTGGCAGCTTTATGAGCTTCCTAGTGTAGGTCGGCGAGAATTCCACAAATCTCTTTGCTTGCGCAAGTACTGGAGTATTTCTTCAGAGCGTTGTTTTGTTTGCGCTTTGCATTAAGGATCTTGTTGCATTCAAAATTGGATACCTCAAAGACAAATGGTCATATTGGAGGGTTGTAAAAAGCAAATTATAGCTGAATAAACAGGCCTTGCGAGCTTTGCATTGGCCTTGCTTGAAAAAATTTTGCTTTGCGCGTAGAGCAAAAATAATAATTGGAAAAATTTTGAAATTTTTTTTTTCTAATTCATCCAAGGATCGAATCGCTACCGGTAATCCGAAAACTTTTTGACCGATTAATTAAGAAACCAGAGTCTTCAAGCTTCAAAAGTGAGTATTTTTATTTCCAAAACAACAAATTTTCACTGAGATACAGCCTGTTGAAAATCACCAAAAAATTTAAAAATTTTTCTGTTCCTTTAATTGTTCCGCGACATATATATTGAATATTTTGTATGAGCAATATTCATTGAATGATCCACTTCGAAAAGTTTTATAACCTATCAAAACGACCCACCTTTGAAAACGCCCTGTATAATGCTTAATGTCGGTGAGTGTATGCATTCGTCGCAAAACAAATAGAAGCAATTGCACGACCCTAAACGCAACTATAAGTCCTTGTAGCAATCCCTAGTTAGTCCTCATCAGTCCCATTGAAATCTCGAGTTGTCGGCGAGACAGAGGCGACTCGTCAGTGAAGGCATGAACTCACCTTAGCCACTCATGAAGAAGACTATTTCTCTCCTTTGAAAAAAAATTAAAATTGAAAAATACTGATGAAAAACAGAAGAGTAGACATCTTGAATTGAGAAGTAAACTACAGGCACTAGAGACGTTTCTGATTTTCATTTCAGTTTCCCCTCCAGCATTATGAAGTACATAAATTGAAAAGCAGTCATATGGTGGTTCAAAGAAAAACTTATTCGGTCGGAGAATAGACTAATAAATTCTTTTCTGAACCCATTTTTAGTATCTGAGTTGTGTGTTCATATTGAATAGTAGCGGACCAAGGACCAATCCTTGGGGCACCCCTGCTACGATATTTCTTATATTGTATCTATGCTATGTGAAATGACTTGCTCCATATGAGTTAGGGATATTAAATTAAATTACAAAAAAATATAGTTTGAATGAGATTTCGTGACGAAAAGTCATATTCATATAAATATGATTTCGAGTTGCAGGAAATGAAATTAATTCTAGCCTGTAGGCCTGCAGGGTATACAGGATGGTTAAGAAAATTCTAGTAAAATTCTCAGAGAATTCAAGCATTTCAAGACTATCAATACAATGTATGGCCAACACTGGCATCAATAATAGCTTGACATCTTCTTTGCATACTACGTACGACGTTGTTGAACAGAAGCTCTCTCAGATCATTTAAGGATTCTGGGGTAGGTTGATGATTATCTAATCTTCTTTGGAGCATATCCCATGCATGTTCTATGCAATTCAAATCTGGTAACTGCGGAGTCTTGGTAAATGTGGAATACCAAGCTCCTCGCACGCATTCTCAACTATAGCTGCACGGTGCGGTCTAGCGTTGTCGTCTAGAAAGTGGAAAGTGCGTGAAAATTTGGCAAAACATTGTCAATGACATGCTCCCTATAATGTGAGGCGGTCATATTCCTAGGACAAATGTGTAGATCTGTGCGCCCGTTGAAACATATCCCGGCCCATACCATAACACTACCCTCTCGGAATAGATGGACGATTACGGGGTATGCGTGGGATTGTTCATACCCTTATTCTTCGAGAATCTGAAAATCGTTCACATCTGGATTCATCAGTGAAAAGGACACTATGCCATTGATCATTCCAATTGATATGATTCCAGTCTTTGACGCTTATGGTCACGTGTTAATGGAACTCCTCCTAATGGACGTCTAGAACCTAGATTAATCTCCCAAACGTCGTCTGATGATTTTGATGGAAACTTGGACCCCATCTGCATTTTGAAGAGTATTCCGTGGCATTCTACACGTAGATGTAGGCTTTCTTCTCGCCGAAATGGTGATGAAACGATCCTGAGCAGGTGTTGTTTTTCGTCTCCCACCAAGCCTTAGTCTTTCCAACACGGAACCTGTCTCCGTGAACCTATTCCAAAGTCGAGATATCACACTTTTGCTGACTTGGAGCCTTTCCGCTACAACAACCTGACTTAGGCCACCCTGTAGCATTCCGATAGACCTATTAGCAACAGCGTTTGTTCATTTACGTCTTGGCATTTTCAGAAAACTCGTTTTAAATCGAAGCCGATGATTAACTGACTCCATTTCAGAATAAGAACATTCAAGAAGCATATGCAAAGAACCAAACATCAGAAAAAAGGCGACCAGATTGACATAATGTCTCATACAGATTTTTATTGAATCGATTCAAGTTGTTATTGAGCTTTCAATGATTTTATAGCGATTTTCTCGAAGATTACATACTTTTCAAAATAATTGAATACGATAACCTTTACTCTTGTGGTGCAACTTTCCATTATGGAATAGGTCTGCATGAAGCTCTGCTCATTAATTTCGATGAAAATTTCTATTCCTTCATTTTGTGGATCAATGCTTGAGGTAACATCTTGTCGAAAACTTTCCCTAAACCTAAGAAGACAGCTCTAGTGTTTTTGGATAGATTCTTGCATGCCTTCTGTCAACCGTGCTAACTGATCTAATATTTTTTTCGGAAACCAAATGATAGAGTATAGCGATAGAGTATAATTTTATTTGCTTCTGAAGATGATAACACTCATTGAACACTTTCTCTGCCACGAGCTGAACTTTAGGTAATTGTAGGTCTACTGACTGAACATTGCCGATAAAAACATATATTGTACCACATGGAAAAGTCAACAGATGAAATAATCAGAAGAAGAAACGGCAGAACTAAGGCTATGCAAGTGTCCATAGCTGGCTGAACTAAGAACCATTCACAGTGGGGAGTCCGTTTCGGAGCTAAGGCTCCTAAAGATATTTTTGGATTTATCAACTCATTACCAGCCTTCTTGGCATTTGAATGAAAAAGTTGGGTGAAAAACAAATCAAACTCAGCTTCTTCATTTTCCTCCACCCTACCAAGCAAAAACTGGGGGCAATGAACCCACAAAGAAGACTCATCCACCATTGAAAAGTGACGCACCCAAAGCACAACCTTATGGTGGTGTAATAAACTACACTGCGCAAAAAAAATAACACACATTCTGAAAATCTCAATTTTAATGAAAGTTAACCCTACATTGACTTTATAACTTATTTTTTATGTTCTCTCGGGAAGGTTTTGAACGAAACAAAACACATTAAATGGAAGAAAAATTCAGGATTTCACCGAATCTTATGCGAAAGAAGAGAAATGAACAATTTTCAAAATACTGAAATGCTGATAAGTGATTTATTACTTGGCATTTCCACCCCTTGCGTTAATTACAGTTCGGCAACGACGGTTCATACTCAAAATGAGTGATCTTAAAATGTTCTAATCTAATCCTTCCCAGATTTCTCCGACTTGGATTCCTAAGTCATTAAGAGTAGCTGGATGATTTTCTGAACTTCTCAGCCTTCTATTGAGGTTGTTCCAAACCTGCTCAATCGGATTGAGATCTGGACTTTTGCTGGCCATTCCATTCGAGAGACTTCAACGTACTTCTGAACGATGCGCGCACGATGGGGTCTGGCATTATCGTCCATAAAAATGAAATTTTCACCAATGTTTGTGGCAAATGGCACTACATGCTCTTCAAGAATGTTCCTTATGTACTTATCAGCATTCATAGCTCCATCAACAACCACTGTGCGAACAGTCAAAGATATTCCACCCCATACCATAATCGATTCTCCCCCGAAACCAGTACTATTCAAGAAATTGCCCTGAGCATATCATTCATGTGGACGGTAGAGGGCAGAGGCAGAATCTAGACTCATCTGTGAAAAGAACTCTTTCCCAATCGGCCTCTTTCCAATGGATATGCTATCTCGCAAAATCCAAACGCGCCCTTCGATGGGCTGGGGTAAGAGCTGGGCCTCTTGTCGCGACACAAGGCCTCAAATCATTTTCTCTGAGGCGATTTCTCATTGTCTGAGTACTAATTTGCACCTCATGAGTTTTCTCAAGCTGATTTTGAAGGAGGCGAGCGGTTGCAAACCGTTGTCTCAACGGAGAAACTCTCAAGACTCTCAACGTTCTTGAATGGCCGTTGTTACCCGTGGTCTAACCTGTCCTGGTCTTCGGACATTCATACCTGTCTCCCTGAATCGCTGCAACATTCTGGACACACTTGTATGGGAAACTCCAAACCTTTCTGCAATTCTTGTGTATGTCCACCCTTCTTCTCGCAAAACTACTGCTTGGGCACATTCCTCTTGGGTCAAATTGCGTGTTTCGCGTTGCATTGCGATCGAGTGTGAAAAATCAAACGAAAGAAAAACTATTGATCACTAGAATTGATCGAGAACAACTGATTTTAGAATGAAGCCAATACATTCAAAATCTGATAATATCATCTTTTTTTATTCCTGCTGGGAATAAACATCTGTATTGAAGAAAAACGTTGAAAGTGGATAACATATGCACGCATGATTCAGATAAAAATAATAATCATTGAGAACACCTTCAGTTTCAGAATAAATCTGAGATTTCCATAATGTGCGTTAATTTTTTTGCGAAGTGTATATAACTTTCACGAGTCGCCGCTGTTGGGAGACGAATCCAAGCTCCCGGCTTTTGTCTGGTGCAATCCCGTCTCGCTCCTCTTCAAGGGTCTGCCGAATGGTGTTTATGAAATACTCGGCTGGGTGCTTATTACCCTCCAACGAGCGATTAGGGGTTTACTTTCTGCCCTGGATTGATGGGGGTTGTTTGAGTTGACGCCCTGTCCGCGGGATCATGAACGGTACTGAATATTCAATTAGATACGACTCTGGCGAGGAGTTTCCTTGTTACACGCTAGGTCAACTTCGAGATTGGACGAGTTTGTTAATTCTATTGAGTCCTTCTTGTCTTGGAGGTACTTCGAGCATGTTCAGCAAGATACATAAAAGGAAATGACATATTCTTTTGATTGAGAGAGCTAAAATGATACAATACATATTGAAGCAAAAAAGTACCTAGCTGAGGTAAGTGCAACACAGGAAAACCATACAGGTCTGTAGTATGATAAAATGAGGAAAGGAAAAAACCCCAGAAAAAAACCCTGACCTCACCAGTGTTAGAAAAAAATTTACTAAAAATATCATATCAGAGGATCTTGGAAAACATCTACGTAATCAGAAGAACATCTTCTTGTAGTTTTTCTATGCGCAGCAAAGAAAACCAGACTTTTCACCAATATACTCGAAATTCTAGATCTGAAATAAAAAAAGTCAAAAGCGGAAAAAACTAGTTATTTATAATCAATTAAATGGTTTTTGAATTAACCACCCATTGCAGAAATTCTTTCTTCATAAATTAGTTATGACAAAAATGTCACAATGTTTGAAGGAAATAAAAATCCCAATCAGTTTCCCCTTTTCGAATTGCTAAACATAAGAAAACTTGTAACACAACAAGCTAAACCGTAAATTAGATTGAGTGAAAAATCAATGAGTACATAACTTTCAATTGTCCTTCTCCACGAAGAAAATCCTCTGTTGTCATGTGGGTTTCTTAGAAGATCTCAACACCATGTTCAGTGGCTAACTTCGGAAAGTAATCACTCTTGTCCTTTCAATTCCTCCAATATTCAAATTTAAATTCTCAGCCTTGCTCTCTGATCGTAAGGATTCTTTCGAACCAGGTACAACCATCCTAGTGATAATTTTTCGGAACAGATGTTTGAAGACCGCTACGGGACCCTAATGAAAGGAAATCATCTCCCATATATAAACCAAACATATAATACGAGAAAACTGAATATTTTTCAGGACCAAAAATAACATATTCCGACAGTATATCGTGGGGTTACATGCAAAAAGCACTAAGTCTAAAAACAAGTTTGATAGTTACGAGCAACTTAATGTGTTTTGCTTGAACTAATACCTAGCAAAGTTAGGTTAGTGCATTTCATCAGTTGCTGTAACTCTATTTTTAGTTTGATCAAAAGTTAATAGAGTAACCAGTGAAGAGACGTTTTTCCAAATTGTTGACTCAGTGCTTTTAGCTTGTTACCCCACGATATAATGATTCGATATATTCACAAATTCATTCCATTCTGAGACGCATAATCACTTCTGATATAGGGTGATTTGTAATAGACACCCCTATATGAGCTTTGTCCTTTTTGTAATAAGAAGAGACTTTGCTCATACGGGGATATCTAGATGTTATAGGGGTTGCCGAGAGAGCGGCTTCACGTCAAGCTAACAACGAAATTTGGCTCTCTCTACCTCGGAGAGAGTGTAGGTAAGGCCTTCTGCAAAAGAGTAATCTTAGTGTTATTTTTCTCATAAAGAGAAAATACATGAAATATCCTGCTGGACTGTTATGCGGGCTATCGGTGCAACCAGAGGTGGCCTAACATCGACATGCGGTCCTGCCGGACCAGACGCAACGAGATCAATAACCGCGGATTTATTGAATTTCCCCGCTGGGAAACTGCGAAACAAACAATACAAACTATGCGGATATATTCCGTTAATTTCCCGCGTTCCGTTATCGGCTACAAGCTGACGGGCTGCCCTATGAACCTTTGAAAATGCTGAAAAAGGAATAAACATGATGGAAGAAAGAAACACATTGAGAAAGTAAAAGATTAGGTGAATATTATCTACCGAGCTGAAATATTCTTGAAGCCTGACCACTTTCAGTTATACAGAGGACGAAAAAAATTTCAAAACATTTTTTTCTGTTTTTTATTGTTTTCAATTTTGATGCAGTATTCAATTTCGAATACATTCGTATTCAAATCGTTACATTCGCGGAAATACTTTTCAAAATATCGAGAAAATACTGTAAAAAGAGGGAGATCGAGTATTCGGTATTATGTTCGTTTTTCCTATTCTAAATATCTCAGAGACGAACCGTTTTCACATTTTTCAAGACTGGAAATATTGTACGTTTCTAGGATTTCGAAAAACTCATCCCAGAGTGTTCGAAATGTTGAGTCAAAAATTGGGATATAGATTGGCTCATAACTTTCGTTTTTCAAATTAGAACCCAATTTTTTTAAAATTGCCTTGGATACTACGAAGAAAAATGATGATAATGTTTCAATATGTTTATGCTCTCGAAATTAATAATTCTTGAGGTATTTAAGATTTTCTGATTTTATGTCGTAAGTAGCGTCAAATTCGTATAACCTGTTTCATATCAACCTTGGTCATAGAAGATGAATTAATTCATTACCTCACTAGTGACTCACCTCTTTTCTGAATTCAATCATAATTGTTGATATGAAACAGATTTTCTGAATGCGACGTGAAATCAGAAAACCCTGAATACCTCAAAAAGCATTGACATGTTAGAACGATATCATTAGTTTTCTTCGCAGAATCCAACGCAACCATATGAAAATAAGGTTCTAATTCGAAAAACAAAAGTTATAAGCCAATCTTGATCCCATTTTTTGATCCAACATTTGGAACAACCTGTGACGAGTTTTTCGAAATTCTAGAAATGTACAATATTTTCTCAGTCATCGACTTCAAAAAGTGAAAAAGGTTTGTGCCTAAGGTATTCAGAAGAAGAATAACAAACATAATACTGAATATTCTCTCCTTTCGTTAGTTACCTCCCTTTTTTCCTCAGTTTCTTCTTCATATTCTAAAAAAAATTTCGACGAATGCAAGGATTTGGAAACGAGTGTTCAGAATCGAATAGGTACGAAATTGAAAACAAAAATAAAAAGCAAAAAAATTTTTTTTTTCATACCCTGTATAACTGAAATAGTCCGTCGAACTTGGTACACCCTGTATTCCAGATAAAAATGTCCCCAGATTGAAGTCGTGTAAACTTTCCTGGATATGAATAGAAGCGACACAGAATTTTGGCAATCTGAATGAAATGCATACAATTTTTTCAATAAAGATCTTATTACTGAACCTACCATCAGATTTCCTGGTTTTGGCCTTCCCAGGAGGATATGGTCTGTTCTGAATCGTATTAGAACAGGCTATGGACGAGGCAACAGCATGCTCTTCCGATGGAATTTGGTTGAGAGCCCCAGTTGTGAGTATGGGAAAATGAGGAGACAATAGAAAATCTCATAAATAGCTGTCCCATTTATAAATTTCAAGATGGTTTTGAGGCTATACATGAAATAACAAATGCATTTCTGAATTAGAGAGTTAATTTCAAATTAATTTAATTTATTATAAATAATTGGTTTCTTTTCTGCCTTTGTCTTTTTTCATTTCAGATTAAGTTGCTAGTCGTTTTGTGAAGAATCTGTTTATCTGAGTCCATAGACGAATAACATGAAGCTGTTCTCTCAGATCACACTGATGTCTTTTTCTTCCCTTTCCTCATTTAATCATACTGCAGCCCTGTACTGTTTTCCTGTGTTGCACCAACCTCAGCTAGGTACCTTCTTGTGTCAATACGTATTGTAATATTTTACCTCTCAGAATCAAAAGAATATATTATATTCATGTAGAAATTTTAGTGTGTCTAGGGAAATTACTAGGCACGAGGTTATTTGATAAAATGTTCAATGAGTAAATGAGTAGAAGTAAAAACCACTGACAACAAGAACTCGGAATTTCAGTCACTGAACTCACGTCTATGATATTTTCGTCTTATAAATCTTGTTTAACGACCTCTGAACTAGCTTCCGTCTATTCCGCTAAGTCTAAGAATCGCGTCCCAAGATTTCGTCTAACGTCTAACTTTTCCGACTAGTGTCCGTGTGATCACTTCATCGAAAAATTCCTGTAATCGGTTCTTCTGAACTGAGTCTAATTAATTCTCCACGTTCTGACCGATCCTCTTCCCGTTCTCTGATCGACTCCCCAAATCCTCTAATCGACTGTCCCTATATTTCCCGACCTAGGAATCCTCAAGTTAACACTTTCTCATGAATCTCGACCTTTCGAATAGACACCCGATAACACTCAGAAAATCTAGCGTCTAGCGTCAAGTGCCTCGAACAGTCTGATAAACCCACTGGGAAGTACTTCACTTAAGTTCAGTGCCGTAGGTTGAAATTGAAAGCTACAATATTAAGTAACCTATTCTCAATAAAATCTCGGATCCCACATTTACATTATGATTATCACAAAATGTTCCTGTTATAATTCCATTCTTTAGACTTCAACACTCTACGATATCCGATTCCCACCCTCCAACGCAAACCAGGCAACATCGCCCCCTCAGCTTCACTCCCTGTAACAATCCAGAGCCGATCAAACTTTTCAGACTGCCAGAAACTTCGCACAATTATTCGCAATTAATCCGTAACGAGGTTCCTTACTTCTTGCCCCCTAACGGCCGCGTTTTATGCAGCAGACTCGAGCCAAAGCCAGTTCGCAAGTTGCCATTTATATAACAACTCTGAGGGCTCTAGACGAATCGAGTTAGAGCGGAGTAGGTCTGTTCGGCTGCTCCTGCATCGATCTCTGAATGAACGTTAATTGGACCAGAGGTGTGCTTTGATGATCTATGCGATGTGTGGTGTTTGCTTTGTGCACTTGCTTGCTAGTGTATCGATCGGAGATTCGGAGAGCTATGGACCTATGGAAATAGGAGTGGATTTCAGACAAGTAGGGCTGTTGAGTCGTGAGAGGCTGTGAACTGTCTGGTAACATTAGAAACGTCACATCCAGAATGGGCAACAGGCAACAGACGGGCCATGCCATTGAGTTTGTGAAGGAACTGGTGCACAAAACCTGAATACTACCCTTATTTCTAGTTACTGCTTGCCCTTCGACTTCTGTTGAGCCAAACCTATCAGGGAATATGAATAGAAGCGACAAAGAAATTTGGTAATCTGAAAGAAATGTATCCAATTTTTTCAATAAAGATCTTATTTCTGATCCTTCCATCAGAGATCTTGGTTTTGACCAAGGAGAATATGGTCTGTTTTAAATCTTATTAGAACAGTCCATGGACGATGCATCAGCATGCTCTTCCGATGGAATTCGGTTGAGAGCCCTAGTTGTGAGTGTGGTAAAAATGAGGAGACTATAGAACAGCTTATAACTAATTGTCCCATTTATAAATTACAAGATGGTTTCGAGGCTATACATACAAATGCATTTCTGATATGGGTGGTTGATTTCAAAATAATTTAATTTATTCTAAATAATTGCTTTCTTTTCTGCTTTTGTCTTTTTTCATTTTAGATTAAGAATTGCGAATCGTTTTGTGAAGAATCTGTTTATCTGAGTCTATAGACGGATTACATGATCTTAAATTAGATTACACTGATGTCTCTCAAAATTTTCCTCATATTTAATATAAGTCGAACAGTCCTTTTGGTCCCTAAAAGTTCGACTTATCGAGGGTCCACTGCATATATTTCATAATACGGATATTAAGGAAAAAAGTAAACTAGTAAAACAGAAAAATAGAGAGGAATAACCATATCATATGTGGGTGATTCTCTGGAAACTGTGTCTTTTGAACGATACTTTCGATTTCAACAAAAAAGTTTACAAATTTTATTCCAATGAGGTTTTTTTTATAATCAAAACCTAACTGTTCAACAAAAATTGAATAACCCCTGAAATTCCTGCATTTTAGCTATTTTCAGAAAAATGTTTGGTCAAGGTAGTCCACGGGAATGACCAATGCCTCACGGGAATGATCTAAATAATGCTATCAGGATTCTGGATAGGAGTGATTCGAAACTTTTATGAGATTTCAACAGAATATATTTCAACTTTCAATATAGTATACATACATATATAAAAAAACAGAGTAGGTATTCTAGAAACCATAATATATAGGTGTTTTTTCTCGTACGAGCTACCTCGTTATTTTCTTATCCCATAGGGATTGGAAAAATCACGTCGAATGATTTTGTTCGGGGGGACATCTTTTGACGAATATTGGAAGCTTGAACGAGCAACCCCCTAAGAGGGGCGCTTCAACCCCTCAAAATTGAAAAGGGGACATGGGTTGAGTGATACTTCATTTGAAAGGTCGGTGTATGATAACGTTGTTTCGATGAATCATTCTCGCTAAAAATCAATTTACTACCTCAAACTTTTCCGACTCAAAATTTGAACGAACTACGCCAACGAATTGTGAATGTGTGTCATCAAATAACTCCAATTATGCTGAACCATGTTAAAGACGGTTTTCAGTCGAAATTATTTTTGGAAGTCAATGTAGAAAATTTTGATTTGAAAACGCAGATATAATTTTTTTATTGTAACCATGATAAAACAGAATCGACGTGTTTCGGGAACTTTTCCCAATCGCCATGGGATAAGAAATATACAAGGTGGCTTCAGACGATTTAGTTTAGCGGATAATTTTCTTCATTCTATGGCACTTCTGCCTATATTTATTTCTTCTTTTCTCTGTGTCTTCCTACTCTTCTCCTGTTCGACATTCTTTGGCGTTGAATAATTTTCCGACAATTTCAAAATCAATCATCAGAACTTTCTGGAGGAGTATTTTCAGCTAAATTTTTCTCTATATCTATTTGAAGTTTTTTTGCTGTTCTATAAACTTTTGTATTAATTCTCCATTTCTTTTTTTGCAACCTTTGTTGCCTTGGAGTCATTTCATATAAGACTTTATTCATATTTCCTTCGTTGTGCTTCATATATTTTTCCTGCCTTTTAACTAATTCTTTCAAGACGACATCTCTCTTTTTTCCCTTTATCCTTAGTTATTCTCAAGTTTGCTTCGAAGACGAGCAATATTTCTGTTGAAAAAACTATGTTCATCATTATCCAGTTATTATACTCATTCCCGTGGTAGTGCAATCATTCCCGTGTCACGGGAATGACAAAAGTGATATTTTACTCTCGTATTTCCAGAAAAACATATTTCATTTATGAGAAAAAAAATATTTCATGAATGTTAGGTATGAAGAAATGGTAATGCAATGAATTTTCACAAAATTTTAATTTTTACCTGAAAACTTTTCCACCACGAGAATGACTGCTAGGATGTTACACACCGATTTAAACACTTTCGCTAACTAGCAGAACTCTTCTGTTCAATCATATAAGCGCAACTGACGTTATAAACAATCGGAAATGACTTTGAGGCTATTTTCAAACTACCGGGTCGGGGTTAACGCGGTAAATTCGGATCATTTGATGGAATTCATTACCTGCCACGGGAATGATCATTTTCGCCTGTGACAGACTTCTTTTTTCAAATACAAGAAAAATTTTCACTATTTCGTTCGAACTTATGTGGCAGACTATAATACATGGTACAATATTCCAGTGAATGTATCTCATCTGGTTTTCATCTTTTCAGGAATGTGAATTATGACCGTTCTCAAGTTCTTAAACCATTGAATTACATATCACGGGAATGACAATTTCGAGATACTTACCTTAAAAAATAAAAAATTATGAATGAATGTTGAATAAAGTTATTTGTACCTCGAAGAAGAATGAAATCTCTTACATCAGATTTATACCCAACATAAAAATTCTAATAATATTTTGAAGATTTATTGCTGTGTAACCTGTTCGGACTCAGTTTTCGGAGAATCACCCATGTGACATTAAAAGAGTCTTCCGGGCTTATTGGCCGTGGTCTATTAGGAATTATTTCACCTAACGTTTCGCCCACAACTGCGGTAGGCATCTTCAGAGGATTCTTGGTCTTAGATTGTAACTCGACCGCCGAATTTCCGAAAGTGATGCTGGATTCGATCTGTTGGCCCCACTTATACCCTGATTATTGGCGGGAGAAGGTAGTGGGTTTACGCGCGCGATGTTGATTGGTCCATCGCTTCCACTTCGTATTGGCTTGATTTTGGTCTTTTCCAACACCGGCAACCATGCGCTATGTACCAAAGGGGTTTCTTCCCTTCTGTTCATATTGTTCTTATGTTTATATATCTCAATGGCTTCCAGGTTCATCCTAGGATAGAAACTTTTGATGTTTGAAATAGCTTCTGCCTTTGAGAAAACAATATTGTGTCCATCTGTCAGAGCATGTTCCGCTAGTGCGGATTTTTCTGTCTGATTGAGTCGACAGCATCGTTCATGCTCCTTAATTCTCGTATTGATACTTCGCTTCGTTGTACCAATGTAGACTTTGCCGCAGTCACAAGGTATCCTGTAAATACCGGGTTGGGAGAGTGGGTTGACTTTGTCTTTGGTAGTTCTGATCATTTGGCCAAGTTTTTGAGTTGGCTTATAGACAGTCTCTATATTGTGGCCCTTCAGTATTCTACCAATTCTATCGGTGACTTTGGGGATATATGGTAAGATGGCTCTTCCATTGGGGGTGAGTTGTGACGTGTTATCATCACGTGTGGAAAGTCTTGGTCTTATTGCCCTCTGAATTTCCTTAGCATTATATCCGTTAGCGACGAATGCATGCTGTAGATGTTCAAGTTCATCTTCCAGAAATTCCGGCTCGCACAATCGTCGGGCTCTATCTACGAGTGTTTTTATAACTCCTCGTTTCTTTTGAGGATGATGATTGGACTGCTTGTGTAGATACCTGTCAGTGTGGGTTGGTTTTCTATAAACCCTGTGTCCTAGCTTTCCATTAGGCTTTCTAGTAACCAAGACTTCTAGAGAGGGTAGAGCACCATCCTTTTCAATTTCCATAGTGAATTGAATATTTGGGTGCCTACTGTTAAGATGGGATAGGAAAGCATCCAATTCTTCAAGTCCATGATTCCAGACGACAAAAGTATCATCCACATAACGTAGCCATGTGGATGGTATCTTAGTTGCCGCTTCAATTGCACTTTGTTCGAATTTCTCCATGAAGAAATTTGCAATTGCAGGACTTAGAGGGTTTCCCATGGCGCATCCGTCTATTTGCTCATAGAATTCGCCTTTCCACTGAAAATAGCTGGATGATAGGCAAAGTTCGAAGAGCTTTGTTATGTCATTCGGGAATAACTCAGACACGTAGTTAGCGATTCCCGGATGGGAACTAGTGTGAACAAAGACACAACATCAAAACTAACGAGTCGGTCATTCGGTCCCAACTGAATGTTCTGCTGTTTTTCTACAAACTGAGTAGAGTCCTTGACGAAAGTGTCCGTGTTTCCCACATGAGGTCTCAACATAGTTGTTAAAACTTTGGCTAAGTCGTATGTTGGTGAATCGATGGTACTAACGATAATAAGCCCGGAAGACTCTTTTAATGTCAATATATCCGGTCGTGAAAGCCTGAAACTATTTAATCACCCATGTATGTTTATTCTTAGAATGACCCTCTAGTACCTTTGTAACGTTTTGTATTTTCTTCGTCAGTCAGATTACCGTTTACTCCCTGCAATTCATACCCATTGCCAGAGAGCATCAAGCGAAATTTTAGGAATAAACCCCAACCAATTCAGCTTCACTTCGATTCTGAAACGATCTGATGCACATCCTAGTTTCGTCACATCCCGATGTCCCGTCTTGTTCCGATTTAGAACAGGTCTCAAAGCCACTGCACACCAGAAACTCCGCTCCAGTCGGCCCCGCGACTCCAACGCTCGACCACTGGCAAAAGTTTTGGCTCTTCCGCGAGTTTTTCCAACCGGTAGTGAGCCGTGCCTTCGCAGTGGTGAAGTGGGACGCCTGCACGTGTCCGTGCGGCGTTTATTTACGGAAAAGGCCGTGCGGAGATGTGTGACAAAAGCGGTTAGTGTCCCATCGGAAGGTTCTATTTATACAGCGGTGCTTTTATAGGTTGACAGTGAAGAGGATGGTTGAATGTTTCTTGCGGTACTTGGCGTAATCGAGTTGGGATTGAGAATGAAACCTGGTGGATTTATTGGATGCGGAACGAAGGATATTCATGAAAATTCGAAGGCAAGTCGATGATATTTCCTGAAATGAAAAACTGAATCCAACCAAGAACATTTCATGTGAAAAGTTGTCAAGACGAGGCCGAATGTCTTATATTGTTGAAGAATTATCAGATCTCATGTAGAGCCAAGCTGCTAACTCTACTCTTCAACTTTACAAGTCCTTAATTCACAAACTCTATGCCTTGGTCAAAATAAGTGACTTGGCCGTTTCTCTTTCGCCATGTGAGCTCAAGGTGAAAAATTATGTTATAAAAAAGTTTCTATAGTTACGAAACGACCAAGTTACTTATTTTGACCAAGGCATAGAGTTTGTGAAATAAGGACTTGTCAGGGATGGTCCGGAGCCGAATTTTTGGGGGAGGGGGAGTAAATCCATCGAAAATTTTCCAACGGTACATTGAATTAACAGGAAACTGTTATACATATTATAGTATAATATTTGCTTCGGTGAAAAAATTCAAAATGATGAATTTCATCAGAGTGAAGAGTAATTAACTTTTTTTCCATCTACCGAACATTCAATTAAGTAGATTTTATGGGGTCTGTTTCTTTCAAGAAGGGTATCTTGATGTTGATTGAAACTTTGAGAAGCCCTACTAGTTTGTTTCTTCAGTTTTGGAGCTTTTCTTTATTTCATGAAATCTGGGAGCGAAGGCACGGCTCATTTTCATCAGAGAAAATATTTTTCCTGAAAAATCTATTCCATTTATTCTGTGAAAGGGGTATATATTGAGAATCAAAGTGATGAGAAATCAACGTTGATTTTCCAATTACCCAATATTCAATAATGTGAGTTTTTTATTTCATGGAATCGTTTTTTTTTTTGGGGAGGAGTACCTTGAAGTATGTTTGAAACTTCGAGACACCCTTTTTGTTTGATTCTTTAATTACGTTCAGTTTCATTCTTTGCTGTATCTCGAAATTTCAAGCATCATAAAACAATACAGATTTTTCACAAAAAAGCAGATTCCATAAAATAAAGAAATGTACATGATTGAATGTTGGGTAGAGCCAAAATCAAAAATATTACTTACCACTTTGATGAGATTCATAATATTGAAACTGCTCATCCCTTACATGGGTCCATTTAACAGAATAATAGGAACAAAATTTTCAGAAAATAAATTTCATGTGATCAAAAATGAGCCTTACTTTTGCTTACAGATTCCTTGAAATAAAGAAAAGCAACATAACTAAGGAATAAAACAGAAAATGTGTGATATATTCGATGTTTTGAATGAATTTTGTTGTGTTGGATTTGTGTTTCGTAGCTAATTCCAGTTTTTATTGTTAAATAAAATTAAACAAATTGCCTTCCGATATTCTGTGGTCAATGCCCATAGTTTTCCTTCATACTTGTTGACCTTCGTGCATTTTCTGTTCATAAATTTTTTTTTTATAATTTTATATGAGACTTCACTTAAAATCTTTTTCGGTTCATTATTTGAATTTATTCACACATATTTTTTATTCGCAAAACTATAACACAATGTACGAAGAGCGTACCTAATGATGATTCTGCTTATCTGATAGTAACAGCTTGAATCTATGATACCAAATGGTTTTTATATTACACAGTCCAGGGCTGCGTTCACAAACTTACTCAGAGAGTGGAGTAAGAGTATGGCCATATGATCAGAAATATACTTCGGTCTTTACTCCACACTCGTCGTTCACAAACTTACTCTGACAAATGTCATTCAAAATTCAAACATGTGTATAGGTTAAGAATAATACTTTTGCATCATATACATTTTTTATTTATCATTTTCATATTGAAATTGTTGCTATCATGAATGAATAATAGAAGTTCAAGAATATAATTCTCTCTAGTCGTACATTTTCAGTTGTATCTTCGCAGTATAGTCAATTTTTCTTTTATTTGAAAAGCAGAGCACAAACGTGTTTTTTGATGATTGTGAGAAAACTGATAAATGTTCTCAGGACTTTGAATTACTTTTAATGAGACAGGAAGAATGAAAAAGGATATTATTGTCTATGATCTTCTCTTGCAAGCAGAAAATTAAAAATGTTATTACATGTTTTGTTGTTTTATTGACTCTACGCCAGAAAAAAATTAAATACTTTGTAACAAAAAATAGTTTCATTTGGGGAAGCTAAATGAAAGAAGTTAAAAAAATATTGTTTGAAAGATAAAGCAAAATATGAATGAATCTTGACAGATCTAAACTCTCGAATATAACAAAATATCAACGTAGATTCCAAATCAGGTACAAAAAACAATTATTGTGGGACTTTTCATGTCTCGATTTATTTGAACTTAAACTCTAGGTTCTGCAATACAGAGAAAAACTCTTATTTTCTTTACCATTATCTCTTGGTAAAGTTCACTTTGAGCTTCGTTAATTCACTGCTAGCAATTTCATTAAATTTATTAATCATTAAAGTAATTATTTCCAATATTTCTTTATTTCACAGAATAGTTGTTTCACTTGAAAAATTAATTGTTTCGTATTTCGTTATTGAAATGAAACAAAACCAGAAATAAATACTTATTCGAATAATATTCAAGTTTCAAAAAGTCCGCGGGAGCAGGACAGAATGAAAATCGTACGTCACAACTGTCAGAGTATGTGTTTACTCTCCCAAATAGCAGAGTATGCAGAGCTTACTCAATGGAAATGAACGCTCACAGAGTATACTCCGAGGAAGACAAAGCAAGTTTGTGAACGCTTCAGAGTAAGAAGAGCTTACTCTGAGTAAGTTTATGAACGCAACCCATGCGACGTAAAAATTTACAACTAGGTACCTACTTCTTGAGGCCGCATCTCTTCAAACACTTGATGGTAAAAATTTTGAGTTAAAAACTTTTCATTGCCGGCGATACATATATTGTCAAATACTGATTGCAAACTTGTGTTTTCTAATTCAGATTCTTTTGTATTTCATAACTCTATCGAAATTATGTATTTCAACTGCTTTGAAATTTCACCAACTGCTTCGAACTTTTTCCAACTGCTTAGGAATTTGTTCAAACTGCTTTGAGATTTTTCCAACTACACTTTGAAATTTTTTCAACTCTTTTGAAATTTTTTCCAACTGCTTTGAAATTTTTCCAACTCCTTTGAAAATCTTCTGACTGCCTTGAAAAGTTGCCAACTTCGTTCAACATTGGGGGGGGAACAGTAGAACAGTGGAATAATCGAAACCTCATTGCAATTCGATGACAAATAAGAGACTGGATTGTTGGAATGGCAAATCTCGCCAGGAGTGGGGAATCTCTGCTGGTGCTGAAATTTGCAATCCATACATTAGTCGTTAGTCGCATCCGAACGAGAGATGCGATAGCCAGACTGTTTGAAAATTCCATTCTTTCGATTTGGTCTTCTGGAAAAATTTCTTTTCAAAATATTCCGAACAGTTCTAGCGCCCAATTCGACTTGTTCAGCAATTTGTCTACTAGAACAAGATGCACTGATTTCAACAGCAGCACTCACATTCACTTCATTCGTCAAACGGCTTTCACTGATGGTCCCCCTTTTTTTAAATAGCGCCTGGTTACCGACCTTAGAAAAAACAGGGATCAAGCCGAAATGAAGCGGGAGCGATGGGCCAATCAACATCGCGCGCGTAAACTCACCACCTTTCTTCGCCATTAACCGGGATGTAGATAACACTTCCGATTCGAACACGTCAGTGTCAGAAATTAAGCGTTCGAGGTATTTACCAAATTTCGTGAAAAACATTTTTTTTCGACATAGGTATGGTCAAATAGGTGAAAAAATTAATATTACCAATAAATAAATTACAGTGTGTTCCGGGTATAAAAAAGTACCTTTTCACCAATTTTCCTGAAAAACCATTGTAGCTACCGATACATAGAAGAAAGGAGTGGAACGAATCGGTTATATAAATTCTCACATACATTTTGAGGTCACGAGAAAAACGTGAAATACTGAAGTTTGATTTTCTTACTACCCACAACATTCAACCTTTTTTTCTATATAACTTGTTGTTTTCCCGATTTCAGATCACCTGTAATTTATTTTTTCTTTCATGTTTCTTCACATTCCATCATTTTCAAATTCTAATTCTAATAAGTTTGGTTTATGAACTGAACAAAAGTTTGTTTCCATCTTCTCATGAAAGGTTTATTATTGCACAGGCCAAAACACCGAGTATACTCGCAAAGAGCCCTGAAAACTTGATAAAATCATACTCCCTAATTGTTCATTACAGAATAGCCGCCCACACGTAATTTCTAGCAAGCATAGACGGGAGCTCAAAGAGATCTGTATCTACCATCAACGCAGCATCCTCTGCAGCCGTGCAGACCTAATGATATCGGGCACAACTTTGTGATACGGGAAACCGAAGCTTTCACGGTTCTTGTAGCGATGCCAGAGAGGCGGAATATCATATTTCCACACTTTAGATGACGAGCATCCTCGATGTGTGTCAGCGAGTTTGATGTTTGCGTTCTTCACCGAGGGTTTTCTGGATGAACCGCTTTGTTAACGAATGGGAGTCGCGAAACCCGAGATTAATTGGGAAAGATAGTTGGAGGCATCATTATCATTCTGTATGATGGGGATATAAGTACAGAAATTTATTCATTTCATTCTGTAATTCTGTAATAGTATATTCCATAACAAGAGTGGTAAAGAGCATATAACGCACGACTAGCAAATGTTAATTCATTCCAGGAGAGCGTTATTGTCTTAAAACTCGAGTTGTGTACTATACTTTTCCTACGACCACATTCATTTCCATAAAACTTGGAATTTCGTCAAGTAAATATATTTCAATTGAATAACTACAAGAATCATGCAACTACATATAGATCTGGAATAAAATCATGAAGACATAGGAATTTCAATGTTGAATTCGAATGAGCTCCGAGTCTAGTAGAACAGTGGAATAAACGAAAGCTCATTGCGATTCGATAACAAATAAGGGACTGGACTGTTGTAATGGCAAATCTCGTCATTAGTAGGGGATATCTGCTGCTGTTTGCAATCCACACTTTCGTAAATCGAAATGTTTACTGTTAGAGAAAAAATTCAAATCCTTAAATGGTACTCCGGTGGTCGATGTAATGCGGAGACAATAAATTTTTTCATTCTTGCCTTTGAAGATAGGCCGATACCTTCACTTTCGGCTATCTCCAAAATAATCGAGAAATTCGAGCAATGTGGGTGTTTACAAACATGCCGTCATTGCAGGATTGATAGACCACTGAAGACCATCAGTGAAAGTCGTTTCACAAATGAAGTGAATGTCTGTGCTGCTGTTGAAATTACTGCACCTTGTTCTTGTAGACAAATTGCTAAACAAGTCGATTTGGGCGCTAGAATTGTTTGCAATATTTTGAAAAGAAATGGTTACAGATGTTAAAAGGTGCGAACCTCTCAACAAATTTTTCCAGAAGACCATTTCAAAAAAATGGAATCTTCAAACAGTCTAGCTATCGCAACTCTCGTTCAAATGCGACTAACGACTAATGTATTGATTTCAAATCGAGGCACCAGCAGAGATCCCCCACTCCTGTCGAGATTTGCCATTCCAACAGTCCAGTCTCTTATTTATTATCGAATTGCCATGAGGTTTCGATTATTCCACTGTTCTACTAGACTCGGAGCTCATTCGAATTTAACATTGACATATGTTTCCATTATTTTTTCCAGATCTGTATGACGAGTTTCTATAGTTTAGTTCACATTTTGGTTGTGATAATTTTTCATTGTTACTATGCAATTATTAAAAACAAGAAAGGATTGGTTGGTTGCCGAATTTTTTTATTATCAGAAATAGAATCATAGTTTCCTCTTGTATGATTTATGACACATGTCAGTTTTGATGAGTTGGCAGTCATGAATTTCGTGGAATTGTCTGCATAACTCTCGATTTGTGATGTGTTGTCATCATATATCATCATATCAAATTTCTGGTGTTATTGCCCTTTGATAAAGTTACCTCTTTACCTCTTAACTAAAGAGATGTATGAATAAGAATGTACAGGGTGATTGTTTATATTTTACTCAATAGCTATATCAGTTAATATTGGTCGTACAAAAACGTTTGAATGGGCAAATTTGATTTATTTTTCATGTGCATTCAGTAAATTTGTTGTGAACTATTGTTTTTTAAATGGTATACCCTGTATTTTATTTTTCTAATCGGTAGTGCTTTTTCTTCTGATTTCAAATATATATACTTCATTAAGGTTGATTACGGCAGTGTTTGGAAAATATATGTTTTTTTTTTTTAATCCTGTGTAAGGCCACTAGAGAATGCTGTGATTTCTTTATATCGAAATTCAATTCTATGGCCTTCTGATAGTCCCTACTTAACCTCCTTGGACCATTTTTTATGGGGATATTCGAAATATAAAGTGTATGTGGCCCCTCCGCAAAATATTCAATAGATTAATTTCAGAATAAAGGAAATAATTGAAAATCTCAATATATTCCATAAATGGTAAGGAAAACCCAAAAAAATAAATTAAAAGATATCGGCTGTGAAGACGTATATGAGGGTCATTTGAGCACTTAATTCAATTTTTAGATTTATAAATAAAAAAATATCAGTTGATTTTTATGCACCTTTCCTTTGATATAAAGAAATCGCATTGTTATCGTGTGGCATTCCACAGCTGCCTTAGATTTAGAAGAAACTATCTACATTTTTCAAAAACTGCAGAAATAAACCTCAATAAAGTATATATATTTGAAATCAGAGGAAAGAGCTCTACCGTTTAGAAAAATAAAATACAGGATGTACCATTTAAAAAACAATAGTTCATTACAAATTGATAGGTGGGGTTGTAATCAGGATCTACGTTTCTACAAGATTCGTTGTGATTCGAAATGATTTGGAAACATTTGGGATATATAATAAATGATGAATGGGAGACTGATTTAGATATCAAGATAAGAATTGAAATCAACATCATAAAAATGCGAAAGGTCTTGAGTAACTGCATTGGTACTCAATGTGGAGCCACGAAATGTAAAGTGCTCTATTGCGTTAGGGCGTGGAAGGGTAGACGTTGTAACCAACAACAATGAGAAAAGTAGAGGCTTTTGAAATGTGGCAAAATAAACGCTTACTGAGGATACAATGGGCTGAGATGGTAACCAATACGGAGGTATTAAGAAGAATGAATCGTTAAGAAAAAAATCATTCTACCTCGGCTATGTAATTTGTAATTACAAGTATGGTCTACTGCAACTTAATATGGAGGCAAAGATAAAAGGAAGGAGCGGATTGAGCAGATATAAACAATCCTGGAAGAAAAACTTGGGTGAATGGTTACAAATACCAGAAGCTTCAACTATATTTCATGCGTCGCAGAATAGAGAAACCTATCACTGATGGTCGCAAATCTTTGATAGAAGATGGCATATAAATAAGAAGATTCTGCGATAAAGGTATCCCACCCGGCAATACTTATTCACCCATAAATCTGCTCGGCCGACACCAAGTTTATCTATGGCGAATTTCCAAATCGGCTATTTCAGTCGGCGGAAGTGCAAACTGGCGGAAGTTACGTCAAGTGCATCGAAATATAGATCGGCGTCCGCCGTACGTCTATTTTTACATGCGATCCGACGGGACGCCATGCTGTTGCGGTCGCCGCATCGACAACAGGTAGAAAGAACAACAGCACGTGCTCTCTCGTAGATCCTCCAGATTCGGCCGATAATATGGGCCTATTTTCGTCGAGGAGCAGGTGCTCCAGCTTCTTTTTTTGGACGGTGGGTGCGATTATCTTGATACATTGCCTGCGACGATGCTCAGTGGCGTGTTATGGATACAGCGTCTTTTAGGACTCCCGTATAAGTTTTTCCACGGATGCAAAAAAGTTGTAAACACAATTTTCAAATAGTTGCTTCTCATTCAAAGGTACAAAATCTCGAAAAGCCGTAGGTTTTGATTGAATTTATCCAGAATTCATCAATGGTCATCATCATGAAGCTTACTTTGTAAAGAAGATAACTGGTGCTTTTGAAGATGGAGATCTATCCCTGGGACTATTTCTGTATCTATCCAAGGCTAATGATTGTCTGGATGTTCATAAACTCCTGCACAAGCTTGAAAGTTATGGTATTACGGGACCGACACTTGACTGGATAAGATCATACTTCAGTAAACGTTAGTAGAGATATATTCAGATGGAAATGGAATAAGATCAGATATTGAAAAGTTGAAACTAGGAGTGCCACAGGGAAGCATAGCAGGACCTCTGTTTTTTATAGTGTACCTGAATGATTACTGTTTTGACTTTCTTTGGAGTGAAGATGAAGTGGGTGATGAAGATTATATTGACAAGGATCTGCTGGTTATATAATCCTTATGGCCAGATCTCAGAATATTGCAATAATGCAATATATCGAAGAATGGTTTGCTAAAAACAACGTGGTCTTAAATAAGAATTAAACTAACTTGGTTCTATTCCACCCTCCAAATTCCAAGATGGAGGTGCCTGAATGTGTAACTCTGAATGGTTGCAGATTTAAAACTTCACAGAGCACCGAATTCTTGGGCCTTAACATTGATGAGGAACTGAACTGGAAACAACATGTGGACAACCTGAACAAGAAAATATCAACATCCATTTATGCATTAAGAGTGATTGCAAAATATCTAGACGCTAGGGTGCTGAAATCAGAGTATCATGCAACTATTGAGGCAAAGCTTAGATTTGGAATAACCAATTCATCCTTATTTGTTTTACAGAAGAAAGCAATAAGAATAATGGAAAATTTAACTTTATGCATTGTACATTCAAGGATCTTTAATATTCCTTTTTAAACATAAAGATCTGTTTCTTCAGTATCTTAATCGCAAGGAAAATTACAACACCAGAACGTTGTCATTCAATCTACCGAAGCACAGTTTATCAACCAGTCAAAAGCAAACAGAGTACAGATGTCTGAAATTTTTCAACAAACTGCCAAGGGATATACAGAAAATAGAGCAACATAAACTCTTTCAAAAAAGAAATATTCAAGCTGTTATTGAACATGGAACCATATAGTTTGGAGGAGTTTGCTGGGTGACCTGAACTCCACTTTTTTTGACACTATTTCATTTCCTTTCTGTTGTGTGCTTGAATTGTTTTGAAATAAAGTTTCTTATCTTATCTTATCTATCCCGTCCACTGCTGAACGAAAGCCTCCCATAACTGTAGCCATCTTTTTCGGTGAATCCACTTTCCAATCACTCTTCTGATGTCATTTGTCTATCGAATAGGCGGTCGTCCTCTACTTCTTTAGGCCTCATGTCTTGGTCCTCTCCACAAGTCTCTTTGTCCACCGTCCATTGTAGGATAAACCTCTCAATTCTTCTTTGTATGACTTGTTTTGTGCAGATGTTTTTTTTCTTCAGAGTAACTTTCTCAGCTCCATACGTGAGAAAAAGCAAGATAAACTGGTTGAAGACTTTTCTCTCTATCCGTTTTTTGCATACAGGGTGTCCGGGGAATAACTGTACATTCTTTTACCAGAGATAGAGTTGAACTAGGTGATTACTGATTGACTATAAAAAATTTATTTCTGGATTTCCCTAGAAAGCTACAGGATCTGAATGTAGTGTTCATAACCACGGTCCCAATATTGGCACTACATACTGAAAATTTTTAATTTCAGTATACTTTTTGTAGTGGATGTTTTAAAGAACATTGTGAAATGGTAATATTAGGAACATACGTCCCAAATATTGTCATTTCACAATGTTCTTTAAAAAACCTTCTACAAGAAATTATACTGAAATTAAAAATATTCGGTATACGTGTCGGTGTAGAAAACATGTAGTAGAATATTTCCCTTAGTTACAGGTTTGAATTATCCTGGAGTGGAAGTCTGAAGTTAAATATCTGGGAATTACCCTGGACAGTCATCTTCTGTGGAATAGGCATATATGTAATGCTACTAGTAGAGCTATTAAGGCTCTTATGGCGTGCAGGTGTCTATGCAACAGGAATTGGGGTTGTAACCCAAAAATACTGCGATGGATGTACGTCATTATTGTGAGACCTATAATTACATATGGGGCAGTAGTCTGGTTTGCTAAAGCAAGTCAGACAAGTACGAGGAAAATGCTCGATAAAGCACAGCGGCTTGCCTGTGTGTGCATCACGGGGGCCATGAGAACGTGCCCAACCAGAGCACTTGAGATTGTAACAGATCTCACACCCCTACATCTGGTGATTGACAGGATGGCCCATGAGGCCATCCTCAGAATTTCTAGAGAAGGCGGAGGTAATGAGAGAATTAGATGTCAGAGAGTCTGGAGCTCTCTGAGTAACTACATCTCATCTGCGAACCTTCCTAGTGATGTAATGGTCAAGAAAGTAAGTACTGAGAAAAACTTCAGTACGATACTATGCAAAAATGGGAATGGGAGCGGGAATACACCGACCAAAATTTCAAAGAAAATACTGTTAAATGGTATACCGATGGTTCTTAAACCAACACGGGAGCTGGCGCTGGGGTTCATGGGGCCAAAGCCAAGTGTGCACTATCGTTAGGCTCCTGTGTGAGTGTTCTGCAAGCAGAAATATTAGCAATCGAAAGATGTCTAGATATTAATCTAGAGAGAACTATCAGAATTGCGACGTAGCTATTCACTCAGATAGTCAAGCTTCTGCTAAAGCACTGAACTCCTATGTCATCAACTCAAAGTCAACATGAGTATGCCGGAGCAAACTCAATTAGGTAGGCGAGAAAAAGAAGGTCTCTTTAATCTTGGTTCCTGGCCATTCGGGAATCACAGGTAACGAAGAGGCCAACAAACTTGACAGAGGGGGTGCTCGGAAACCACTCACCGGCCCGAAACCTTTCTGTGGTATAGGAAAATGTACCTATAAGGAAGAGTTTCTGGAGAAGGAGAAAACTGAAAGAAACACTCTGGCAGAATATCCCAGGATTGGATCACACCACGAAGTTCCTTCGGAATTTTGAAACTGCAAGATATTTGGATCTCAGTAAGAACCAACTACACCTCCTCACTGGCTTTCTTACAGGGCATTGTCGGATGGGCGTATCGGACACTGACGAGTGTAGATTCTGTGGGAAGGAGGAAGAAACTCCTATTCACTTAGTCACAGAATGCTTTGGCATTGTGAGCCAAAAGAAACAATGCTTTGGTCAAGAGACCTGTTGCAGTGAGGAATTAGCCTCACTGAAGCCTTCCGAGATATTGGATTTCATAAGATCTCTGGGACTGGAAGGCGAGCTGTAAAGCTTTGTCAGGGGGCACAATGAACCATCAGGTCGCAGTGGACTGTAACCCCTTTTGAACTATCTATCTATCTATCTACAGGTTGGTCCAGCTAAAACAGTCGAAGCAAAAGGTGGCAATATTTGGCTTACTTACTTCATCGATCTATCTATGACGAGATCCAGGAACAAATTCGTTACTGAAATATAGTATCGGCATCATTTAATTTTGTTCCCCTACAGAAACACCCTACACTTCCACCAAAGACGAGAATATCAATAGAATTCCTTTTCCACCCTTAGCGAGTCCGTATCGTCGGCATTTCCTTAACCAGCGTTTTTCATCTCTTTTATTAACCCAAATTCGGGTGCTTGCGTACTCGAGTTCCAGCTGATAAATCATTTCGCGATAAACCGGCATCGCACAGGGGGCGCGCCTGTCGCCAACGTGGCGAGAGGGTCCTCTAGCGTTTTCCTTTCATCCCCAAGGTTCTTCACGCTCGCTGATTTCCATGTGAGCCTCGTGAAGTTGATTAAAGAAATGAATCGATCCTCTTTCGGTCGCCCTTGTGAGGACGGAGACCCATTGGATAGGGTGGAAAATATAAAAGGACATTTTGAAGTCCTTTGGATGAATACGAAAAGAACGATTTCGTTTTTGTACAGGGTGGGCAAAATTGGTGACACCTGAACTACAACTTCTTAACCGTGAGAGATAGAGGAAAATGAATGACAAGTTACGGTGGTCTTTTCTAGATAAACTGATTATGCCATCAACTGCATTCCTCTATAATCTTTTTTTTTTCGAGTTATAGGCCAAAATTGAAATTTGGGCGATTTCAACGAAAAAAAGAATTGAATCTGTGCAAAGAAAATTCTATAATTATTTAGTTCGGAGGGAAGGTGGGGTTTATCCTCCATTGGGCTGTGACAACATTACGTTACTCAGTAGATTTGGTGCTGAGCCCATAGAACATAGGGTCAATATAAAAGCATTAATGTTACTTTATAAAATTGTGCATGACCAAATCGATTGTCCTGAATTACTTGAACATATTTCATTTTTGGTGCCTCGAGACGGCTTAAGGAGTAATACCGCGTTCTACTGCAGGGAGGGTAGAACGAACGCCAGTTTTAGGTCACCGGTTAATTTAATGTGCAGATTATTTAATTCGGTGGCCAACAGATGTGACATACATAATGATTCTCCCCGCTCTGTAGTGGCTGTCTATTTGGAGGAATCTGGTATATCCGACCCTTCTTAGATTAAGATATGTCTATAAATAACCTTAAAATCTTAATCTTTGTACTCTCTTCCCCTATTTCAGTTCTCTCACATGTTTCTTCTTCATGGACTCCAATAAATGTGATTGGATTACTTCTTCTACGAACTGTTGCAAATAAGTATCTTTGAAAATTATATTATCATCTTCATCAAAATAAACACTTTTCATTTCCTCCGTTAATGTTATCCAAACTGTTCTTGTCCTCTCTGGTTCAGACTTTATTTCACTCTCTTGAATTGTTCTGTTTTCACCAATTCATCATTTATCTTCTTCTGAGAGTATATATTTTATCTTGTCTTCCGTTGTAACGTAAGATATTGCAACTACATTTGTCTTTGTATCCCTTGGAGATACTATTAATTTGAAAGTGAATTGGACTCTTTTTGCCATGATAACAAAATTTTGTCGTTTTGTAAGACTATTTTTATCAGATGAAATTGAAACCAACTGTGTTCCGACATATCGCTGCGGCAGTGAAAAGCAGAACCAGCGTTGGCCCAACGTTGGCAAAGTGCTGACATACCAGCAATTCGTGTCGGCAATGTGGCGGCTTGCCGACGCTGTTTAGACTCGGCATTTTTAATAAAGTGTCCGATCGGCCGACAGCCGCCCGAGGGACTGTTTCCCGACATATCGCTGCGGCAGTGAAAAGCAGAACCAGCGTTGGCCCAACGTTGGCAAAGTGCTGACATACCAGCAATTCGTGTCGGCAATGTGGCGGCTTGCCGACGCTGTTTAGACTCGGCATTTTTAATAAAGTGTCCGATCGGCCGACAGCCGCCCGAGGGACTGTTTCCCGACATATCGCTGCGGCAGTGAAAAGCAGAACCAGCGTTGGCCCAACGTTGGCAAAGTGCTGACATACCAGCAATTCGTGTCGGCAATGTGGCGGCTTGCCGACGCTGTTTAGACTCGGCATTTTTAATAAAGTGTCCGATCGGCCGACAGCCGCCCGAGGGACTGTTTCCCGACATATCGCTGCGGCAGTGAAAAGCAGAACCAGCGTTGGCCCAACGTTGGCAAAGTGCTGACATACCAGCAATTCGTGTCGGCAATGTGGCGGCTTGCCGACGCTGTTTAGACTCGGCATTTTTAATAAAGTGTCCGATCGGCCGACAGCCGCCCGAGGGACTGTTTCCCGACATATCGCTGCGGCAGTGAAAAGCAGAACCAGCGTTGGCCCAACGTTGGCAAAGTGCTGACATACCAGCAATTCGTGTCGGCAATGTGGCGGCTTGCCGACGCTGTTTAGACTCGGCATTTTTAATAAAGTGTCCGATCGGCCGACAGCCGCCCGAGGGACTGTTTCCAGACATATCGCTGCGGCAGTGAAAAGCAGAACCAGCGTTGGCCCAACGTTGGCAAAGTGCTGACATACCAGCCTATTTGTGTCGGCAATGTGTCGGCTTGCCGACACTGTTCAGCGTCGGCATTTTGAATAAAATGTCGCATCGGCCCGAGCGACTAAAGCCTTGGTTTCCTCGAAAGCGGAACCGATAAATTTCGACCACAATAATGCGGCAAATGACGTCATAGATAACTGTACCCCTGCTGATAATGTGCATGGTACAGTTTTTTATGAGTCCTTTGTCGCATTATTGCGGTCGAAATTTGTCGGTACCGCTTTCGAGGAAACCAAGGCTTTACAATCGATATATCACCGCGTCTGTGAAATGCAGAACCAGAGACTAAGAGACACTTTCTCAGAATGGCTACCCGCAACCTGATTGGTGGCTTAGAAACAAAATTCAGTTGATATACTTATAACATACCTTGTTGATTTGTTTATCGAGTTTACTTACCTCGATGCTCATATGGCTTCAAATTCATTTGATACAAATATTCTTTCAGAAATTCCTAAAGGTGATATGGGTAATTCTTTTCTATTTTTTTTTAAGTATTAATATGTATACTCCAAAAATAAAATATATTTTGTTATCATATTTCTATTTCTCAGATGTAGTTCATATAATTCATAGGTGTAACTAGGATTGGGTTATTGGTGAAGTTACCAGCCATTGATGAGAAAATTTGTAAAAAGTAACACATTAAAAAAATTACAAGATTTTCGTGTCTGTCGGTGAACCACCTAATGACTCAACTCTATTCACGCCAATGATATTATTGAGTTAGTCTCACTTGAATCATGTTAGAAGGGCAGTAGTGCAATAAATAACTAACTGAAAATAAAATTTTATATTGAAATGAAACCATAAATATAATTCTTCATATAACTACATTTGAAATATTTTATATCATATCGGAAGAATGAAATGTTATTTGTTAAAAAAATATATATACATATATAAACAGGGTGATTTTTTCAAGTGTTTCATTAGAACTTTTCGAGGAAGGAATTGTAATACAAATTCAAGAATTTGCATCATCGAATATACAGGGTGTAACATTTGAAATAACGAAGTTAACATTCGTTTCCGATTAAATCGGAAGTAGATTCTACTCGAAAATATTTTACAATTCAAGTTTATGTACTCATAAATCAAAATGCAAAATCCTGAATTTGTATTATGAGTTCATTATGGCATGATTTATTTCCATGTTGGTGGTCAGTTTCGGCTGACGATTTCTCCTTACTGATCCGACAAAATGAGTTTTCATAATTTATTCAAGTTATTGAAATTAATGTCGAATATCATTTCAAATAAGTAAAAATTCAAAGTCATTAACTAAAAATTTATGTAACAAACTTTGGAGTACCTTGAACGAGCGAGTAACAACATGTGTTCCAATACTTCTAGCCCATCCTTGTCATTTTCATTTCTCCCTTACCAATTCAGGGAAATGGCCAACTGATGGCTGATCATCAGCCTCAATATTTTTCTTGTTGTTTCAGCATTATCTTTTCTTCCAACAAAGCGAAATTCAGTCAACTGAAAAAACATAAAATATACTGGAGACTGAAGGTTTTTTGGCTATATTAAAATTGCTAAATTTCATCATTAGAGAATGTGAAATGATATTACAAAAAAGAGATAGTGAGCCAATTCAGAAATATAAAATTATACTTACACATATGTTGGAAAACTCATCATCTTTTAATTCTGTGTTGAATTCCTTAAGTTTTTCATACGTTTCTACAATTTTTGCATCTATTTCATATTTCCTGTAATTACCGGCGTGCTTCTTAGAGCTGCGACATCGATCATAGTATTGAATGATAGAGTAAATTAGTAATAAATAACAGACACACAAATCACAAATGACTAATATAGTCAATATAGATCACTAGCATCAACCAGCTACACCACGAGAGAGTTAAGTTCATCCGCAAATAGGAACGTGAACGTCGTGAACGCGTTCTCCATTCTTCGACGACTGCGGGCGGAGAGAGCAATGGCGGATGTTTCATTTGGGTTTTATAAACCTCGAATAAAAATTGATCCCGCGAAATTCAAAATAGTGCAGTTCAACGTTGAACGCGTTACTAACGCGTAGAACCGCCGTCGATCCGATGAATATAAAACAGCGAAACACGCTCGTCTAATAGGCATGCATTGCCGACGTTGGCTAGATGCTTGTATTTCGGCATGTCTTTAGCTAGGTAAACGTCGTCACCGGCCCATCGAAGTTCCGACGCTGTAAAAAAGCAGTACGCACATTACCGACATTGCCGACACGAGTCCGACGGTTTGCCGACGACAAATGTTTGCTGGGTACTTTTTCAAATTGAACTAAATATCAAACACTTTTTCTAATATCTAAACATAAATTCTTCTCAAACAATTCTCATGACAATCAGCGTCAGAACATTGACATTGACAATGGTTGTCAAACCGAAATTTCTCTTTGATAAGAGATTACAGGAGTCTCATCTCCTTACATATATTGAGTGAAAGAAAAAGGGCGTAGCGACATCTATTGGCGTTATTCGCAAGAAGGAATATTATTTCCGACTTTTTTTTCATCAAGTTTTTCCTACTTTTAATGTATTTCATGTTAACCCCACTGTAGAAGAATCCAACAAAAAATCTTTCATAACGAACAGTTCATCCAATCTCGAGTTATAAATGGTGTAACCAACAATATGGCCGACTGAGTTTTATATATTAAGTTTTGTTGATGCTCTGTTGCCGCTTCTCCCTGTTCTGGCTCCGTCATTTTCATGCATTTCAACGTTTTTCCTGCATCAGATGCACCCGAATAGTTCAATCCCTCCGAAGAGATCAGGCAGTCTATGCAGAACTCTGTAAGCGCAGCTGCGTTAATCCCTTCGCTTTACAGAACGAAGCGAAGCGAATGCAGTCGCTTCCCTTGTGCGGATTCATAGTTTCCGGGTCGAAAGGCTAGACGTATTCGGTTTCCCGCGTCCAAATCCGATTTATCCTCCGTAGACGGTCTAATATATCATCGGTTGTATACGAAACTTCCGTAATTAGCGGCGTCGGTTCGGGTTCCGTGACCGGCCGTTGGAGAATGCGTGCCTTTCGACCGCATATCGCCCCGCCGGATGCATAATGACCCGTGAAAACCCCCAGGCTGGCTGGGAGGGTCTTCATTTCGAAAATCCGCCACTGGAGGTCTTCTTCAGCTGGAGGGACACTCGAATTTCTAGTCAGTTATTCGAGAAGAGCTTTTTGAGACATGGAATAGATGGACTTGCTGGCGTGGTTTTAATGTTGAATGGAGTGAAGCTTCTATAAGTGGGCCCACGGCCTACTAAATCTAACAGGCCGGAAGGTTAGACGTTGCCGTTGTTACGAGAAGCGTGTCTAGTGGTACGCGTAGATATAGACAGTATACGTTTTTCTTGTGCAATTCGCACTGTTTTCGATATAATTTCGAATTTATTTCAATTCACAATTGAATAAAGAACTGTAGGGAGGAAAACAAAACAGCATTTCGTTTATTTGCGAATAATTTCTCAATATTTTATCGCAAATAATCCAGAACTCACCACGAGGAGGTAGCTGTGTTATTGAGTTCCACAAAATTACAATCAGAATGAAAATTATTTTACTTTCTGAAGCGAATAAAATAGGTGGATGAATATCAGAAGAGGAAACATAATATTATTTCGCTATCGAGAATGATTCAATTCTGAACATATTTTTTTTTAACATAAAATAAATCCTATAATAAAGTCTGAATAAATAAAAACAATTCTGATAACTGACGACTAAAAGTTAGTAATTTCCTGTCGGAAGGAGCAGTTCTTAGGATTCTATCACTAACCATTATAGAATAATTATTAAGGAAGATATTACTCAAAATTTTGGGAAATTTGTTCAAGATAATTTCAGGAACCTGCTGATATAGTGAACATTAAATTTGTCGTGATAAATATCTCAAGTAAATAAACATTTCAAAACGTCTCTCTGAAATTTATATTGTAGAATTGAGCAGTGTCCTTTTCTTCAACGTTGGAAAAGAAGTGAGAAATTGCCTTGTCTTTGAAATGACCACCAAAGTCTGAAAATGAATCGATCTGATCTTGTTTGTCGCAATCGATGTAAGCATAATCATAATGGACAACTAATTTTTGTCTCCATACCTCAGGATCAGTTCTTTTTGGAGTAATTGAAGACGTCATGTAACTCAGTTGATTTGGAAAAATTGAAGGAAATGCATCATCAGTAGTTAATTTAGGAATTTTTCGCGGTATATTTATAACTGAACGACTGAACCTTAGGCGGTTGGATAAGAGTTATTTTTCAAAATATGGGAATCTCCAAAATGTTTTATACAAACTAAATTGTTTTAAAACTACTTTCTCTATGAATTGCGTTAAGCCATTTTCTTCTCCTCGCGGGATCTTTCGGAAATCTAAATACTAACACCTTCTTTTCTCATAAGTGGACTTATAGTTGCTTTTGCAATCGGGGCAGAGTACTCAAATTTAAAATTTCCAAATGAAATTTTAATAAATATTAAAATGAAAAACCTCCCTGTTGATTATTCCTTCCAGATATGAACACTTAAAGTCGAAAAATTCAATGATGAACCGATACACACTGATCTTGCAACTGCAACACTTATGTTCACTTTCTTTGTTGATTAAAAAACCAATCACACGCACACAGCGAAAAAACACAAACCTCTTTACACGCTTCCCTGTCGAATTTTGGATACGCTTTTACTCTCACACCTTCCGACCTTCCTCACAGAACTGAAACCTGCAACTGGCGTGTAACACCTCGAGCCCAATAGGCAACGTCGCGTTTTAAGGCAACATTCTGGCCTGTTAAATATCGTAGGCCGCGGTGGGCCCTATTCGATCTCTTCCTAGCTACAGCCTTGGTGGGAGATTCGATAGTTTGCTGTAATTCATCAACTAAGTTATGACCATTACCGCAAGTTGAATACTGTACTTCATCTACGACTTCAACTAAATATACAGATATACAAGTACAGGGTGGTCAGGTTTCGATGTTTTAGTATTACATCTCCTAAATTAAGCGAGATAGAAAAAAGTAATATACATGTCAAGTTCTCTTTTTTCGAGAAACTCAAATTGCTGGAAACCGCAATTCGCTTGCAGTAATAGAAATTTGAGATGGATATGGGATGAAGGCCACTGGATCTGCACAGGTAATTTATAATGATTCGAATAACGAACCTTTAATAAATTTATTAACTAACTAACTTTTTATTTTTGTTATTTTACAGCCGTAAGAGGTCTTTTGGACTGCAGCATTATCGACCTCATCTTGTATTACCTCTTACGGTTGAACATCGCAGGAAACGATCACAGTGGTGCCAAATTTTGTTATTAGGTTGCCGTGAAGCCGCTCTCTCAGCAACCCTTCAAAAACTCCATAACCCCATATAAACAAAGTCACTTTTTATTACAAAAAGGACAAAGATCATATAGGGCTGTCTATGACAACTTGAAACCCACTCTGTATATATAAAACCTGTTACTGCCGCGTCCGTTTAACCCCCAAATATCCCTTATTAATCATCCCCTCCCTCCATTTATATTGGATGCTCTTCTTACGTTCCATTCTGTCGATATCTCCGGCTTCGTGCGAAAAAGGCAACAGATAAGAGCGGCCAGCAGCGAATATAAATAACTTCGACGTCGCCACTGGAAATAATGGAAATAGATGTGGTTGGACGTGGGGTGGCTGCAGAAAAAACTGGGACGGCAAAACGTCAATCCGGTCGCATAAAGTTCCTTGTCTTGTCCGTAGTTTTTTCGATTCAGATTTATCGCTTCTGTTGAGAGCAGTGAGTATGTGAATCCTTGCCCCAGATGTGCGCTTCGATCTACACTGGTCGACGTTGAAAAAGTTTCCTATTATTCTTTCACTTTTCGAACCTCATCCCTCAGGGCGTTGTGGACCCTTCTGAGATGATTGGGTTGAAGATAGTACTGCAAAAACATTTATCGTACATCGTTCACATATGTATAATATGAATAAATCACTCGCATGAAGCTATTGCACATTTTGATACATTTTTTGGTTTCAGGTGAGTACATACTGGGATAATGTCCGAATCTATCAGCACGAAACATAAGTTCACGAAGTAAGTATCGACGTTTCAAACTACGAATAAAACCTTCGAGAAGACCAGAAGACATAAGATCTAACTTGTAAGTAGAATCAGATTAATGAACTTGAGAGTTCAGGCTTATAATGAGTATATCAAACCGATTGATTGAGTTCATCATTATCAGAGGAGACCCTCCAGGGTGGAACCAGGATGAGAGGCTGTCAACCAGTTTCATGTGTATTACAATTGACCGTTGAACCATATCAAAAGTGTTTGAGATTCATTCATCTGAAACTCGAGAACAGTTATTAGCAATATGGTTAACAATAGAGAAATGAAATGTTTTGATCAAAATAATGAGTATATAATAAATCAGTATTCATTACCAGAGAGATAAAAAAGAAAGAGGGAGTTTTCAATTCCAGATACATGAGTTATCTGACAGATCAAAATGTCTTTTATGAGAACCATAAATATGATGTGGGAGTGGAATAATTAATTATTGAGATTAAACTGGAAATGCATACTTATTTGAGTAAAATAATAACCTGTAATCTTCAATTCTAAGCCACTTGTACCAGCTAATCTTGAAGCTGGAACAATTGGCTTAGAATTGAAGATTACATGTCACAGAAGCACTATTCGGAATAACATAGGAAAAATAAAATTTGAAAATAGTAAGAAATAATACACTGCGCAAAAAATTAACGCACATTCCGAAAATCTCAATTTTAATGAAAGTTAACCGTACATTGACTTCATAACTTATTTTTTATGTTCTCTCGGGAAGGTTTTGAACGAAACAAGACACATTAAATGGAAGAAAAATTCAGGATTTCACCGAATCTTATGTGAAAGAAGAGAAATGAACAATTTTCAAAATACTGAAAAGCTGATAAGTGATTTAATACTCTGTATTTCCACCCATTGCGTTGAAAAATGATTCACATAAAGCTGTTGCTCAACTAAATTGTTATTTGAACTGTCTTCTCGTTAATTATGCTGATGATAAGAATTTCCTCATTACAGCAGAGAATTTGCAAGCTTTACTAGATTATTTAAATAGAACTTTCAATGCAATATCTGATTGGATTACTAATGAGGGCTTAGTATTAAATGAGAGCAAAACAAATTGTGTTATGTTTCATACCAATAGAATTAACCCAACAAATATAAACATGGTAAAGTTAAATGACTCGGAAATTAGTTTAAGTTCAGAAACAAAGCTCTTGGGATTGATTGTTGATGATGTATTATCATGGGAAAGTCATATATTTAAGTTGAATAAGAAACTGAGTTCTGTATGTTATACCTTGAGAGTTTTATCCAGTTATTTGAATGAAAATGGCCTGAAAACTGTTTACTTTTCTAATTTTGAATCATTGGTGAGATATGGTCTAGGTTTTTATGGGAGTGCAAAGTCAGCAGCAACAATTTTTCTAAGTCAGAAGAGAGCAATTAGAATAATCAAAAGATTAGGTTTCAGAACATCTTGCAGAGGTCACTTCAAACAAATGAATGTGTTAACTACATCAGCACTCTACATCGAAGAATGTTTAATGTTCCTTGCGAAAAATAAGGAATATTTTAGAATGAACTTAGCATCTCACTCTTACAATGTCCGAGACTGTCACTATATGTATCCTGTGCATAGGCTATCCCTCACAGAAAAAGGAGCTAAGTATTCATGTATGAAACTTTTCAATAAGCTGCCATCAAGAATAAGAAGAATCAACAACCAACGACTTTTCAAGAAAGAAATACAAGGGCTTCTGATGGAACTTGAGCCATATACAGTTCAAGAATTTTTGGATTCAACTCTGTAATATTATTTGAGCAATCACTTTTTCACTTTTTGTTATCTTGACGAATATTTCATTCTGATTGTATATAGGTATATCATACATGTATGCAGGATTTCTGAAATAAATGATATTATTATTATTATTATTATTAAAACGGCTCGGCAACGACGGTTCATACTCAAAATGAGTGATCTTAAAATGTTCTGATCTTATCCTTCCCAGATTTCTCCGAGTTGGATTCCTAAGTCATTAAGAGTAGCTGGATGATTTTCTGAACTTCTCAACCTTCTATTGAGGCTGCCCCAAATCTGCTCAATCGGATTGAGATCTGGACTTCTTGCTGGCCATTCCATTCAAGAGACTTCAACCTCTTCAAGGTACTCCTGAACGATGCGCGCACGATGGGGTCTGGCATTATCGTTAATAAAAATGAGATTTTCACCAATGTGTGGGGCAAATGGCACTACATCAAGAATGTTCCTCATATACTTATCAGCATTCATAGCTCCATTATCAACGACCATTAGGTCTGTGCGAGCAGTCAAAGATATTCCACCCTATACCATAATCAATCCTCCCCCGAAACCAGTAGTATTCAGGAAAATGCACTGAGAATATCTGTCATGTGGACGTCTGTATACAAGGAAACGTCGATCACAATTGTAGAGGCAGAATCTAGACTCATCTGTGAGGAGAACTCTTTCCCAATCGGCTTCTTCCCAATGGATATGCTCTTTCGCAAAATCCAAACGAGTTCTTCAATAGGCTGGGGTAAGAGCTGGGCCTCTTGCCCCGACACGAGGCCTTAAATCATTTTCTCTGAGGCGATTTCTTATTGTCTGAGTGCTAATTTGCACCCCATGAGTTTGCTCAAGCTGATTTTGAAGGAGGCAAGCGGTTGCAAACCGTTTTCTCAACGAAGAAACTCTCAAGTAACGTTCTTGAATGGCAGCTATTACCCGTGGTCTACCCTGTCCTGGTCTTGGGACATTCATACCTGTCTCCCTGAATCGCTGCAACATTCTGGACACACTTGTATGGGAAACTCCAAACCTTTCTGCAATTCTTGTGTATGTCCACCCTTCTTCTCGCAAAACTACCGCTTGGGCACATTCCTCTTGGGTCAAATTGCGTGTTTCGCTACGCATAGCGATCGAGTGTAGAAAATCAACTATTGATCACTTGAATTGATCGAGAACAACTGATTCTAGAATGGGGGCAATACATTCAAAATCTGATAATGTCATCCTTTATTCCTGCTGGGAAAAAACATCTGTATTAAAGAAAAACGTTGAAAGTGGTTAACATATGAATGCATAATTCTGATAAAAATAATTATCATTGAGAACACCTTCAGTTATAGAATAAATTTGAGATTTCCATAATGTGCGTTAATTTTTTTTGCGCAGTGTAGAAAATGCAATACAATTTGAAAAATACACGAATTAATTTTTTTTCAATACTGTTATGATGACCACTATGACCCTGCCTGTTTCCTGATTCCGTCTTGACGTCGACTTCTGGTACACCCTGTCTAATCTTTCCCGCCATCGATAAATTATTCAAAACGCTGCCTGATCGAAAAAACAGGACGCCTGTTAGTTGTATCGGATCTCCCAATCGCATTAATCACTGACCTAACACCGACCGTAAATAGCATCAATTTCAGGAGGCAGTGTGCACGTCGTGGGATGCCGAACAACGCAATTAAAATATACATAATTAATTCATAAACTGCGCTTGTCGCCAGCATCCATCCCACTTCTTATTTTGTCGCAGAAACGTCGAGTGCAGAACCGGGATTCTAATCAGACTGCGATGTGTTGGTTAGAAATTCATTCTACTCCTTTTTCTTTCTTTGGTTGTTTTTGTCGGCGTTCTTCAAGGACTCGTGGTTTGTTTGTTAAACGTTTGACGAAGGAGAATGATGTAAAATAGAGCAAAACACAACTCTATGCGACACCGCCGGCGTTAGCTGGAACTAAGCCCGAAACGAGTATCGTTTTGACAGTTAGCACGTGAAAGCTGGGTTTATTTGTTTATTTTTACGTTTTTATTGCGATAAAAAGATATGCCTGAGGAAAAAACCGTGAAAAACACTAATTATTGTGTTTATGAATGTAATTCTAAAAAATGTAGGAATCCTGGAGCCCATTTTCGTGATGAAAATCAAAATGTTTACTTTACCAATAAACTAGAAATCGTAGAGGAAATTAATAGACGTGAATCCTGGGAGCATGTTTTGATAATGGAAAAACCTGTATCTAAACATATTAGAGTATGCTTACAGCATTTCCGATCAGAAGATTGTGAAATGAAAACAAGGAAGAGTGGAAACTGATGTCAATTGAAAACAATGCTTTATCTGTTTTGAATTATTTCATAAACTATCACTATGAAATCATTTCTGTTGCTGGAGAAGAAAGCTGTACCTTCACTAAACCTTCCAAAAAAAGCAGTTCAAGTCATTTACAATTTTTGTTCAGATCGTTCTTGTACAATACCTAATTTTCATTCTTATCGAAATAAAGTACTTTGAGTGTACTTGATGTTTTGAATATATAGAAGTCTCAACAATTCAAGGAGCCTAGTTGAAAATGCTGAATTCAATCCATATGTTAATGTGCAATAAAACTAGGGACTTTGTGAGTTTAAGTGATTCTCTCGATGGTTGCAAAATTGAACTTATGTTCAGCAAATCTACATGTGGAATTTCAAATAAATTCCGAGAATTGGCAATTTTAAACAATACATCATACATATATGTATCAATTTAATATTAATAATAGCTTGATAATATTGACGTTCATTTAGCAACGGACAAGGGGCAATCAATCGATAGATGAGTTGAATTATTTTATTTTATTATAACTACAGCCTAAGACACAAGTGAGATGCAATAAATGAATAATACATTAAAATCTAGAGTAATGAATTCTTCAACATGATTAATCGAGGATCACGTCATGTTCTGCATACATACGGTTCTCTGAAGAATGTCCATTTTTATTCAGAATTTATCACCCATTTTCTATTCATAGATTTTTTCCCTTCCTAAAAAGAAAAAAAAATTAGAAGCTTCTATTAAATGAATATATTGTTCATGCTGATGTTCATTTACATTACAATTTTACCTTCACAATCAGTAGAATTGTCAAAATATTTTGTAGTACGTACAACCTTGTAAAGTAGCAGGGCTAAAATATGCTTGCAAATTCCAGACAATCTTGCTTAGTATCTGTATATAATCTTGTCAACCTTCACACCATCATTTTTATAAGAAATCATTTCCTCAATATGATGGGGTAAACATCTTGCCAGATGAACTGAAAAGCATTCAAAATTGAATAGTGCTCACCTCAATATTTTACATAAAATATAACAAAAAGCACAATATTACCTATACTTGCACTTACATTATAATCCACAGGATCCACAATCAAGGAAACAACTTCGATTATTGATAGCCAATAAACATTTAAACTAAAAAATCCCATAAATACAAATAGAAATCTAATGTAAACACGAAACAATACTCGTTTCGGTAAACAGCTGATCGGCGAATGCAGCGACACCATCGGTAATTATTTTGTCCAATAATCTGTTGTTTGGGTTGGTTCAAGAATGTGCAATTTAGATGGATTCAGAATAGTTGAAATGTCCAGAAAATGAAGAAATTTGAAATTGATCAAAAACAAACGAAACAGATGAGCTAGCTAGTGGACTGTAGTTTATAGAATCAAAATAAAGAAACAATAAATAATAAAATCTTACCTTCTCCAGCAGAGGGTAGTTGTTAAGGATCTTGATGTATTGACCATCACAATGAACAGATTGATTGAGCTCAACAACCGAACCCAGGACAAGGCGTCTGATCTTGAAGCTGTCGTGCTGAGAAAAGACTTTTTCACTTATCCTTGTGACCGTTTGCTAGTCACGCCACTGATCTCTCGAATCCGCAGTGAAAATTCACAAGTCTTTGAATTGCCCAAAAGTTGCACTAAATTGCAATTTGATGTTCTCGGATTGAGATCGCGAGATTGAATTATATACAGGGTCTTTCACGAGGAACCTCACCCATATTTATACGGGAAACTACTGAACTTATTTTCATGAAATTCAGCACTTATAAGTATTTCACGATGCTGATGAAATCTAAAATATTTTCAAGGCATGAGCACCTCCGGTTTTTCCGGAAATGACGTCAACTTCCGTTTTTCAAATTAGAACACCATTTTTTTATTGCAGAAATAGATTTCTTAGAAAATTTCAAGTTATTTTGATGTAACATTTTTCAGTTTTGGTTGGAAAATTCTCTCTGAGCGGGAAAATTCGAAAAAAAAATCGAAAATAGAGCTCCGCTGAAACAAGAATAACTTCGAGGTTTTTGGATAGAAAATTTTCATTTTTGGGATTTTTCAAGATGTAAGATTGATGTATCCACTTTAAAAATCGAAATCGCGATTCATGATACAGGGGGTGAAAAAATTGCTTTCAAAGTTAGGGATGACAAAATCGTGAAAAATCAATTTTTTCAAATTAGAACCCCATTTTTTTATGGCAGATATTGAATCTACGTTAAAAAATAATGTGAGTGTATGCATCACACCCTTGCCCTAAAATGGATATTTTCTGAGTTATTCACAAAAAACTGTTTTTCGTCTTGAATTTTCAGCTATTTCTTTTCCCTTCACGCCAAAAAGATGAAATTTTCAGGAACTGTTATTTGAACCATGCTGTAGATTTTTCACCCCTTCTTGAAACCGACTTCAAGTTACTATTAGGAGAACCATGGCAAACTCTCGCAGTTATAACTAGAGAAGATGCTCAAAGTTTTAACCGTTAATTTCTAGACATTTATTTATACGTCTCAGGAATGCTTCGTGTGTTGCTCTTCTTATTTCATCGTGAGGAAGAGATCTGCAAAAGTGTTTAAAAACCAAATTGAGTTTCAAAACTATGAATCTAAAAATCTAAACAAACCTGAACGCATTTCTGACTCGTTCTATGCAGTCCTCTTTATCAGTCAGGGGTGTTGAGTAGACAATATTTTTTATCCTACCCCAAACATAATAGTCTAAAGGAGTTAAATCGGGAGAACGTGGTGGCCGAAGATGTGGACCATTGTTCGCCAACCATCGATCTTCAAATAGCCTGTAGAGGATATTTGACACATTGAGTGAATTGTGTGGAGGCGCGCCATCTTGTTGATACCATAAGTCATTATGGTTCTGTACTAGCGGCTCAATTATTTGAGTCAATATGTCAGAATGTCTATCTCCTAAGGGAGAACATTCTTTAAATAATGCAAACATGTGTAGTGTTCTATCTTACCAGTTAAAGTCCCATCATAAATGTGAACATCGAGAATTGCATTATTTTTGATGGCGCAAAAAACATTGAAACTCCAGGTCTCTTGAAAGTTCCATTGTCTGAAGTGGTGGTTGTTCTCTTCATCCCAATAATGACTGTTATGCCTATTGAAAGAACCATTCTTTGTGAATTTAGATTCATCTGTCCAAATTATACAGTCTAAAAAGTTTTCATTCTCTTGAAATCGAATCATCATAGCTTCGCAAAACTCTGTTCTCCTGACGAAATCAGTTTCCTTCAAATGCTGTACCCTATTGAATTTATATGGGTGCATTTTATGTTTTTTTAATATTCTCCAAACACTCGATTGAGATAATCCCAGATCAATCTCGGCATCTTTGAGAGAATTTTGAGGATTCACACGAAAATATGCAAGAACTGTAATTTCGTTGTTCTCATCTTCTACTAAACTTTTTTCTCTGTGTATAGTTTTCTTAACGAAAGATCCGACCTTTCTCAAGTTTGTCATGGTTCTGTTAATGGTATCTCTCGTTGGTCTGGGTCGGTCAGGAAACCTCTCAATGAACAGTCGAATCGTTCTATCTACAACTTTATTACATTCTCCATGAAGTAGAATGAGATTTAAATAATCTTCATTGGTAAAATTAGGCATAGTGATCGATTTTATAACTTAATACGAATTATCACCAAATTAATAGTAAACACAAAATGCTACTGAATAAAGAGGAATTTGGCAGATATAATTAATGATATCTATCATTAAAAAAAAGAATGTAAAACATGGTAAGTTTTTGCATATGGTTCATAAGGAATTATTCATTTATCACTGGAGAGAAAACCGATGGCCGATTAGTTGAAATAAAGAGGTTTCCGATACAAATTCGAATCAAAATTCTCCATCTATTTAGGAACAACCTGTAACTTTTTTCTCTTGCATATTAGGGTAGTGAAATCTAAAACATGGTTTAAGTAACAGTTCCTGAAAATTTCATCTTTTTGGCGTGAAGGGAAAAGAAATAGCTGAAAATTCAAGACGAAAAACAGTTTTTTGTGAATAACTCAGAAAATATCCATTTTAGGGCAAGGGTGTGATGCATACACTCACATTATTTTTTAACGTAGATTCAATATCTGCCATAAAAAAATGGGGTTCTAATTTGAAAAAATTGATTTTTCACGATTTTGTCATCCCTAACTTTGAAAGCGATTTTTTCACCCCCTGTATCATGAATCGCGATTTCGATTTTTAAAGTGGATACATCAATCTTACATCTTGAAAAATCCCAAAAATGAAAATTTTCTATCCAAAAACCTCGAAGTTATTCTTGCTTCAGCGGAGCTCTATTTTCGATTTTTTTTTTCGAATTTTCCCGCTCAGAGAGAATTTTCCAACCAAAACTGAAAAATGTTACATCAAAATAACTTGAAATTTTCTAAGGAATCTATTTCTGCAATAAAAAAATGGTGTTCTAATTTGAAAAACGGAAGTTGACGTCATTTCCGGAAAAATCGGAGGTGCTCATGCCTTGAAAATATTTTAGATTTCATCAGCATCGTGAAATACTTATAAGTGCTGAATTTCATGAAAATACGTTCAGTAGTTTCCCGTATAAATATGGGTGAGGTTCCTCGTGAAAGACCCTGTATATTATGGAAACTTTGAGTTATGAAAATAGAAACTTTGAAGTCGAATTTTCTCTCTTACTGGCGAAGAAGGAATAAAATGTGTTGATGAAAATAAAATATGCGTCAACTCAAGAAAACCTACAGCTGGTAGCATATGGTACGAATTTGAATTCGAACGGGCGAATTAATTTATTTTCGATTTTCAGAATTATGAAAGGAAACAATGAAATTTTATGAAATTATTTTTCGTTCCCTTGGCGTGAACATCTGTTTTGGTATGTTTTGGAGAAAATGAAGGATAAGGGTAACAAAGACGAATTGGCCGGTAGAAATATGTTTGAATTATTGAAAAAAATAGTTATTCATGATATGAGTGTTGAAAGTGACGTTTTATTTTGTGAGTGAAAAAATTTGTGAAATGAGCGGAGCGAACAAAATAAAATCACTTTTAACACAAATACCATACATAATTTTTTGTACAACTGCCCTATTTTGATAATGAAATGGGTGAATTTGCAAAGACAATTAACTTCAAAATGCATTTTAATATTCAAATAATCAAAAAGTTGTCAATGTTATGATTACTAACAAATGAGAAAAGACGCTGTCATTTGAATTTCGTTCCTGTCCAATTTTCGTCTTGGGTTTTCAACTGCTCAATATGTTCGTAGAAAGTCCAATTATTAATAAAAGTGACGATTTGGTTGTTCCTCTGGATATTGAAGAGTCCTGCAAGAAGAGCAAATCTGGAACTCCTACCTAAAAAATCTGTTCAGCAGTACGATATTGCATATATCAATTTCCTGGCCTGGTGTAAATTGCAAAATGTAGAAGAGAACTTCAGTGAAACTGTTTTCCTAGCATACTTAGGAGAAAAATAAAAAATACGGAGTTTATCAACTTTGTGGAGCATATGTTCAATGATAAAGTCAAGCGCCCTTGTTAAAAATGTTGTAGATGTGAGTAAATATTTTAAGGTAATAGCATATTTAAACCGGAAAAGTGAAGGATATCGTCCCAAAAAATGGAAAATTCTCACTCGTGAACAAGTTGAAAAGCTTATAAAGGAGGCACCAAATGAGAAATACTTGATGGTTGAGGTTGCAACTATTTTCGGATTATTTGGAGCCTGTCGGCGTGAAGAATTGTGTAATTTATCAGTGGCAGACATCGAAATAACAAATAAATCATTGGTTATACAACTTTCAAAAACGAAAACGGCCAAGTCACTTATTTCGACCAAGGCATAGAGTTTGTGAAATAAGGAGTTGTGAAGATGAAGAGTGTAGAGTTAGCAGATTTCACATGAAAATGGTTTTGGTTGGATGAAGATCTTGATCTCATGAAACATTGAACCATGCAGAAACCGCCTGATATATTTTCTTTATTGTATGTATATCAGATATTTTCTTCAAATTCCAATTTGTTTGTCGAATCATCTATATGTATGTTCGAAGAATTGTGTCATTCATACAGAAATGTTGTCTTTTTCACCAATATTATTTCATTTGCTGTCATTGTAAACTGTTCTAGATTGTGAACGAGATATTCTTGATAATGGAATATTTGTTGGTACATTATTTGGGCTATTTCCATTATCTATACTGTTGGAATTTACCGACGTTTCGGCAAGCATTCGCCTGCCGTCATCAGGGTAGTGTTGGTCCTGAGAAGGACCGGTCTTTGCCAAACTTGTTCCATTTGGACTTTGCCTTTTATCCAACTGTAGAGTAGAGTTTGGGAATGTTGTAGAGTAGAGTTGTGGGAATGCAAACGCGAGCTGTCAGAGGTGCAAACTCCGCAACTCAACCCACTCTGACTAACAGTCTACTGAAGTAGGAAATTCTCATTTAACTCGAGTTGTTCTGACACTTGGACATAAATGTCATGAATAAATAATAAACATCAATGTCACAAGAAGGCTGATGACAGAATTGACAAGACTCAGTCTCACTTCAAGAAGAAGAAGAAGAAGTCATAAATCAACTGTACTTGTCTCTTGTGTAGTTGGTTTGCACAGTAGGTTAGGCTACGTCAGGACTGGCTCATGTCATGACTAATTGCTTCTTTGGGCCGCGTTCGTCCTCCTTAACTCAGATCTCAGTACGGGCATCCAGATATTCTTCATTTCCAGAGAAGGCGCGCTGATTGGGTTGGGAGTTATCGCCATGAAAGCCGCTTCTTTCAATTTCCTTCTCCTCCATCCGGTCCTTCTCAGGACCAACACTACCCTGATGACGGCAGGCGAATGCTTGCCGAAACGTCGGTAAATTCCAACAGTATAGATAATGGAAATAGCCCAAATAATGTACCAACTGTTCTAGATTGTCAAAACTAGTATGTGATTTCCTCATCAGAATGGCTTTTGTTTTTTCTATATTCATACAAAGCTGATTACTTGTGAACATGATCACCCCTCTGTAGAATTTTCTGTGTTAAGTGCGTTGTTTCAGAAAAACCCTTTTCTCTCATCAAAATAGGTACTGGAGTGTTCATCAAAGGATTTTCCAGTCTAAATTGCTAGGTGAATGCATTTCCCCATCGCCTGTTATATATGCAAATGTATTTTGGAGACAATTTATAAACGAAATAAAGATTCATGGTCCAAGAATACACCCCTGGGGTACTCCCAGTTCCATATCTTTCATCTTTCTCGTCAGGCAGTTCTGGGTAACCACTGTTGTCAACTGCGTCTTCTTGGGTTCTCATCTCATGATATGGCTCGAATAGATTTGGAGCCACATTCATCATACCATATTGCACCATTTCTATGAGAACAAAATAAGAACAATAAGATAATAAGGGGATCTCCCTCATAAGGGGGACCATAACATCTAAAATAAAAACGATGTAATCTAATCTTAAAATTTTTTTTTGGCGAATTCAACTGGCGGTGTTTTTTCAATGAAACCGTTCTGGTTGCTCTGCTCACCCTGTACACTCAATACTGCTCCGCCTACGATACACCTCCGATCCAAAACTCGTTGCGAAAGCGTCATTCTCGTATAATTGGATAATTAACGGTTGCGATAACTATTCAGCACCAACGTCTAGTGTTGTTGCAGCATTAGCATCCGGGGAGGCTGGGTGATAATTGAATTTTCCATCTGGGATGCCGCAACGTAAATCGAAAACGAGCGTTAGCTGGGGTTGTTTCGCTACCCCACCAACTTGTACGGTTCATGATTCGCCAAACTTTATTAGTACTCACTTTTATTAATTTCGGGCGGGTTTTGATAAATGGTTTTGGAAGGAATGAGGGAGGCTTACTGAGTTCTTGTCTGGTGCCGTTATTATGGACGTTGTGGAATGTTCACGGGTACGCAAAATCTATTTATTTATTTATCGTTTGGCAAAACAACAGCACTGAACAAGTAAAAATGATAGTGACCATGAATATAAAACAAAGTTTATCTAACATTAAAAATAAAATGGAAAGACACTCATAAAGATATAAGTAAAAAGGTAGGTAAATATATGATTGAATTTTGCGACGACAGATGTGAGTAAAACTTCAAATTAGAGCTCCACATCCAGAGAACGTAGCCAGTCCAGTGCAGAAGGTGTCGCATTAATAATGAATCTTCGTCACAGTATAACCTATATTTATGTAAACTGCTCAACATGAGTTAGAGATATTGCAGAAAAATATAGTTTGAATGAGATTTTGTGATGAAAATCCATATTAATATGATTTCAAGTTGCAGGAAATAAAGTTAATTTTAGCCTGTAGTTCTGCAGTGTACACAGAGTGGTTAGGAAAAATCGAGAAATTTCAAGCATCAATAACAGCTTGAAATCATTTTTGCATACTACACACGAGGTTTTTGAACATTTCTTGAGGAATTTGGTTCCATAAACGGGACAGAAGCTCTCTTTATCATTTAAGGATTCTGGGAAAGGTTGATGATTATCTAATCTTCTTTGGAGCATATCTCATGCATGTTCTATGCAGTTCAAATCTGGTGAGTGCGGAGGTATTGGTAAAAGTGGAATATCAAGCTCCTCGCGCGCATTCTTAACTATGACTGCACGGTGCGGTCTAGCGTTATTGTCTAGAAATTGAAATGTTTCACCAATAGCAGCGTGAAAATTTGGCAAAACATTGTCAATGACATGCTCCCTATAGTGTAAGGCGTTCATATTCCCAGGACAAATATGTAGACCTGTGCGCCCGTTGAAACATATCCCGGCCCATACCATAACAATTCACCTTCGGAATGGATGGACTTCTTGGACATATAGACGATTACGGGGTATGCGTGGAATTGTCCATACCCTTTTTCTTTGAGAATCTGAAAATCGTCCATATCTGGATTCATCAGTGAAAAGGACACTATGCCATTGATCGTTCCAATTGATGTGTTGCCTTGCTCATTCCAGTCTTTGACGCTTATGGTCACGTATTAACGAAACTCCTCTGAATGGACGTATAGAACCTAGATTCACCTCTCTCAAACAGTGTCTGATGGTTTCGATGGAAACTTGGACCCCATCTGCAGTTTTAAGAGTATTCCGTATCATTCTACACGTAGATGTACGCTTTCTTCTCGCCGAAACGGTGATGAAACGATCCTGAGCAGGTGTTGTTTTTCGTCGCCCACCAAGCTTTGGTTTTTCCAACACGAACCCTGCCTCCCTGAACCTATCCCAAAGTAGAGATATCACTCTTTGGTTGACTTGGAGCCTTTCCGCTACAACAACCTGAGGTTAGCAATTCGACAGCCCTATCAGCCTCAGCGTTTATTAATTTACGTCTTGGCATTTTCAGAAAACTCGTTTCAAATCGAAGCCGTTGATAAACTGACTCCATTTCAAAATAAGATCATTCATGAAGCATATGTAAAAAATCAAACTTCAGAAAAAAGGCGACCAGATGGACGAAATGTCTTATACAGATTTTTATTGTATCGATTCAAGTTGTTATTGAGTTTTAAATGTTTTTACAGCGATTCCCTTGAAGATACTTTCCAAAACAATTGAATACGATATCCTTAACTTTAGTGGAGCAGTATAATTGAACGAGACTAGTGACTGAGCTCCAATTATACTCGACATAGTAAAACTCTGTGTGCTAACTGCCCTCTATCTTAAAAACAGTTCAGAGTATAAAAAAACTTCTGGGACAGAAGTAATAAAAATTTATTCTTCTACATCTTCTAATATATAAAACTAAGTCGGCCATTTTGTTGGTTACAACATTTATAACTCGAGATTGGATGAACTGTTTGCTATAAAAGATTTTTTTTATTCTTCTACGACGGGGTTAACATAAAATACATTAAATTTCTGAAAAATTTGATGAAATGGAAAAAATAGGGAATAATTTTTCTCCTCTAAAATAACTCCAGTGGGTGTCGCTCCATTCTACTATTATATATGTTACAATTACTGTGTATTTTGAGTTGCCTAAAGGGATGTTTCGGAGGCGTATTGATTTTTTTGTCTGGTGACTTCCGACAACCATTACCGGTAATTCTAAAATCGACGGCTGCCGAGGAAATAAATGCTTGCCTAAAATCATCAACTTGGCTAGGTAATAGAGCTCTCAATTCAGTTGATCGCGGTTGGAATAGTACCAATAGATATTTGCAGCCCACAAAAATGCAAAAAACACCTGCACCACAAAAATTGTTGGAAATGATTTTTTGTAACTGAAGAAATAATTGACAGTGGCGACAGCCACTCACATAAATTTTTTGACACAAAAAGTATCAATTTCACATGAATAAAGTGATGAATAAATGAAATGTTCAAATGATATTTTAATTTTGTTATTTTGAACAGATAGGGGTTGCTTTTAGGGGGTTAAAACTAACATTGATCCAAAATACTGTTATAAAATTGATTAAAACTAATTATCTTCACACATTTTATACTGGAAGGGGTGGTTTATACGGTCCTGAAGTATATGAAGAGCTTCATTAAACTTCATAAACTACTACTGAGGCCCAAAAATTACTTTGATACATGTTAGAAAAAGTTTCTTTCAATTTTAGATAAAAGGGTGTTTTCACCCCTTAAAAATAATAAGCATAAATCGGCATAGGGTAGGAGTAGAAGATATGTATAGTTTATATCCAAAATTTCATCAAAATAGAAGCATCTTGATAGAATTCGGAGGTTATGCCTAATTTCGCCCTCATTTACTGGACTAATTGTACAGGACAATTTTATGTCCACTTTCAAGGTATTATAACATGATAGTTCATTATAATATTAAAGTTGCTTTTTCATTTATCGATTGAGGCAGTACGAAGTCTGCCGGGTCAGCTAGTTAATAATAGATAAAAATAGCGAAAATGTAACGAAAACCGAGATGTTTGGGAAAACATCCAAAAAATTGTTTTTTTTCACCTTTGACCCTGAGAATCTTATAGACGCGGACACCCTACAGTTAGTAAGGTTTGAGGCAAGTCTCTAAATGTCAAAATAAAGGCTTTCACAAGTTTAAAGTCAATTATCTCGAATTCCGAGATTTTGCCTGAATTTTTATCAAAATGATTAGATTATAAGAACATAAAGAATCAGAGAGGAACTTCTTGAATGAATAAAAGCATTTTCTCCGTGAAAGTTCTTTTCAAAAGAGAGGGTTAATCATTAAAAAATTTAATCTATTCAATCTACGACCTAGAGATTCCTGCAGGGAAATCTTCAAAAATCTCAAAATTCTTACGCTTCCTTCCATGTATATATTAAATTGTCTTTTATATGTGCGTTCAAACTTGCACAATCTTAGGAGATGTTCAGATTTCCATAGCTACAATACCAGGCATACTAATACTATCAATGTTCCCAGACACTTCACCTCTAAATTTGAATCTACGCCAACTCTCGCGGGTATCTCTTTCTACAATCACTTACCTGATAGATTCAAGAGTATGAATTTGAAGCAGTTCAAGGTTAATACTAAGCAATTGCTATTTTCTCGAAGCCTCTACAGCACCGCTGAATTTTTTTCAAGTAAACTTGATTAACATATCGTTATTGTAAGCGCTTATAATTGTGTACTTTATTGTTATCTTGACATATCCTATGTATCTTTGTGATATCTGAAAGGACGAATAAAAATTATTATTATTAGTGTTATGGTGATCTACAGGAATACTAGACAAAGAGTTTTTTGGGCATTGGAGTCTTGATCCTTCGGAGCGGATATCTACATTTTTCTCAGAAAAAGAAAATTCTTTGCCTTTACGAAGGCACATCGAGAACATTTTTGAAACATAGATGAATTCAAAATAGTAATCATAGAAATGAATACCATTTTCAATTCCCAGGCTCAGAGATCTTTTATCATGAGGTTGGAGAAATGATATTAGATTTTGTCACTGAGATGAGAGATATACCGGTTTCGGCCTTGTTGAGCCTCATCAGTATCCCGCACATCTCAGGACAAAATCTTCATAAAAAACTTCAGAATTTATAGCAATTGGTTGTGAAGTAATGAGTAAAATATTACAAAGTACTAAGGTGGTGACATCCAACTGCGTCAAAATGAAGTTTCACATCTCCAATCAAATTCAAAAAAAGAAATCTGTACTTCCTCTTTCACTGAATGAGATTTTAGCAGTGGCTCTATTCAGGGCCCGCTTGATAGTTTCTCAATTCTTTTTGTGACTGTGAAGCCTGATGTTTTTAAGAAAAAGAAAATTCTTTGCCTTTACGAAGGCACATCGAGAACATTTTTGAAACATAGATGAATTCAAAATAGTAATCATCGAAATGAATACCATTTTCAATTCCCAGGCTCAGAGATCTTTTATCATGAGGTTGGAGAAATGATATTAGATTTTGTCACTGAGATGAGAGATATACCGGTTTCGGCCTTGTTGAGCCTCATCAGTATCCCGCACATCTCAGGACAAAATCTTCATAAAAAACTTCAGAATTTATAGCAATTGGTTGTGAAGTAATGAGTAAAATATTACAAAGTACTAAGGTGGTGACATCCAACTGCGTCAAAATGAAGTTTCACATCTCCAATCAAATGCAAAAAAAGAAATCTGTACTTCCTCTTTCACTGAATGAGATTTTAGCAGTGGCTCTATTCAGGGCCCGCTTGATAGTTTCTCAAAAAGATGGAAACGCCCAATTCTTTTTGTGACTGTGAATCCTGATGTTTCTATGAAAAATAAAATTCTTTGCCTTCACGAAGGCACATCGAGAACATTTTTGAAACATAGATGAATTCAAAATAGTAATCATCGAAATGAATACCATTTTCAATTCCCAGGCTCAGAGATCTTTCATCATGAGGTTGGAGAAATGATATTAGATTTTGTCACTGAGATGAGAAATATACCGGTTTCGGCCTTGTTGAGCCTCATCAGTATCTCTGAGCCTGGGAATTGAAAATGGTATTCATTTCGATGAGAACTATTTTGAATTCATCTATGTTTCAAAAATACATTTTTCTCCTCAAGTATTTTCATATCAACCATCTACTAGGACTTGGGTCTCTTTACAACCCCACAACGAGATAATTCATTCCAGCTTTTTTCACACGCACAAATCAACAGTGAGAAATGAAACGTCTTCACCCCCTATTCTAGCGTCGGTTCGCTCGGGCCCAACAACCCCAAATACACGTTTAATCGTCCCCGTTAATCGGGCCCGAAAGCCGCAATGGCGCGGAACCTCAACAACCCCCGAATTGGAATAACAGCGACCCACTTGAACTTTCGCGAACTTTTTATCGCTCTGCGGGCTGTTCGAGAGGGGGGCGGGGGGAATTCGCGTGCGACATATTGGGCCATTAAGTTTCGATTTGAGGGGCGAAGAAAGTGTCTTTTAACTTTTCGATTTGGCGTATTGTCGAGCGTGAGGCGCCAATAGGGCGAATAGAATCATGACGAAGATGTCTTGAAGTTTCGAAGTTGGGGCAAATATTTGTCAGGAAAAATTTTTCATATATTCAGAGGGTGTAACTGTATGTTTCAGTGGATTTCTGAAAACTCAATTTTTTTTTATTTCAAGAATAAAAAAGTCATGATTTCTTTTTTTCATATATTACAACTACATACATGGTTATGAAAGTGAAAATTTGTCACCAGCATTGAACTTGCTTAAAAAAATCACAATTGAAATTACTGACTATCAGAAGGAACACTGCATGTTATGTCTTGAAGAATTCATGTAAGGTTCTAGATTCACTAGCATATCTTCAACTTGCCCTTTGAATATATTTTCCTTGTTCAGAATTATCAATGATTAAGGCAATTTGTTTTAAGCTGAGATACCAGAGTAAAAACATGCCCTTTCATATTGAGTTGGGTGAATTGTAGTTTGAATTTCTAGCACTCTTTATTTTTTTATACACTGCGCAAAAAATTAACGCACATTATGGAAATCTCAAATTTATTCTACAATTGAAGGTGTTCTCAATGATAATTATTTTTATCAGAATTATGCATGCATATGTTATCCACTTTCAACGTTTTTCTTCAATATAGATGTTTTTTCCCAGCAGGAATAAAAATAGATGATATTATCAGATTTTGAATGTATTGGCTCCATTTAAAAATCAGTTGTTCTCGATCAATTCTAGTGATCAATAGTTTTTCTTTCGTTTGATTTTCTACACTCGATCGCTATACAAACTGAAACACGTAATTTGACCCAAGAGCAATGTGCCCAAGCGGTAGTTTGGCGAAAAGAAGGGTGGACATACACAAGAATTGCAGAAAGGTTCGGAGTTTCTCATACAAGTGTGTTCAGAATGTTGCAGCGATTCAGGGAGACAGGGATGAATGTCCGAAGATCAGGACAGGGTAGACCACGGGTAACAACTACCATTCAAGAACGATACTTGAGAGTTTCTTCGTTGAGACAACGGTTTGCAACCGCTCGCCTCCTTCAAAATCAGCTTGAGCAAACTCATGGGCTGCAAATTAGCACTCAGACAATAAGAAATCGCCTCAGAGAATATGATTTAAGGCCTCGTGTCGCGGCAAGAGGTCCAGCTCTTACCCCAGCTCATCGAAGGGCGCGTTTGGATTTTGCGAGAGAGCATATCCATTGGGAAGAGGCTGATTGGGAAAGAGTTCTCTTCACAGATGAGTCTAGATTCTGCTTCTACCATTGTGATCGACGTTCCCTTGTATACAGACCTCCACATGAAAGATATGATCAGTGCAATTTCCTGAATACTACTGGAGCTATGAATGCTGATAGGAACATTCTTGAAGAGCATGTAGTGCTATTTGCCTCATACATTGGTGAAAATTTCATTTTTATGGACGATAATGCCAGACCCCATCGTGCGCGCATCTTTCAGGGGTACCTTGCTTGAAGAGGTTGAAGTCTCTCGAATGGAATGGCCAGCAAAAAGTCCAGACCTCAATCCGATTGAGCAGGTTTGGGACAACCCCAATAGAAAACTGAGAAGTTCAAAAAATCATCTAGCTACTCTTAATGTCTCGGAGATATCTAGGAAGGATTAGCTCAGAACATTTTAAGATCACTCATTTTGAGTATGAACCGTCGTTGTCGAGCTGTAATTAATGCAAGGGGTGGAAATACCAAGCATTCCAGTATTTTGAAAATTGTTCATTTCTCTTCTTTCACATAAAATTCGGTAAAATCCTGAATTTTTCTTCCATTTGATGCGTCTTGTTTCGTTCAACACCTTCCCGAGAAGAAAAAATAAGTTATAAAGTCAATGTATCGTTAAAATTGAGATTTTCAGAATGTGCGTTAATTTTTTTGCGCAGTGTATATTCAGAGGGTGCAACTGTATGTTTCAGTGGCTTTCTGAAAACTCAATTTTTTCTGATTTCAAGAATAATAAGAGTCATGATTTTTTTAATTCACATACTACAACTAAATAGGTACTCATGGTTATGTCAGTGAAAATTTGTCAAGAGCATTGAACTTCCTCAGAAAAATTTCAATTTAAATAACTGACTATCAGGAGGAACACTTCATGTAATGTCTTGAAGTTCTAGATTCACTATCATATCTCCAACCTGCCCTTTGAATATATTTTCCTCGTTCAGAATTATTAATGATTGAGGCAATTTGTTCCAAATTGAAATACTAGAGTAAAAACTTGCCCTCTCATATTGAGTTGGGTAAATTGTAGTTTCAATTTCTAGCACTCATTGTTTTTGTATTTTTTTATTTCGTGTTATTCGACCCGAGTCATTTTTATATAGATTCGAGGTCGTAGATAACGAATACATAGTCAGTACTGGACGAATGCTGATGCTTTTGCTTATTGTTTGATCCTTCACGAATGGAAAGATCTAATTTTCTTTCAATTATCGGGCACATTTTAGTTTTTCTGATTTTTTCTGCGAAGGACAGAAATTTTGGATTTTCCATGGACTATAACTTGAAAAATTATCTTTCTACCAAAAATCTGTTTGAATATTCGTAATCTACATCCTCTCTTCAGTCAACAGTATGAATTTGGTTCTGATCGGAGCAAAAAATAAATTTTTTCCGATAGACACCAAAATATAACCACTGACTAAATCGATATCAATCGAATATGTAAACATATTTTTTCTAAAAAAATTATTTTTTGAGTTATGGTCGATAGAAGATTCAAAATAGGAAAATTCATGAAGCATATGCAAAGAACCAAACTTCAGAAAAAAGGCGACCAGATTGACGAAATGTCTCATACTGATTTTTATCGGATCGATTCAAGTTGCTATTGAATTTTAAATGATATTACAGCGATTTTCTCGAAGATTACATACTTTTCAAAACGATTGAACACGATATCCGTAACTCTTGTGGAGCAGTTTAGAATAACTCAGTTTATAAGAATTCTCGAAAACTCCAGTAACATCCTACAAAACGAATGAATGTAAATGACCTTCCAAATTTTCCCATAAACCCCACAAAACACCCCAAATACCTCCCTTAAAACGCTAAAAGATCCTCAAGATGACCCCAAGTTGAAAGCCGAATATCTCCTGCAAAACCACCCTTGACCGAAATAAAAGAGCCTCATTGAATTTCATGGCGCTGACGTACGTCTCGATAGTGACCGGTGGGGCGCTACCCCTTCGAGAAACTACCCCTAGAGAATCTCCTCTACCCCCGCACTCGATTTAATCTCTTCGGAATCCCGTTGATGCGGAATTTCGAACTGCAGGAGACGGCGAATGGTTATCTGAAGGGATGAAATATTCAGCGGACATTTCTTTCGACTTGGGGGTTGATATCCCGACCGAAGGGGGTCGGAATTGGAGGATTGACCCCTGTTCGGATGGATTTATTGAGTATTTGGGAGGTCTGAGGCTAGATAGTGGAATATATCAAAAGTATTTTCACTGAAGTTCGTTTTTAGGCAATCAAACCCATTTTAGTTCTGGTTCTTTCTTATATGTGTTTTTTCTGAAATTTGAAATTGTAAAAACACAACAAAAAAAATGATCTCATTTGGTGCAGGCTTTATGGGGTGATGCTCCTTCAGAAGTAACCATAGATGATCATTTTTTATTTAAATAGTTTGAAGAAGGTGTTGATAAAAAACTGCGAAAAATTTCTGGTGACTCCTTGGTCAAAAATAGAAACTTTTTGCATTGTTTGTTATATTAAACTCTCATGAATCATCGTCTCTAGCTGAGTTGTGCAGTGAAATTGTATATTGTAAAACCAGTTGCAGAATGGGCTCTTATTCCAACACGAATGCAAAATTCGAAAACGAGCGACGAGTGAGTGAGTTTTCGAAAGCATGAGTGTTGGAATTGTATTCTGCCACGAGTTTTAGACGATATTTTCTCTATCAGTCTAGTTTTGTGAAATACCCTCGAAATTCCAAAGAAAATTTGAATTAGTGACTTACAAAATTTGACAGATTATGGATTTTGAATTGTTTCGATTCGAAAATTGATAGGATCGGAAGTCAGTTCTGACAACTACAAAACGAAACTGAAAACGATGCTCTAATGAGTTCATTACATCACAATTTTTAGTACAGTAATGAACTCATTACGATACTGAAATAGGAAAAAGTTCGAATTATTTCACACTAATAGCATAGTTTTAATCCTTGAGAGGATGAACCAGGAAGCAGTGTTCGAACGTTTTAATTATTTCATCAAAACTACTGAAGTCACGAAGTCAATGCAATTGCAAAATTGAATTTCCTTCAGGAAAAATAATTGCTTTACGAATTCAAGGATCACAGTAGAATCTCGATTATCTTAATTTAGTATTTAGGAAATTTTATCTGGAATTTTATAAAAATTATAAAAATTCATGAAATTTTATGATGATTCTTGAAAATTTACGGGAATTAATGAGGTTTTAAAATTGGGGTTGTTCTGATTTTGTTGAATTACTGTGGTGGGCTGTATCCAGATAATTAAGTTGGAGATGGTAGTGTAAAAATATTTATTGACATCATACACAATCATCAAATGAATAAGTCACCCGCATGAAGTTAAGACAGTGAAAAAACAAATATTAAAGTTATTTATAAACTCAGAGTGAATAATTCAACTAAAAAACAGAGGTAATCTAGGTATATCCAAAATGAGAGGTCGAATGAAGTCAGACTTAGACTTTGAGATAGTTCCATTAATTCAAAATCAAACACAACGTTTACAGAGATGAAGCAATTGAAATTGATTGCGAGAGTCTTTTTATTTCATCAGAAAAACAGAAGGTTGAATAATGAATTGTTAGAGTAGGCTGAGTTGTAATAAAAGTAAGATCAGGCCTTGAAGGAGATACCTGCATTGAAAGCTTAGTAGTCTAAGTCTATTCTTCATTGATATTATTACAAATTATGAGGATTATAACATGACTGTACTCTGTATGAATTAATAACCACCAACCCGTTGGTTCGACAAAGCAGATGGCTTGAGATCTTACTTGCTAAGTGCTTCAGATGAATGAAATTGGGAATTCCTTATGTATAATGAGGAGATCATACAAGTTGAATGGTTTTATCAATATTTGAGGAGACCGCTCAAGGTGAAGCAGGGACTAAGACTGTCAATCAGGTTCAATGTTTGAGCTACTTGATCGGTCAAGTACTTCAGAGAAGTTCATTCGTTTTCATTAAAAGAGAAGACTGATTCCATGATTTACCTTTGCGTTTGAGAATTTTCATTAATCTGAAACTCGAGAAAAATAATTAGCAAGTATTATGGGAAGTGAATAGTTGAGAAATGAGATGAATCGATTAAGATAATGAGATGCATATAAGAATATAATAAATCAGTATTTATTACCACAGAGAATGTTAATTCTTGAAGCAAATAATCATTTCCATGTGAGGAGTCTAGAGATATCTGAAAAATCTATGAAAACTGCAAAAATATACCAAAATACATATCTTCGAGGGGTCGGATACATTAGTTTTGTAATAGAGATCTTATTAGAATAAAGTGAGAGAGGATTTCCGATATTTTTATAGATTTTCATGATCTGAAAGGTGAACAAATTTTCGAACTTTATGAAAAGCAGAAAAATAACATGGAATATGCAACAATTAAGGATTCTGAGAATTCACACACCTAGTTACTTCAAGAAATGAACAAGATGATCAGTTATCAAGCGAGGTGACATTTTGAAAATTCTAATTCACAAGAGTAGCACAAGAGGAAGTCTGTTCACAGGCAAAGCTGGATACAAAAGAGAAAGATTAATTGATTCAATTGATGAGCATGAGTAAAGCTGTCAGCTGATTAGTACACAGAGAAGACTGACTTGACGCGAGCAGTCAATCAGCCGACCATAGAACTGTAGAAGTGGAGTTGGCGTGGCGCTGTGATCCAACCATAGGCGTAGCTGAGGATGAGGTCTGAGGGGTGCAATGCTCAATTTTCAACAATGAGATATTATTGAAAATCTTGAGACTTTATGAAAATTTATGAAGATTTATGAAATTTTATAAAATAAAATGCTTCGAAATCATGTTTTCCAGTTTCTCCAAACTTATTTGTTCGCTAATTCCTGATTTAAAATCCCGCACAACGCCGGGAAATGCGCGCGGCACTGCCGTCCTATATGAATGGACTGAAAACGAGCAGGCGAGGAAAAACTGCAGAAACAGGACACAAAGGGTTCGTTGCATCATCCATCGGGCACAATGGCCTTTTCCAGACACTCCCGCATTTCGACCTTCACAAGAGCCGACCCACGGTCCGAACATTCCACCTGTTATCTCCCAGACATTCGAAAGCTCGTAATTTTTTTTCCCCGAGGAATTCAATCGATCGAGACGTATTACGGTCTAGAGTTTATGACTCGACGTAATGCGCACTAAAGTTCGCGATTATAATGATCGAAATGTTTACGGCTTTATAATTCGGGATAAAGTTGATAGCTTAGTTCGAGGATCGAACGAATATACACACATCGTCAGAAGTCTTGGCCCCGCTATCAATCTTAACTTGTTGTCATGACAATTTCTTGTGTGTGGAATCTTCACATCTTATCACTTAATTCTATCTGATCTAATCTAGTATATTTAAACGAGCAATTCTTTTATACAGATCGGGAAACATCACAGTTTCATAGTAAATTCAAACAGGGCCATATTCTAGTGGAACAGTGGCAAAATCACAACCTCACTTGGGGGAAGTGATATCGAATAAATGGCTGGGCCGACAGATTCGGTTGGTTGGGGATGTAGAGAACAACGTATGGTACGCGAAGTTTCGAATCGAATCAGTAACACTCCAAACGCGGTATTGGTGATTTTATATCTGTTGTAAATGAATACGACAATTTTATTCCACTCTGACGAGAAGAATTTATTTGCCTTAGTGAATGACACAAATAATTTCCTGTGGAAATTACTATTCCGGTTTTTTTTCGCCAAAACTGGTTTGAAAATAAAATCGATTCTGGAAAGAGAAAACATTGAAAAACAAAAATTAATTCTATGAAAATAAAGGAAGGAAAACGAGAACAAATTTTAAAACATACGAAATTGAAGATCAACATATTCGAATTAAATGTTCAAATAATCCACCCTGTTGTGCGAAACAGTAGCCGAATTTATTATTAAGAGATGATCTCATATCTCTTAGAAAGCATACTTGCTATTTTGGCACAAAGTTGTATCATTTTGGATCTTGATTCAATAATATTCGTCGTTCTTTCAATTTTGTTTTGGGATCGCATTGATTCTTTTGTCTGGTAACTTCCGAAAACCATTACCGGTAATTCCAAAATCGACGGCTGCCGATGAAATAAATGCTTGCCTTAAATCATCAACTTCAAATTTGGCTTGGTAATAATAAAGCTCTCGATTCAGTTTATTGCGGTTGGAATAGTACAAATAGATATTTGCAGCCCACAAAAATGCAAAAAACACCTGCACCACAAAAATTGTTGAAAAGGATTTTTTGTAACTGCAAGAAAGGATTCAATGCTTCATGCACCTGCAGAAAACTGAGTCTTTTTTGAAACGCTACATGTGGGGAATGTGCTGGTGTTAACTGCCAAAACAGTTGTCCAATCTTTGGCAAAGATGAAGAAATAATTGACAGTGGCGACAGCCACTCAGAATCAGATTAATTTTTTGACACAAAAAATTTAATTTCACGTGAATGAAATGTTTAAATGATATTTTCATTGATCCAAAATACTGTTATAAAATTGATTCAAATTAATTAATTATATTGATAATTGGTCGAAGGCTGGTAAAGGATCTCGGAGGATATTCCACATGCCGATAAGGGATATCCAGTAAATTCCGAGAAATGTCCACTGTTTCATAAGCTCTACCAGCAAGTCCGAATTCCAACGTCCTCGAAGGCTCTGTAGAGTCGCGTGACCACTGGTAATACATGTCAATCATGTAGCTAATAGGAATAGGGCAAATGGCGAGCTTCTGGCGCCAAAAAACCGGAACCAATCGGCTAAGGCTTAGCATCCCAACAGAAAGGCTACTGGTCCTCCAGGATGGGGGTTGAGGCAATAGGTTAGCAGCCTGTTACTCGGAAAATCAAGTCTTGCTCAAGGAACCTCGGATGAGCCTCGGAATTCGGATGGGAATACTTGGAGACGACGTTTAGCATCAAAAAGGACTATGAGAATCGGAACTTGGAATGTAAATAGTTTTACTAATAAAATATTTGAAGTAATGGGAGAAGTAAAGCAATACAGGATGGACATCTTGGTATTGTCTGAGACGAAAAAGAAAGGTAACGGTAGTGAACTCCTAGACGGTTACCTTCACTGTTGGTCAGGAGTGGACAAATCTCAGAGGGCACAAGCAGGTGTATCGATAATGGTGAAGAAACACATTCAAAAATACATTGAAGATTATAAGCCAATATCTGAGCGTATAATTACTATGACCCTTCGATTATTTGGTTTGCAGACGGTAATTGTGGGGGTGTATGCACCAAATGACGATGCCACGATGCAAATTAAGGATGAGTTTTATTCGCAGTTGTCAGATGTTTTGATGAAGATCAAACCTTGCCAGGAAATAATTATAGCAGGTGACCTGAATGCAAGAGTGGGTAGCCAGGAAAACAACAGGGTTGTTGGTCGATATGGTGAGGAAGTTGTTAATGATTCTGGTCTCCGGCTGATAGAATTATGCGAGTTGAATTGTTTACGAATTCTCAACTCATTTTACCCCCATAAATACATTCATCGTTACACACGAGAAAGGCCTTCTTTACAGCAAAGATCTATTATTGATTATGTAATAACTCGACAACGCTCAAACTTCAGGATACATGACTGTAGAGTAAAGAGAGGAGCAAATTGCGGATCAGATCATAGATTGGTAAGCACAGTTTTCGTTTTTCCTTTTGTAGTTGGTCGACACTCTCCACAAACGACTTTGGAGAGACAAACACAACATATGATTGATGATGAAGATTATAAAAAGTATAAGTTGGAGCTGTTAAACGAAGAAAGTATCAAATATCTTTATCAGAGGAGACTGGAATTGGCCTTGAATGACATAGAAGAAGACGATGATATTGAACTAGAATACGATAATATTAAAAATATCATCAAGAGAGCAGCTGGAGAAGCATTGGGAGAAAAGAGTACAACAAGAAAATATTGTCAGCCTATATGGCTCACAGAAGAAGTGAAAGCAGTGATAGAAGAGAAGAAAAATCACTATCAAAGATGGCTATCTAACCAATCAGATGACAACTCGCTCGAATATAAGAACAAAAACAGAGAAGTAAGACGGATCATCAAGCATGAAAAGGAACAATTGTGGGGACGTAAGTGCAGTGAGGTGGAGAGTTTGATAGGAGGATCCAGAAGCACCGAAATATGGCGTATGATTAGACGGATGAAAACAAACCGTTCAGATCACATATCCCATAAAATACCAGTGGACAGATGGAAACAATTCTATGAGGAATTGCTCGTGGAAAACAGAGTCGAACATCAACAAGACACCACGTATGACCATGAAGTACATAATAGTATAATCTTGTCGAGTCAAGAAGTTGAGGAGAATTTAAAATCAATGAAAAATGGCAGATCACCTGGGCCAGGAAATATACCTGCTGAACTTCTTAAATATGGGGGAAATGGTCTGATTTGCCGTCTCACAAATCTTTTTAATCATTGTTGTCAGATGTGTAAATTACCAAAGGAAATCAAGGTTTCCCACATTGTGCCATTGTTCAAGAAGGGCGATAGAAACAACCCTGGGTGCTATAGAGGTCTTAGTGTCAATGGATCAATCAGTCGGCTCTTTGGAAGAATCCTGCATAATAGACTCAGAAATAATATTGGTCATACAATTGGTGAGGATCAGAGTGGATTCATTCCAGGACGATCCTGTAATGATAATTTATTTGTTCTTCAGCAAATAATGGAAAAGAAAATATCGGTTGATCAGGAGGTGCACCTTGCATTTGTTGACCTGGAGAAGGCCTATGACTCCATCCCTAGGGCCCGTTTGTGGGAGGCTCTTAATGTTCTCAATACTGACGGGTCTCTTGTCTCTATGATTCAGGAATTTTATAAAGAAAATATATCTCGTGTCAGAATTGGAAGAGAGCTGTCGGAGCCGATACTAACAACTAAAGGCTTAAGGCAAGGATGTAGTCTATCACCGCTTTTATTCAATGCCTATGTTGAAGTAGCTCTTAAACGTTGGAAGCGAAATTGTCAAGGCATGGGAATTCCAATTGGAAACGAACATCTTTTCTCGTTGAACTTCGCAGATGATCAGGTGGTGCTGGCACAAGACTCTTTCGATTTAGAATTCATGCTGAAGAGACTCCACAATGAATATGAAAACTGGGGTTTACATGTAAGTTTAGAAAAAACAGAATATCTAGCTGTGAACACCGAAGCAAGATTTCAAGTTCTAATTAGTGATGAAGTTGCTATCAAACAGGTGGATAGTTTTAAGTATCTTGGAGTTACAGTGACCAAAGACGGCATAGGAAGAGAAGAAATAAGAAAAAGAATAAGAAATGGCAAAAGGATTATAGGATGCCTGAATAGTCTATGGTGGGACAAACATATTTCCCATAAGACTAAAAAACGAATTGGCCAAGCTTTTGTAGAGTCAACGCTTCGTTATGGCGCTGAACACTGGGTTATGGGTGCTGATATGAAGCGCAGTGTGTTAGCAGTAGAGATGGATTATTTGCGAAGAAGTGCTGGTATATCAAGACTGGAGAGGAGAACCAACTTTGAAATAAGGCAAATCATGAAAGCTGATGACACGGTGTTAGATAGAGTTGAGAGACAAGGTTTGAGATGGTTTGGACATGTTATAAGAATGCCTGAAGATCGATGGCCAAAAAGATTATTTGAGTGGACTCCTGTTGGCCGCAGAAGGAGGGGCAGACCAAGAAGATCTTGGATAGGGTTCATGAAGGAAATAATGACAGCTCGGAACTTACGACAGGAAGATGCATGGGATAGGGAGGTCTGGAAGAGGGAAACGGGAAGACGGCACTTAGCTGTACCTTAGGCTATAACATTGTATAATTTTTTATTATATTGTGTTGTAGTTTATATCCCGTAATATATATATATATATATATTGATAAAGACCCATTCATACACATTTTATGCTGAAAAGCGGTGGTTTATACGGTCTTGAAGTATTTGAAGACTTTCATTAAACTTCATAAAACGCTACTGAGGCCCAAAAATTACTTTGATTTACGTTAGAACAAGTTTTTTTTAATTTTGGATTAAGGGGTTGTTTTCACCCCTTAAATATAATAAGCATAAATCGGCATTGGGTAGGAGTAGGATACAAGTATAGCTCATATCCAAAATTTTATCAAAATCGAATCATCTTAATCTTGATATAATTCGGAGGTAACGCCTAATTTTCGCCCTCATTGACTGGGCTAATTGTACAGGACAATTTTATCTCTACTTTCAAGGTATTATACCATAATAGTTTATTATAATATTAAAGTTGCTTTTTTACTTATCGATTAAGGCAGTACGAGGTCTGCCGGGTCAGCTAGTACTTTATAAACTTGCAGGAGAGTATGAAATTTACTATTGCCATGGCTCAATGAAAGATCAACCTGAAGAAGTAGTAGAATTCGCAACAGAATTTCCAGATGGAGTCTACATTTCACCACATGAACTTAAATCGAAGAAAAATGCGTTAATAATGTCTTACAGGGATCCACTATGCAGCGTCACCAATTTCCCGTTGGATCTCCATTTCCCAAGGGAAAACTTTTGAACCTGTTGCAGTCGACTTAAAGTCTTGCTTACCCTATCAACTCTAAAGTTGTCGAATGTAACATGATAACAGGATGATAACTCCTAACATACCACACTAAAGGGTTCAAAACATTTTTCGACAGAACCTTATTCAGAGAATGAACTGGCCAGCAAATTCACCGGACATGAATCCAATCGAGCACAAATGGAATGTATCAGTATGCTATAAAAATACAGTTCAACCAAGTTACACCAACGACTTCGACTAATTTACACCATTTCCAGCCATCTTCGAAGTGAAAAAAATGCTTTGTCCCAGAAAAAATTCCCGAAAGAATTAATTGGAAAGAAAACTCGTAAAGGGCGAGAAAGACCTGGAAAATTCTCGCGGTCGGACCCCCTCATCCGGCTTGAATTATGCAGATAATTTTCTTTCCGTTTTCCCGGATTTCCTCTCTTATCAAAGGAGGAATTTTCATGAGTAGGAATTAATTTCAGACGGCGTAAGTGAAATGGTGTTCCTCTGGATTGCCTTATCTCGTTAATTAAACTAGGATTCGAACCGCGGTCCCTGGCAAGTGTTCAGACTGGATTCCAATGGGGAAAAACCGGGAATGGGTTGATTAATTTGGAATTGATAAGGGTGGAAATGTGGAGTTTGTATTCTGGTGTGTTGGTAGAGCTGACTTCGAGACAAACTACACAAAAACCATAGCGAGAACTCCGATAGTTTTTCTTTATCAAGTGCTTCTTTTGAATTTCATTGAATTTACAAAAGGAAAATTTCCTCATATTCTGCAATGTATCCTACTCACAAGATATGCTTCTTTTTCGGAGCTAACATACAAACAGTTTTACTGCCATAAATCTCCGTTCAGCAGACAAAAGTTTAGTAGACCATATATTTTTTCCAGATTAAAAATTTTTCATTCATATTCTCTGCAAATAAAGTTAAATATAATTATGAAATAGTGATATGCGAAATGTTGATTTTTCCATACAAAATACTTCAAGAAAAAGATAGATAGAAAACTGAATTCAGTAAAAAATTTTCGTAACGCCATCCGTATTCAAGATACAGGGCGTTCAAAAATAAAAAAAACACATTTTTTACGATTTTACCGAAACTACTGGCAACATTGTAATGATATTCTATACGAATTGGATTCTGTGAAGAAAAATGATGATAATGTTCCAACAAATTGATGCTCCTAAAATGAATAATTCTTGAGTTATTTAGGATTTTCTGATTTTATGTAGTACGTAGCGTCAAATTAATGAAATCTGTTCCATATCAACAATGATAAATGAATTAAGAAAAGAGGTGTGTCACTAGTGAGTTATTGAATTAATTTATCTTCTATGACCTAGGTCATATGATATAAAACAGATTCTATGAATTTGACAGTACGTACGACATGAAATTAGGAAATTCTGAATAACTCAAGAATTATTAATTTTAGGGGCATTATCATGTTGGAACATTGTCATAATTTTTCTTCGCACAATCCAACGCAAATATGAAAATATAGGGTTCTTATTTGAAGAACGAAAGTTATGGACCAATCTTGATCCCAATTTTTGAACCAACTTTTGGTACACCCTGTGACGGGTTTTTCGAAATTCTGAAAATATACAATATTTCCACAGTCTTCGGGGCAAAAATATTTGTTCTGGATAACACATGAAGAACTCTTGCTGGGCTGACATACAGTTCTTGTTATACACCTCTGATATATTTTTTTTGTCGTTCAAACATTCTGTAATTAATATACAGTGGACTCTCGTTAAGTCAAACTCCTCAGAACCAAAAGAACTGTTCGACTTATCTATTGTTCGGCTCACCAAACATTCGAGATATTGAAGTGAGAATTCCCTTCATTGAATGTGAGAAAAATAACTCAGGTAAACACGAAATCATCATCAATGAGAAACGAGCGTCTGAGCACTGGAAATATGTACTTAGAGGTCGAAAAATCGTATGACATTCATCACGTGTGGTGATTTGTTTGCGAACCAAATTTCCTTTGGTCTCATTCATTATATCACAAAATTCCACTCATAGAGGCAAAAAAACGTCTTATAGAAGTGGAGGTTCTCCTGACGACCCTTCCAGCAGTTCATCTCATCTACTAGACCCTCTAGACTCTTTGAAGTGAAATTACATTGGGTAAGATATGTAAAAATCGGGTCCAGAACAACTGTTCGACTTATCGATGTTCGAATTATCGAGAGTTTACTGTATCAATAAGTTCTCGAAGTTGTGTTCTCAATTTCATAATAATTGTATTGTGGTTTATTGTACACAATCATTTCAAATAAAAATATAAAAAATCCAGAAGCGTATTTAATTTGTTTCAAAACAATGTGTAGATGAAAAATATCATCCTGATCAAAAAGCGGAGCTCTGCTTTTGTTTTGTCGATCAGAATGTTTCTTTAAAAGCTCAACAAAGAATACTCAATTTAATGGAAATTCATGAGAAGTTTAATACGAATTTCGCGCCTATCAAAATAGTTTTCTGTACTGAATAAGGTTTTCAGCGCCCCCTAGGTGTCAAAAGTAAGAAACAAGCCAACAATCGTAGTCGGATTTCAGTACCACAGATGTAAGAGCGTTTCCTATCTTCCTAACTCTATAATCTTCGGCTGCCAGTAATGGGGAACGCAACTTTCAGAACATGCTTCGATCGAGCAATCAAAACTGACAGACTGTCAGTCCATTCGTCTCCCGGACCATAGAAAGTAGGTTCGTTCCAACCGTACTAATTAATCTACGACACGGGGAAGTGTTTCACATCGAAATAGGCGACTCTAATGAAGCGATTCTGAAGGGAGCAAGCCTCCTCGGGTTCCCTCACCTCCTAATTGAAGACGGGGGTATCGGGGTTGCTCTATGTTATCTCCCTCTTAGGTTCGTTGACTTCTCGAGTCCGTAAGGATTATTTTCATGGTCTCGAAATTGGATCGGTGGCACGAGGGAGAGGCAGATGTTATTGTTTTTTTTTCGATGGCGGGGAAGCCTTCAATTTGCTCGGGGATAATTCAGTTAAGTCGTTGTTTATTCAGGTGTTTATTGCTTCCTGGATGGCGTTGTGATTGTATATAGACGTGGAGGAATGCGAGGGTTGATCTCGTCTAGGGGAGATTGTTGCAGCTGTAGGAATTCTTTCCCGGGAAATCGTTTATGATTTGGAAAGAGCGGTCAAGATGTTGTACCTGGCAAAGTGACGGGTTTGGTGAATGAAATTCTACTGCTATGGTACTCAGAATGTCAGGAACAACAATTATAAGAATAAAAATTGGCAAATTTCAATTCGCTACAGTTTCGAGACTGACTTTGTCTCTTCATCAGGCTAAAGAGTTTCAAGAATTTGTTACACGAATGATGACTTGTTTAAATTGGAAATTTTCTGGTAAAATATAAATAGTATAGCATGGAGTAAATGAGTCAAATTTGGGGAAAAAATCATAAAGATTTCATCATGAATCTTCCCAGAGCATTGAAGCATTTTAAGACTATCAACACGAAGTATGGCTTTCACGGGCATCAATGACAGCTAGTCATCTTCTTTGCACACTAAACCCTCGGAATGGATGGACTTCTTGGACATAGCTACGATTACGGGGTATACGTGGGATTGTCCATACTCTTATTCCTATAGAATCTGCAAATCGTCCATATCTGGATTCATCAGTGAATAGAACACTACGCCATTGATCGTTCCAATTGTTGCCTTGCCCATTCCAGTCACCTGTTAATGGAACTCCTCTTAATGGACTTTTAGAACCTAATTTCGACATGGTTTCGATGGAAACTTCGACCCCATCTGCATTTTGAAGGGTATTCTGTAGCATTCTACACATAGATGTAGGCTTTCTTCTCGCTGAAACGGTGAAGAAACGATCCTGAGTAGGTGTTGTTTTTCGTCGCCCATCAAGCCTTGGTCTTTCCAGCATGGAGCCTGTCTCCCTGAACCTATTCCGAAGTCGAGATGTCACACTTTTGCTGACTTGGAGGCTTTCCGCTACAACAACCTGAGTAAGGCCACCCTGTAGCATTCCCCTAGCCCTATCAGCCTCAGCGTTTGTTCATTTACGTCTTGGCATTTTAAGAAAACTCGTTTCAAATCGAAGCCGTTGATGAACTGTCTCCATTTCGAAATAAGAACATTCATGAAGCATATGCAAAGAACCAAACTTCAGAAAAAAGGCGACCAAATTGACGAAATGTCCCATACTGATTTCTATTGGATCGATTGAAGTTGTTATTGAGTTTTAAATGATTTCACAGCTATTTTCTCTAAGATTACATAATTTTCAAAACGATTGAATACGATATCCCGCAGTTCGATAATATAGATAGTTTTATCGAATATCATCATGTCGATTTGTTTGATTCCGTTCCAGAGACTGTTATTGAGAACTTCTATTTTGCTATATCTAAAATAAAGAAATTGTTTTCCCTGAAATGTCTCATAGATGTATACTATAGTCTCTGCTACCCACATATGTCCTATAATATATTAGTATGAGGTAGTTCATCTGAAATAAATAGTTTTCATTTGCCAAAAAAGAATAATTAGTCTTATATTTGGCTTATATCGACAATCTTCTTGTAAACCATATTTCATTGAAAACGGGATCATGACGCTTGCTTGTATGTATATATTCAAGTGTTTATTTCATGTGAAGAAAAATGAGAATGATATGATAAGATTGTCTAGCAACCATCACTACTCCACAAGAAATAACCTAACCCTCATGATACCAAATCATAGAACTTCTAGATTTGAACGTTCACCATCTTATCAAAGTGTAAGAGTTTTCAATCATTTGCCAACTTCTTTGAAAGTATTGAATATGATGAAATTCAAGAAAAGTATAAAAGATCTACTACTCAGCAAAGGTTACTATTTGTTTCAGAATATTTGAATGACGTTACATTGAAATCATGTGGAGGAGTGACATTCGATATTTATTAGTTCTCATTTTACGAGAGTTTGTATACTGACTTGTCCTATACTTTATACAGTCTGAAAGGATCAATACACTTTATTATTATTAATATTATTATTATATGAGTTTTTAGAAAAATATAGAATCCTCATGGTACATGCGGAAAAAATTTATTCAAAGATAGCGTAGGGTTGAGGCGGAACCTGTGCTAGCTCAAACCAGAAAATCAATTGATGAAAATAAAATAATTATGGAACAAAATAGATCAAAAAAAGGAATTAAAATAACAAAAATTCGCTCAGGTAACGCTTGCAGTTCCTACCACATCAGCAGGCTAAAGTTCATCCTACTGGAGTTAAAGTGAAAACTAATACGAAGTCTTTTTTCCAGTGTGTTTAGACTATTCAATTTATTATCAGTCAGTCTGACTGATTTCGTGCATGTGTTGTTTGTCACTTTCTATATTGTTGTGGTACCTTGTTTCGATTTTGATTTTAACTGGGTGATGACATGTACTCGAAAGTCTTTTAATGAAGTTGCGAATTTATATTGACAATTGACATAGGACTTTATATTGTGTTCGGAGGATGGCTATGGGCCGAAACATGTCAACACAATAAATTGAATAGTCCAAGCACACTGGAAAAATGACTTCTTAGTTTTCATTTTGACTGCAGTAGGGGAATCCTTCACTGAAACATAACTTTGATTTTGACGAGCACGCCACTACTTGTGCCTGCATAATGTTTTAATTTCAGAACTCTATCGTTAGTATTAGCGGACATATAAATTTTTTTCGATATCGTCATTCTTACAATTTCCGCTTATAACTCGGAAACAAAAGAAGCGGCCAAAAATAAATACTTCTCTTGTTAGTTTCTCAGAAAAAGAGAACGAGAAAGAGCTATTAGGTTTTAGCCCTCTCTCCTGGTTAAAAACTTGAGGTGCTAAAATATCGAGATTTGACAACCCTGTATACAATGACAAAAATTTTTCGGTTACTTCGCCTTACTGAGGACATTAATAACCAATTAATGGTAACCTTCCTCCAAGTAAGACCTCCCCATATTTCTGTCCTCAACGATATCACCGAACGAATAAAAAAAATCGTCAAAATCCCGAACGCAACACTGAAGTTCCTGTTTTGTTTTCAGTCACGTGACACGTACCGCCGGCTGGTTGCCACCGGCCGAAGCTTGGCGCAGCAGGGAGAACGCCCTCCCTTATGGCTGGGAGCGCGCCCTAGACGATTCGGGCAGAACCTACTACATCAAGTGAGTATTAGTTTTCAGTAAGGGTTTCAGTCCTGTCTACCCCATATTGACGACGTCACTGAATTCGTCGAGAAGATCTCTGGAATTTGACGGAATTTGTATCAGAGGAAATATTATTGTATCTTTCGCTGGAATCAAACATGAAATTTCGTGAAAAGGTGGTCCAATATTCAGTGTCAAAGTAACTCGTGAACGAAAATGTGAAAAGTCAATTTTTTTTCAAATTGCAAACCCATGTTTCAATCGTATTTATCGAATCTACATTCAAAAATAATATGTGCTATAATACTAGTGGTCTAGAATGAATAGTCACAGGGATTTTTTAATATTTATGTAGATGTATTGGAAAGCGGTAAACATCAAAAGTTAATTTAGGATAAGTATTCGATATCACCACTTGTTACTCGAATATAAGTTCTTATACAGTTTATTTCACCTTTCAGAATGCAACAGTTACCGAAAACATTAAAAGCACAAACAATTTGTTCATTCTGATTCAGTTCATCGACTTTATTTCTCAATGTCCCCAATCTCCTGGAACTCGGCACAAAAAAAATTGAACTTTACCAGCACCTGCGCCATTTTGCAGCACCCTTTCAGAATATCACATGAAATTGTGATCTGCTTCAAATCAGAACTTGTGTTCATTGTTAATTTGTCTTTTCTTTTTGATTATCGATGATTTTCATTCATCATTCATTAAGAAAGTAACACACATAAATAGGACTTACTTAATTCCGCCATTTTGCAACCCAACTGGAAAAATTCGGAAATTCTTGAAATTTCGTAGTTGTCAACGTCAAATTTCGAGTTCATTTCTTTACAACTTCTTCTAATGGGATGTTCGAGGGGTCATCAGAAAATTTTGAACCCAGGAAATCATCACAAAGCTATAACGCACTTTCGCCATTTTGCAACCGGAAACGAAAAAAAAATGGAAAGCTTCGCATATGTATTTTTATTTCAAAGCTACTTATTAACGGCCTAATTTCAACAAACAAAATATTTTATAGTTTGTTATGAATAATACAAGATAGAATTTTTTGCAAGGGCAGACACTCTACAAGAAAAACTACTTTTCCTATATTCTTCTTTACAATTGAACTTAACATGTTAGGTGGTATTGGTAAATATTGAATACCAAGCTCCTCGCGCGCATTCTCAACTATAGCTAGTGTTATCGTCTAGAAATTGAAGTTTCACCAATAGCAGCGTGAAAATTTGGAATCACATTGTTAATGACATGCTCCCTATAGTGTAAAGAGATCATATTTCAGGACAAATGTATAGATATGTGCGCCCGTTAAAACATATCCCGGCCCATACCATAACACTACACCCTCGGAATGGATGGACTTCTTCGACATAGCGACGATTACGGGGTATGCGTGGGATTGTCCATACCCTTATTCTTCGAGAATCTGAAAATCGTCCATATCTGGATTCATCATTGAAAAGGACACTACTCCATTGGTCGTTCCAATTGATATGTTGCCTTGCCCATTCCGGTGTTTATCGCTTATGGTCACGTATTTATAGAACTCCTCTCAATGGACGTCTAGAATCTAGATTCGCCTTTCTCGAAAGTCGTCTGATGGTTTCGATGGAAACTTGGACCCCATCTGCATTTTGAAGAGTATTCCGTAGCATTCTAGCCTTTCCGCTACAACAAAAAGTTAGACCACCCTGTGGCATTCCGATAGCCCTATTAGCCTCAGCGTTTGTTAATTTACGTCTTGGCATTTTCAGAAAACTCGTTTCAAATCGAAGCCGTTGATAAACTGACTCCATTTCAGATTAAGAACATTCATGAAGCATATGCAAAGAACCAAATTTCCGAAAAAAAGCGACCAAATTGACGAAATGTCTCATACTGATTTCTAGTGGATCGATTTAAGTTTTTATTGAGTTTCAAATGATTTAACAGCGATTTTCTCGAAGATCACATACTTTTCAAAACTATTAACTTCGATATCCCTTACTCTTGTGGAGCAGTTTACAGGGTTATTCATAACTGTTGGGAAATAGGCTAAAGGCAGATTTTCTGGACCAAAATATGGCGATAAGACCAAAAATACCTCAATAAAATATTGCTGTGGAAAAAGATAGAGGGCGTTAAAGTTGAATTTTTCTTTCGTTTTTTGCTTATAATTTTGCTCTGTATTTTTTTAATCGTTAAAAAAAAACACAATTGAACACTTCAGAGCATCGTAAGGGGACTTGAAGTAACGATTTATTTATTTTATTCATTCTGTAGTATGTATCAATAGGAACATCCTGTATATTTATCAAACTTGAGACAACAAGGTCTCAACTGTTCCAGTAACCTTACATCATCCTAAAAACGTGATGAAGATCTATACACATTGTTTATACCCATAGTCAATATTGTTATCAAATACCTGCTATTGTTTAAAAACAGTGAACAATGTAAATATATAAAATATCCTCCTAACAAAACAAAGGAGAGTTGAACTCAAGTCATTGATTGAATGATTCATTCATTGTGTATCTGTGTCTAAGAAATAAACACCCTTGATGAGACTCCAGTGTATAATTCACCATCCCTCTGCTGTATGACGATTGACCGAACCAATCCTAGCGGGGTACATCACAATTCATTTCGACGATAAAGCATAATTTAAACAATGTAACATAAAGAAAATAAACTTGAATTAAATGTTCTACGTGTCGTCCCCCGACTTCTATGCCTTTTCAAATTTTTTTAATGAAGGACTTTCGATCTTCGAAGACAATATAATTCTGTCCTCTTATACAGTTAGCCTTGAAAATTATTAGCATTGAAATTATTAGCGAAAACGAAAAAAATTCAACTTTAACACTCTCTATCTTTTTTTCACAGCAATTTTGGTCCCAACAATCTGCCGTAGCCTATGGCCCAATAGTTATGAATCGCCCTGTAATAAGTCATCATCAAGTTCGTCTACACTACTCTTGAAGCATATTCGTACTCTTTTTCAACCTAGTGTTTCCAACTTTCAAACTGGTATTTTTTTTTAATTCCTCTTGGATATCGTTGTCCAAACCGACCATGCGAATGATGTAGCATTCTCATCATTTCAAGTTGCGACCAAACGAGTCGATCTCTTCCCAAATTAACCGCACCCTTCTCCCTCTAACTCCAACAGATCCACAGCCTCCTTCGCGCGAATATGCGGATCATCTCGCCTCCGCATTATTTTGTTTAACTCGTTCACGCTCGGCGAAACAATCGAATTTCACGCTCAGCCGACCGCGATCGAAAATAAGCGACGTTATCTGTAAGGGCGGCCGTCGAAAAGGGGTTGGAGGGGTTGCGAAAGGAGGAACAAAGGCGGAACGGTGTCTGTTTGCTCTTGCCGTACACACTTGATCTTCGGGGAGCTCCATTACTTTGGCGGTGCCGCATCTTCATCAGATGGCAATTGGAGCGCTGGGTTGTATGGAGTTCTCTGCAGCTTGGTTTTGGATGGGAGGGTATTGCTCCAGATGTTCGCAACAGACTCTGGGGCAGATAAAAAATAAATATTTCAGTTATATCAGAAGAGCATGACCAAAATTTGATTGTAAGAGAAGTTGCCTTTCATAATAGTTATTTTTGTATGCGTGTATGTGCGCGAAATTCTACTTTGGTTGTAATACCCACCCTTGTTTCCAGTCAATTGAAGAGCGGCTTTCAGTTGACCAAGGGGGTAAAACTTGCAGCTCAAAAAAAAAATGAAAAATATACCCCTTTCTCTACTAGGAGAAAGTCCGCGAGCTCGTGCCTATTGCACTAAGAATAAGTCTTATTGGCTCGATTTTTCAAAAACAAGTTTTTGTTTGAAGGTGGAATAAAAAAAATATCGTAATTTTAATTTTAACACGTATTATGAAAAAATAACACAAAAATATACAATTTACAGCCGTGCGCCTATGCACGTCGAATATTCCATCAGATCAACTCGAATAATGAAAACAATATAATTAATTCACGCCGGAATGAATGGTTCAATCAACCACACCATAAAAATAAATGATCAAAATATCAAAGTATTCAAGTTCAAAATACATTCAATGAAAGAGATTTCTGGACTGTGGACCCAACCTTAACTGTTGTAAATGGAAAACTCTGACCTTCATCAGAGGGCAATTGGAGCGCTGGGTTGTTTTGAGTTCTCGGCAGCTTGGTTTTGGATGGGAGGGTTTTGCTCCAGATGTTCGCACCAGACCCTGGGGCGGAGAAAAAAAAATTTCAGTTATATCAGAAGAACATGACCGAAATTTGATTGTAAGAGAAGTTGCCTTTCATAATAGTTATTTTTGTATGCATGTATGTGCGCGAAATTCTACTTTGGTTGTAATACTCACCCTTGTTTCCAGTCAATTGAAGAGCGGCTTTCAGTTGACAAAGGGGGTAAAACTTGCAGCTCAAAAAAAAAATGAAAAATATACCCCTTTCTCTACTAGGATAAAGTTCGCGAGCTCGTGCCTATTGCACTAAGGTCTTATTGGCTTGATTTTTTAAAAACAAGTTTTTGTTTGAGGGTGGAATAAAAAAAAACCATCGTAATTTTAATTTTAACACGTATAATGAAAAAATAACACAAAAATATACAATATACAGCCGTGCGCCTATGCACGTCGAATATTCCATCAGATCAACTCGAATAATGAAAACAATATAATTAATTCACGCCGGAATGAATGGTTCAATCAACCACACCATAAAAATAAATGATCAAAATATCAAAGTATTCAAGTTCAAAATACATTCAATGAAAGAGATTTCTGGACTGTGGACCCAACCTTAACTGTTGTAAATGGAAAACTCTGACCTTTTACGTTTCCCTCGATGATAATTAATCCTTATTTGACAAATTATTTGCACTACACCCGAACACTAATCCCGAAACACCGCGCGAGACGAAACAACTTTACAATTTTTCAAAATCCGGACACAACAACTTTTTCCCGTTTCGAACTAATTTTTCCCAATTTCCAAATTTAGGACTTCACCGTCACCCGAGTTATCTAAGAATGTTTTTTTTTTCGCTCGAAATCCCCAGATACACTACTTAACTCTCTCCATGAACAGAAGTTTAAAATATTTTCTCCACCACTTTGGGGTGGTACCTCAAACGCGTTTCTCTCTCCAATTACGGTCCTAGAGAGGGGGAAAATGGGGGTAATTACCCCCCCCCAGAACAGTTAAATCATATTCATCTTCCTCCTTTATTCATATTGATAATACAAAAAATGGAATGAGATGCATGAAATTTCAAGTTAACACTATCTCTTCAGTCTAGGACCGCCTTTATTCCTCTACCAAAAATCTTTTTGTCTCATGACCTATATCTACCAATCCGAATTTCTCAAGGGCGGTCTCCTGAACTAGCTTAGTTCTTTCAATTAATTAATCTTCGAAGTATCCCAATAAACGATACGGTACTAAATCAATCTTCGAATAATTCGAATCTGCATGAATAATAATAATAATAATAATAACTGTCATTTATTGACCACAGTCAAAGGCCATCGACCGAAGTCCTTCAGCCTATGAATAATAATTTCATCGAAATGCCTCATTTGAATAATTCATATTCACACAACATATATCTAACTTTCAGCGGACCTCTATCAAGTCTCTTAAAGTCCCTAAGAGCATAATTGCTTCGGAACTTCAAGAGCCACTTTTTTCTCATAATTCGTCACGTGAATAGAATGTCCCGCTGAAACAACCTAATTGATTTGTCTCGATCGCAATTTAAGATTACTTTAATTAATTTTCACGTGTCTCATAATTATTCGGATTGGTTGCATTAATTCATGATTTTTTTTTTTTTTTGATATCGCGGTCTATTACATGGTGACCGAGGACTGATTTGTTTCAACGAGGCGCAGCCGAAAATTGGGCTTTTTCCATCACTTTGAGAAACTGGCAAGCGGGCCCTGAATAGAGCCACTGCTAAAATCTCATTCAGTGAAAGAGGAAGTACAGATTTCTTTTTTTGCATTTGATTGGAGATGTGAAACTTCATTTTGACTCAATAGGATGTCAACACCTCAGTACTTTGTAATATTTATTCATTACTAAACAATCAATTGCTTCAAATATTTAAGTTTTTTTTATGAAGATTATGTCCCTGAGATGTATGGGATACTGATGAGGCCAAACAAGGTATATCGGTATATCTCTCATCTCAGTTACAAAATCTAATATAATTTCTCCAACCTCTGAGCCTGGGAATTGAAAATAGTATTCATTTCGATGAAGGCAAAGAATTTTTTTTCTCAATTTTCAAGGGTTGATATCTGGAAAAGGAGTGTGCTAAGGAAATTTTGTTATAGGGAATGAGAAACACAAAAAATTTTCATGCTATCTTCAACAAGTTGAGAGTTCATGGGGGACTTTTGGCTATCTCAATTGAAAGGGCGTACATGCAGCTCAACTGATCGATGTCTTTCCTTTAGTTTAATGTTTTATCATGAATGTACCTACTTTTTTCTCCTACTTCCCAAGCTTTCAGGAAAGTAGATTGCTATTCCAAATAATGTTTTCTCTATTTAATCACTTAATCTTTTTCATGATAATATTCATTCGATATATGTTGTCCTCCAGCCACAATATTATATTATAAAACAAGTTGCAGAATGAGCTGATATTCCAACACGATTGCGAATTTTGAAAACGAGCGACGAAGGAGCGAGTTTTCGAAAGCATGAGTGTTGCAACGAGTATTAGACGATATTATCTCTATTCCAGTCAAGTTTTATGAAATACTCTCGAATTTCCAATGAAAATTCCGATTAGTGATTTTTGTTTTCTATCTTGGCAGTTGGTGTGACTTACGAAATTTGACCGACTACGGAATTTGAATTGATTTGATTTGAAAATTGAGAGGACCTGAGGTCAGTACTGACAACTACAAAACGAAAAATTTAACTGAAACAATGCTGTAATGAGTTTCATTACAGTACTACTTTTAGTACTGTAATAAACTCGGAAATAGAGACATTTTTCTAATATCTGTCAAATTTTTGAGAGTAAAACACTTTTTTCTATGCAAAAATCACCAAACAATATTCATGGAAATAAATCATTAATTTCAATGAAAATTGAGAATGAATACATTAAAAAAAAGGAGGACATCTCACAGAAGACTTATCCTAACATTCGTTCATTCAAAAACTCGTCACTTCGTGCCACGTTCTTGAATTTTGAACTAGTAAAAAATATAAATGCCTTCTACACACTTGTATTATGATTAACCAATACAGAATTATCATCATTCATTCTGCAAACGGGTTTACTAGATCAGCAGTTTTTGAAAGCCATGTAATCGATAAATAATATTTTTACTGGTATTATACTCGTATCTTTCATATAATCTCGTAGGATTTGATTAACAAAGATCATTAATATGGCTCATGTTCGATTTAACGATACGTTTTAACATTGTCGAGCTTTTATCGCTGTAATAAAATAATGTCCTATGCGTTCATTTTCATATTGCTTTATTGCCTCAATCGATTATATCTACCGGTTAATTTCATTATTCGTTCCCATTATACATCATGTTATACACAGGTTTTTTGCAACACATGTTATACAGAGTGTTCTCCAAAGTGAGGATTTTTTTTTGACAGGTTGAAGTAACCATCAAAATACACACATGGAAATGTACTGAACATATAAGAAGACTTCAACTTTACTGAATTGGTTAAGGCTTTCGTGGCCATCGTTCAATTTTACCTTTTACTCGAACATTTTGGCTTCATTCTCAATGCTTCACCAGTACGATTGTCTGGCATCGTTAGGAGTTAATTTCAATGAAAAATTCATGAACTTTCAGCAAAACATTAGATGGATAGGTTCTGAATTCAATGAACAAAATGATTTGAGGGGTATAGCGACAAATTTCAATCTTAGAATGAGAGAAAATCCATAACATAAATGTACCTATAAAATTTCCTGTGACTGTGGAAAAAATCATTCAGGATTCAGCAAAACAACAAAAATCGAAATGTTTAATGATACTATTGTTATTTTCAGCCATGTGAACAAAACGACGACGTACGAAACTCCCATAGTCAGGTATACGGAACCCTTGCCGATGCCTGAGCCTCGGAGCGTGCAGCTGGAAAGATCTTCCACCTTGGGGTTTGGATTCGTTGCTGGATCTGAAAAGCCGGTCATAGTTAGATTCGTTACAGAAGGTGGGCCCAGCGTAGACAAGGTAAATTAGAGTTCATAAATATTGTTATATATTTAATTTTTTATTTCACACTGTTCGCTCGTATTACAGGAATGAGAATGAATATAAAATAACACTCAGGTACATATGTAAAATCTCTTATCTATGAACATCTGTTCCAAATTATTTTCCTTCTCGGATATATCACAAATATATAATATAATAAGCAGATATTGGGATTTTTTTGACTGTTTCGAAACTAAGGCTTCGTACACATTAGGCGTTTGGCGTTGCGTTTAACGCGCGTTGGCAGCGTACACACTGCAGCGTTAGTTCGGCGTTAGATCAGCGTTATATTTTATTAATTAAGGCGAGCATACCGTACTAGTTCAGTAAATACTTCAAAAATGAATGCTTAAGTGATTCGGTGTGTGTGGTTCATCTACGGTCGATATAAAAGGCGATGCCAAAGACAAAAAAAAGTTGGGTTCACCCAATATCACGCGATAAAGTAACGCATGGAAGGTTTCAAATACTGTATCCAAAATTACGGCAACATTGATCGAAGTGTTTCAATTATGTCAGAATGTCTGTCACATAATTTGATGACCCACCCATATGATCAAAGTGGATAGTAAATCAACCACCTTCAGAGAGACAATATCTTCAGAAGGAAAACTTGTTGTCACTTTGAAGTTCGTACTTTTGAATGGAAAAATAAGAAACATTTTTTCAAACTGATCTAAGCTTTCTGATTGCTGGCTTCGTGATGATTCCCACCCTGTCTGCAGTGGCGTTCGAGGTCTAGTCCACTGCTGAGAAGTCTGTGTTGATGCTAATATCAACATAGTTATACGCTCCTGGATTTATTGAGGAATATGGAAATAGATATGCTTGATGTGTTGTTTTCGTTTGAGGAATTTGTCCTCTTTGAATGATATTGAGCAATTCACTTTTACTTGAAAGGCGTCGGTTCTTGGGTACTTTTTTCATTTCACTGTACAGGGTGGACAAAATTGGTGAACTAGAATTTTTTAACCGAAAGAGATGGAGGAAAATGAATCACACTTTACGGTCGTCTTTTTTAGAGAAACTGATAAATCCATCAACTGCATTCCTCTTCTTTTGTTTTCGAGGATAAAATTGAAATTTGGGAGATTTCAATTTCGGTCTTCCTTTTCTGAATGTGCTAGGATGTTAAATGAAAACATCATACAGACACTTTTTTCATAGCAATCCAGTAGTGTATTTTTTCCCAAGAGGAAAAAATACAACTTCATCTTATAGCATAAATGAGCAAGGAAGCCTATTGGGAAAAAATATAGTATGCTACTGGATTGCTATAAAAAAAATGTCTGTATAATGTTTTCATTCTGATATTTTGGACTGAAATTCGAAAACAAGAGAAGATGAATAGGAATGCAGTTGATGACATTATCAGTTCCCCCTAAGATTTTCTTTTTATCTGGAACTTTTCCATGAATATTGAAAATTTCAACTATCTCCCCCAATTCCTTTTTTTCACTATTTTATTTTTATATTCGGGACTCGTCATGCCACAAATTCCATTTTCATTTTCAAATTGGATACAATCGTCATGAAAACGCACGTTGAGGTGTGTACGACTGCATAAGAACACATGTATCTCGAAACGCCCACCTGACGCATATTCAACGCGCGCTTCAAAAAATATCTTGAAACGCACGTTTTCCGGGCGTTGGATACAAACGCTCGTTTTGCATGTGTACGGGTACATAAGAGCACTTGTTTTTCGAAACGCGCGCTAGCAAGAAGCGTGTTTCGAAACACCTAATGAGTACCCGGTCGAATATCCTCAAAAGCACGTTTTACGAGCGTTGGATCAAAAACGCGCGTTTGCATGTGTACGGATACATTGGAGCACTTGTATTTTGAAACGCGCGTTTGGCTAACGCGCGTTTCCTAACGCCTAATGTGTACATGGTCTAAGTCGTTTCATTTTCAAGGCTTGAACCAAAATTATTTAAAATTAAAATTATAGAAGTAAAAAACTAATTTACAGTTGACACAAAAAATTAACAATATCAAACCTAGTTCTCAAACAATATCGTCAATTATTACTAAATTCATCATTTTTCAAAGAGATCGAACTTGTGTACATTGATAAGCGGGCATGTGATATGAGTTCGTGATATCTTATATCGTCGGTATTCTTATCGAGTTCAGCTAATTCAAGTTGACAGGAGTAACGACTCCTCAATTAATTATTGAGGATATTGTTTAAAAACTAGGTTTGTTATTGTTAATCTTTATGTCAACTGTAAACTAATTTTTTTGTTGAAAATCTTCGGAAATTTGGTCAATTTCGAAGTGCATCAGCATCCAGAAAATTCACACTAGACGAATGCTGATTTTTTTGTTCGTAGATTGACTGATTTTCGGATTTTTTCCGCGAAGTTCCAAAATTTCGGATTTTCCACAGACCCTAACCAAAAAAATAATTGATCTAGTCAGTGGTTAAAATTCGGTATCGATCGAAAAAAATTGAGATTTTTCGAAAAAAAAATTTTTGATCCGATCAAAACCAAATTCATACTGTTGACTAATTCGAATACGTAGATCACAAATATGCAAATAGATGTCTGTTGGAAAGACTTTTTTCCAGATTAAAGTCGATGGAGAATTCAAAATTTTAGACAATGTTCACCAAATTTTCAAACATCTACAAAAAGTGATTTATTTTCCGGAATACTAATACTAGAGAAAATCTCATTGTATATACAGGGTGTTTCGGAATAAGGTTCCGTAAATTCGGGATCCCAATCCTCAGATGATTCAATGATATAAAGTTACTATGAACTATGGGTCTCTGACGCACTGTTTCTGAGATACAGGGTGTTGAAATTTAAAAAAAAAATTGGTTTTATGAAATTACTTTCTACACCGTACACGTACTCTTTTTACGTTTTGGCACGTTATGAGAACGCATTAAGACACATTTTTTCCAATACGAAACGATGTTTAATTTTCAGCAGTGGCGTCCGTACGTACTTCTGTCCGAACAAATTTGGTGAAAAAATTGGTACGCCAATGATTTTTTTTTAATTCTGAATTATTTTCGTAATCACCACATAATAAACAGTAATAATGGTTTCTTGAGTTTTTTACCTGCGACGAAAACTTTCTGAGAAAAAAAATTAAATGCAATTTCATCTGGAAAAGTTACAAAATTCTTTGAATACTTCACGAAATTCAGAAAATATGTTTTATGGCGTACTGATAACCTACCAAAAATTCGAAAGACATTTTTTTTTTAATTCAACACCCCGTTTCGCAGCAACAATACGTCAGAGAACCATGGTCCATAGGAAGTTTATATCATAAAATCATGTGAGGATTAAGATTCCGAATTCACAGAACCTTAGTCTGAAAATTAGTCGGTCTTGAAGCACATGCTGAATTTGCATTTTATTTTTTTTCTGAGAAAAAATTCGTCGCAGATGAAAAACTCAATAGACCATTCTTACTGTTGATTATGTGGTGATTACGAAAATAATTTGAAATTATAAAAAAATCATTGGCGAACCAACTGTTTCACAAAATTTGTTCTGACAGAAGTCCGTACGGACGCCACTGGTGAAAATTGAACATCATTTCGTATCGGAAATGTGTCTTAATGCGCACTCAAAACGTGCCAAAATGCAAAAACAGATTAGGTCCGGTGTAGAAAATAATTTCATGAAACCATTTTTTTATTCCAACACCCTGTCTCTCAGAAACAGTGCGTCAGAGAGCCATAGTTCATAGAAACTTTATATCATAAAATCATCTGAGGATTAAGATCCCGAATTTGCGGAACCTTATTCTGAAACACCCTGTATAAGTTATCTTGTGAAGTATTTCAACTTCCAACGCCGTTTGTTCGTTGAGAGCACACATTGTGGTATTCGACATGTCTTTATCGCAAACAAAATAATAACTCAATGAACAAAATATACTTTCATACCCTATTCATGGGCCATGAACAGAATAAATCAACAGTGACTAGTGGAGACCAAAGTTTGCAGATTCATCCAAAGCAAGAATGTGACGCCACTGAAGCAGAGCAATGACAGACAGGTTTCGTCATTGTTATTACTCATCAGTGTCACTCAAACCTAGTGCAGCCTGCAAACTTTGGTTGCCACTAGAATGAATAAATTAATTAGGTAATTAGGTATCTGAATTTGAACTTTAAATATTTCGCCATTCAACTACACCAACTCTCTGTTGTAGCTTCTCCCGGTGACCAAATTTTGGCTGTGAACGACGAGGATGTGAAAGACGCCCCCAGAGAGCATGTCATCTCCTTGGTACGAGCCTGCACCAAGACGGTGAAGCTGACAGTCTGCCAACCTCCCGAACAGCAGGGTGCCAGGAAATCCACCCTGTTGTCTGCCAGCAAGAAGGCAAGGCTCAGGAACAAGCCGTCCAGAGTGAGGTTTGCGGAAAGCGTGTGCGTAAACGGAGCGCCGTTGTTTCCGGTAAGAACCTGCTTCTTCTTCTAGGAAAGATACTAACTGACAAAGAAACTGCAACACCCGGAAGAAGCTGTCTTAATTTTAAATTTTCATTGGTGAAACATAGATAGTATAACAAAGAGAAAATGATTAAAATTTGGAGAAAAAGAAACGAAGTGTTCACAATTTGTTTTTCATTAAATTTGTTGATAATGTGTCCTCCGTGGTTATCTATACACTTTCTAACACGTCTTGGCATTGATGCAAGAAGATGGTTTTTCACTTCTTGAGGGATACTATCCCAAGCTACCTACACTTTCGTGTCTCAGAGCAGCCAAAGTATGTGGGGGCTGAGGTAAATTTCCAAGCCTTTTACCCATGTTGCCCCACGCACGCTCTATGGGCGAAAGATCGGGGGATATGGAGGGCCATGGCAAAAAAAATAACATGTATCGCTTCAAAAAAGTTTAAACTAACTCTGGTACAATGAGGTCTAGAATTATCTTGCTGAAATGATGTGTGGAAAATCATGATAATTAATAATTTTTCAATTCACATCATTCAGAATGAAAAGTAAATACAATGTTGCAATGGGATCGGAAGCGAAATGAAATACTTTTTCAATTCGCTTATCAATTAGTATAACATGTAAGAAACAAAAATGAGAATTAATAATCTCTCAATCCACTCGTTTGGAGAACTCATATCCGAAACTCAAAGATTTAGCGGAATTTTAAGTATCTGCCGTATGGAGATGAGAATATTTTCCAAGCCATTAACCAATTACTATAAACAATTCCCACGCATGAAAACGCTAATCTAGCAAAAAATGGAAAATCATTGCTGAAATGCAAAATTGAATATTTTTTCAGGTACGCCTAATTTAGAGAAGGAGGGAAAAATTAATTTCAACAGATCTGATTGGTACTACTGAAACTTAAGGTGTGAGAGACCACCGAGGAGACCACCCACCAGAAGGTGGAAAGCAAACTTTTTTCCTAAGGGAGCATTCAGTACATCTGGGAGATACGGTTGGAAAAGGTCTCCAGGTTGTTCGAAAATATGTCGAAAAAAGGTTAGGTCGGGAAACGGTTAACATCGAGGAAAAGATAATCAAATTTTTGTAATTAGAGAAATATCGGGGAGTTTCGAGAAATGAAAAATCCGAAGTAGTAGGGTTTTCTAAGAAGGAAATTTTCTTATTAATAAGAAGTATTTGTTACGAACCAGGAGTGAAGCCTTTCGGGAGTGTTATTTCAGGGAACTTGGAATATTTCTACGAAGGGAATCAAAATGGTCAGAACTTTTCAATTTGAAATGTTTTAGAGGGTTGGAGTCCAAAAATCTTGTAATCTCTCATCTCACCTCCTCACAGCTCATATTTTATTTAATTTCATTTTGGATTTGAGGCAGTTAGTTAAACAAGTAAGTAGGTTTATATGAATAAATTTTTTGGGATAGTCTGATATAAAGACGTAGGAAAAACTAGTTTTACCAATTTTTGTTTTTGTTGTTTTTAGAAAACAGATTTCATGAAAGACTCTCCACAAGAAAAATATCACTAAGTCCTACTTACTTGTGCAGTTAGTAGGCCTTACCCACAATCTTTCCGAGTTGGAGAGAGCCTTATATTGTTTATCAGGTCGACGGAAAGCTGCTCTTCCGTTAACCGCTCAACATCTAAATAAATTCATAGATACAAGTAATTTTTTCACAAAGGTGACTAAAATATCTATTAGTTTTATTACAATTGGATTCTGGAGCCGGTTTAGGTAAAGGAGAACACATGGCTCCACTCTTTCTTGACAGTAACACAGTGCTGTCATACTACCTCGAATAAAGTGCTCAGAAACCAATCACTGGCCCAGAACCTTTCTGTGGTATAGGAAAATGTACATATAAGAAGGAGTTTCTGGGGAAGGAGAAAACTGAAAGAGAAACACTCTGGCAGAATCTCCCAGGGTTGGATCACTCCAAAAAGTTCCTCCGGAGTTTTGAAACTGCAAGATCCAAAAGATATTTAGATCTCAGTAAGAACCACTACACCTCCTCACTTGCTTTCTTACAGGGCATTGTCGCCTCAGAAAGCACTTGCTGAGAATGGGCGTATCGGACACTGACGAGTGTAGATTCTGTGGGGAGGAGGAAGAAACTCGTATTCACCTAGTCACAGAATGCTTTGGCATTGTAAGCCAAAGGAAACAATGCTTTGGTCAAGAGACCTGTAGAAGTGAGGAATTAGCCTCACTGAAGCCTTCCGAGATATTGGATTTCATAAGATCTCTGGGACTGGAAGGCGAACTGTAAAGCTTTGTCAGGGGGCACAATAGACCATCAGGTCGCAGTGGACTGTAACCCCTTTTAAACTATTAACTAACATCTCATAACAGCAGTTGGATTTCTGTTCGTACGGTTAGCGATTTCTCGAAATGGCAACCCCGCCTCCCATAGACCCATAATTCGACCCCTTTCAAATTCACTCAGCAGGCTATAAATTCCGGGTACACGTGCTCTAGGTATTCAAACAACAACTTAACATCGAGTTTGAATCTCCCTGAACTGCTCGTTCATTGTTGAATTCAAAAAATTCGCAAAAAATCACTACATAATTTAAGTAACAAAAAATATTTACATGAGAAATCCTTCACGATTTTTCTCTCCAAACCTTAATCATTTACCCCTTACTATACCATCTATGTTTCACCAAAATGAATTTGAAAATTATTCATCTCTTTCTGGGTGTTACATGGAATCTTTTTCAGTTAGAATAACTATTTCTTGTTTTGTTCTGATAAAAGATTCCGAGGAAGAAGAATTCAAAACACTTGGGTACTGATCGACCTGCAGAAACAACCAATCAACGAACATCGTCTTCTTCAATTTTTGTTTACCAGTATATTACCTAATCTGACTAGAGCGTCACTATCTTTTTACAGGCATCAGCGTTCTCTTTGGGCGATCTGTGCGTGGCTCCAATGGCCAACGTCCTGAAGGTGTTCCTGGAAAACGGCCAGACGAAATCCTTCAAGTACGACGCCTGGACCACAGTAAATGACGTCATGAGTTCGCTGCAGAACAAGCTGCAGCTCCAGGCAACCGAGCACTTCAGCCTAGTCGTTGAACATATCAAGTCTGTCAAGAGGAACAAGCTGACTCTGCTGGACCCGCAAGACACTTTGGCAAGGGTAAGAAATACACTCTGTCTTTTAGGTGGTGTTTTCTCTACGTTTTATTTAATAATAATATTTTGGAAAGTATGAGTATTCTTCGTTGAATCTCGTAAAATGTGCATTTTTCGAGTACCTAATTCGTGATTGAAACAAATTTATATCAGCGAAATAAGAAAGACTGATCAAAAGATCCACAGAATTAAATTTCTTCTCTATTCTAGAAGGTTTAGGTGCTAGATCTAATGCTTTAGTGTCATGTTTCTAGGGTTGGCATAGCCCATTATGAAAGTTAAAAATGGCTAAATCTTTTTATTCAGACTGAATCGAAAAAAATGATATACGAAAAAAGTATTTCTTTTGACCTCTAGAATATATGGTTTGAATATATGTACAACTCAAAGACTCACCCTGTATACTGCTCCACAAGAGTTAGGGATATCGTATTCATTCGTTTTGAAAAGTATATAATCTTCTGATCCTTTTTCTGAAGTTTGGTTCTTTGCATATGCTTTATGAATGTTCTTATTTTGAAATGGAGTCAGTTTATCAACTAGATTTGAAACGAGTTTTCTGAAAATGCCAAGACGTAAATTAACGAACGCTGAGGCTAATAGGGCTATCGGAATGCTACAGGCTGGCCTAACTAAGGTTGTTGTAGAGGAAAGGGTCCAAGTCAGCCAAAATGTGATATCTCGACTTTCAAATAGGTTCAGGGAGACAGGTTCCATGTTCGAAAGACCAAGGCTTGGTGAGTGATGAAAAACAACATCTGCTCAGGATTGTTTCATCACCGTTTCGGCGAGAAGAAAGCCTACATCTACGTGTAAAATGCTACGGAATACTATTCAAAATGCAGATGGGGTCCAAGTTTCCATCGAAACCATCAGACGACGTTTGAGATAGGGCGATCTAGATTTTAGATGTCCATTAAGAGGAGTTTCATTAACACGTGACCACAAGCGTCAAAGACTGGAATGGGCAAGGCAACCTATCAATTGGAACGATCAATGGCGTATTATCATTTTCACTGATGAATCCAGATATGGACGATTTTCAAATTTTCGAAGAATAAGGGTATGGAGAACCCCACGCATACCAAGTAATCGTCGCTATGTCCAAGAAGTCCATCCATTCCGAGGGGATAGTGTTATGATATGAGCCGGGATATGTTTCAACGGGCGCACAGATTTACACATTTGTTCTGGGAATATGACCGCCTCACATTATAAAGAGCATATCATGGGCAATGTTTTATCGAATTTTCACGCTCCTATTGGTGAAACTTTTCGATTTCTAGACGGTAACGCTAAACCGCACCGTGCAGCCATAGTTGGGAATTCGCGCGAGGAGCTTGGTATTCCACCAATACCAATACCTCCGCACTCACCAGATTTGAATTGAATAGAACATGCGTGGAATATGTTCCAAAGAAGATTAGATAATCATCAACCCACTTAGAATCCTTAAATGATCTGAGAGAGCTTCTGCCCTGTTTATGGAACCAAATTCCTCAAGAAATGTGTGTAGTATGCGAAGAAGATGTCAAGCTCTCATTATTGATAGTCTTAATATGCTTAAATCCTCTGGGATTTTAATTTCGTTATTTTACTCGATTTTTCCTAACCACCCTGTATACGCTGCAGTCCTACAGGCTGAAATTAATTTTATATCCTGGAACTTGAAATTATATTTATTTGAATTTTCATCATAAAATCTCATTCAAAGTATATTTTTTGCAATTTGAGTCAGTATCCCTAACTCATGTGGAGCAGTTCTGCAAAGTAGAACTGACAAAAACAATGAAGCCATCATCACTTTGGTATGAATTTTCGTTGTTATTTAATTGGTTGATCAAAAAGATATTCATTTGATGAAATTCTATTTTTGTAAGATGAATGCGGTCGTAGAAAAAGTATAGAACACAACTCGAGTTTTAAGGCAATTACGCACTCCTAGAATTTTTTCTATTCGTGCGCAATAGGTATGTTTGTCACAACTATTTTTCATTTGATATTCTATTGAAGTTATTTTTTCGGAGACTGGTAGTTGAAACCCAAATAAGATTGAAAATACGATGTTGTTTTCTTCAAATCGAAAAAAACAACGCAAAGGATTTCGTCGTCAAGCGAATCCTTTCCATGTGACAAGGCTTCCAACTTCCGTAGGCATCTCCGATAACCCAATCCCGAAGAGAATGGTTACCCGTGTTGTCTATTAATGTTTGAAAAGGTTAATTCGAAACCAAAGCAGATAACAGATAATCCTAACGAGTTTGCTAAACTTTTTCCATCTGATTCCATCGTCCTCGCGGATCGGGCTTAACAGATTACGAAATGTGGGGGGAAAACTCCCCTGTTGGCTTCTGCATCGCATGAAAATTTGTTTTAACTGGGAAAAACGTTGTTGGGGTCGAACCAATTAAAAACAACAATTCAGACTGCAGTTACTAGGTGAAAATGATCGATGTTTGAGTTGGTTCAACTCGTTGTTCACCGGACTTAAATATTCAAATACTCTTGTGAGTTGGTGTACCCAGAATTGTCACTGGAATCCATAAGAATGAAAAGAAGAAGGAAATATACTAACTGAGAAAAAACCTGCAAAACTCAGAAGGGCCTGTTCAAATTTTGAATTTTTTATTATAGTATAGGTATAGCAAGGAGTGAATGAAAATCATGAAAGTGTTTTCGTGTAAACATTTTTCCGTACTTTAATATTATTTTTGCAGATTTTTTAAAATTTAGCTGTTCTAGTAGATCTAAAATTGTTCTTTAGTTGTTGCATCAATGCTAACACGTGTTGGAGACGTGTATAGATAATCGCGGTGGGCATTATTATCAAATTCCATTAAAAAAATTGTAAACCCTTCGTTTTTTTCTTCAAATTTCGATTATATGTTCCTTGCTATACTATCTAAGTTTTACAAGAAAAATTTGAAATTCAAACAGCTCCTTCTGGAGTTTCTTTGTCAGTTAGTTTACAGGGTTATTCACGAATATGGCTCTATAGAATGTTCTTAGGAAAGACACAAGATTCAGGATTGAAATTCTAAAGGTGAGCTTCAAGTAAGAAGACGACTTCTCGTATATTTTTGAAGGTTCTAGGTTTTTTCAGAAGTGATATTAACTTTCGTTTTTCAAATGGGAAGACCCATTTTTTATTGCATGAATAGATTCTTCATGGCATTCTGAGTTTTTTTGATTTCAAAAGTTTGAATTTTCCTGACAAAATTCTCTTTGAATGAAGAAATACGAAAAAAAATCTCAAATTGAACTCTGTTGAAATACAGACAACTTCTAGGTTTTTTCATCAAATATTCTCATTTTTGAGAATCTCCGAGAAGATGCTTCTTTACCGATAGTTGATTTTCAGAATATGATACATGAGGTCACAAATTCTTTTTCAAAGTTAGAAGTGACGAAACATCAAAAAATCATTTTTTTTTCAAATTGGAATCCCATTTTTTTCGGAGCATTTTCGAAATATTCGTCAAAAAATAATAGGAGTATACTTTCAAGACTTTTATATCAAAATGAATATTTCTCGAGATATTCACGAACAAAGATTTTGTCTTCAATTTTCAATTTCATTCCCAATGTGTTTTTCTACTGAAAAATAATTAGCGGTCAAGTGAAATTTTTGGGAATTTTTGTTATCGAGAAAATATTTTCTATAGTTCGGACTAGAACAGAGTCAAGTTCTTGATTTTTCATGTGTAATACGATAGCAACAAGTGGTTTAAACTTCTCAATGTGAGTATTTGTAAAGTCAACGTTAAAAATTTTCAGCAATGTGGAAAAAAATAATTTTTGATGCTTTTGAAAAAATGATTAACAGAACATGTAACAATTTCATTACTGAAAATTCAAATTTCCCTACCATGACAAAAATGAAATTTTCCAGAATTATGAATTTACGGAAATTATCCTAAGCTTTAAAAAATAAAGAAAAACTGATATCGTCTGAACTATAAGAAAATAATTTCTCGATGACACAGATTTACAAAAATTTCACTCGACCGCTGATTATTATCCAGTAAAAAAATACATTCGGAATGAGATTGAAAATTGAAGACAAAATCGTTTTTTCTGAATATCTCGAAAAATATTCATTCTGGGATAAAAGTCTTGGACGTATGCCCCTATTATTTTTTGACGAAGATTCCGAAAATGCTCCGAAAAAATGGGGTTCCAGTTTGAAAAATACGATTGTTTGATGTTTCGTCACTTCTAACTTTGACAAAAAATTTGTGACCTCCTGTATCATATTCTGAAAATCGCGCTATCGGAAAAGAAGCATCAGTCTTTCTTCTTGGAGATTTTCAAAAATGATAAACTTCGAAGTTGTCTGTATTTCAACAGAGTTTAATTTTGAGATTTTTTTGTATTCCCTCATTTAAAGAGAATTTTCTCGGGAAAATTGAATTTCTTGGAATCAAAAAGACTCAGAATTCAATAGAGAATCTATTTATGCAAGAAAAAATGGATCTTCCCATTTGAAAAACGAAAGTTGATGTCACTTCCGGAAAAACCGAAAGTCCTAGAACCTTCAAAAAATATACGAGAAATCGTTTTCTTATCCAATCCTGAATCTTGTGTCTTTCCTTAAAATATTCTATAGAGCCATATTGGTGAATAACCCTGTATTATGTACCATGTGTGTAATTACCATTATCTTTATTCTTATCGTTATTTTTTCACACTCAAACTATCTAACATCGATATCAATGCAATTCTCCGATTGTCCTCTTTCAGATAGCTTCCAGACCCGGGGCTTACAAGCTGAGGTGCCTATACAGGGTGGCCTTCGTTCCTCCATCGGCGGCAGCATTGGCACAGAGGGACCTCAACGCCCTGGATTATTTGTACACCCAGTGTTGCAACGACGTGATTCAGGAACGTTTCGCACCGGAACTGCAGTACGACACTGCCCTCAGGTTGGCAGCATTGCACATATACCAACATGCGCTGGCCAACAACATCGGCTCAGGGAAATTAACGATGAAGACCATAGAGTGAGTGAAGTAATCAAATTTATTTTGTGTTAGCACAAACTTAACAAAGTGTTTCTAGAAAAGAATAGATAGAAAATAATTGGGGTTTTTCTGTAAAAAAATTTTCATAATGCGTAATTTTCATATTCAAGATGAAAGGCGTTGAAAAATTTTACACACTTTTTACGATTTTGCCGAAACTTCTGACAACATTTCATACGAAAATGTTCCACCTCCAATTAATTCATTTTTATGTCTGCCTCTCATAGAGGGCGCTGGTTACGTGGTTCGTACTAAACAGTATTGAACATAACTATTTCAATATTAGATTTATTAAGCAAAATTTCAAGTGGACTTGTACATCATTTAATTTTATACCAAAGAGATACTCTTGATGAAACTCAATTCTTATTTTTTGTTCAACTGCCATTAAAAGTGACGCTTTTAATGACAGCAAACAATGTTCAAATCGATCGTTTACGTGGAACCTTGTTAAAAATATTTTTAACATTAGTGTTAAAAATATTTTTAGCACTCCATTTTCTTATGATGAAATCAGATGAGAAAAATTCAGAATTGCAAGTTTTCATTATCAACATTTAACAATCATTAATTATGAACATTAATATTAATCGTAAAACTAAAACAATTACTAACATTAATGCCCTGTGACGTTAGGAAGCTTCGCAACACATTATTAGAATCCCCAGCACTATCAGTACATAGCAGGACCTCTGTTTTTCATAGTGTACCTGGATGATTACTGTTTTGACTTTCTTTAGAGTGGAGATAAAGTAGTTGTTGAAGATTATGTTGACGACAAGAATCTGCTGGTTATAGAATCCTCATGGCCAGATCTCAAAATATTGGCAGAAGAAATAATGCAATATACTGAAGAATGGTTTGCTAAAAACAACATGGTTTTAAATAAGAATAAAACTAACTTGGTTCTATTCCACCCTCCAAATTCCAAGATGGAGGTGCCTGAATGTGTAACTCTGAATTGTTGCAGATTTAAAACTTCACAGAGCACCAGATTCTTGGGCCTTTACATTGATGAGGAACTGAACTGGAAACAACATGTGCACAACCTGAACAGAAAATAGGAACATCCATTTATGCATTTAGAGTGATTGCAAAATATCTAGACACTAGGGTGCTTAAATCAGTATGTCATGCAACTATTGAGGCAAAGCTAAGATTTGGAATAACCTTCTATGGTTCAGGAAATATTTCATCCTTATTTGTTCTACAGAAGAAAGCAATAAGAATAATGGAAAATTTAACGTCCAGAGAATCATGTAGAGGATACTTCAGAAAGAATGGCATACTAACACTATATGCATTGTACATTCAAGAATCTTTAATATTATTTTTCAAACATAAAGATCTGTTTCTTCAGTATCTCAATCGCAAGGAAAATTACAAGACTAGAACGTTGTCATTCAATCTACCGAAGCACAGTTTAGCAACCAGTCAAAGGCAAACAGAGTACAGATGTCCGAAATTTTTCAACAAACTGCCAAGGGATATACACAAAATAGAGCAACATAAACCTTTCAAAAAAGAAATATTCAAGCTGTTATTGAACATGGAACCATATAGTTTGGAGGAGTTTGCTGGGTGACCTGAACTCTTCTTTTTTTTCGACACTATTTCATTTCCTTTCTTGTTGTGAGCTTGAATTTTTTCGAAATAAAGTTGTTTCTTATCTTATCTTATCTTACTTGTAGAAACCGGAAGTACAATATTGGATGATGATGATCCAAAATCTGTTGAGGTTGGGAGAATTTTTTCAGCAATGACATTTCTATATGCAATGGAATGATCAACATAGCCCTCAGCTACCGTATTCGATTTCCATCCACCATGTTTTTTTATATCCGTAATATTTGCTCCTGATTCTGCTAGCAATGAAGCGTTAGGATCTTCGAAAACAGTGACCTGTATATTGCTTTGGTTCTGGCAGTTTGTGGAATTCGGAAGCAATAGATGGAATTTTCCCAAATGTATTAATACCGACTGGATTGGCGGTGAATTCATGTATTCATGTATTTCAGGAAAAAACGACGATGTTTGATGACAGAAGGGCGCAATGCAAAGTACTTATGAAAAAAGTCGGCATACTTCCCAATAACATTGAAAGAACGACTGACTTTCGTTTTTGTATTTATGTATTTTTCTGTATGTCCACTGATAAATTACACAGTTCTTCACGCCGACAAGTTCCAAATAATACGAAAATAGTTGCAACCTTAAACATCAAGTATTTCTCATCTGGTGCCTCCTTTATAAACTTTTCAACTTGTTCACGAATGGGAATTTTCGATTTTTTCGGACGATATCCTTCACTTTTCCGTTTTGCAAATGCTATTACGTTAAAATATTTACTAACATCCACACCATTTTTAGCGAGAGCGCTTGATTTTATTATTATTATTATTATTATTTATTGAGATCAAGAGCTAAGATCAAAATCTATAGGGCTCAAAAAATAGAAATAAGGATACATACAGTGCGACATATCTCATAAAATACAAAGTGACAATGACAATCGGTCTATATTGTTCTTAAAGCAGTTTACACTATCACTATTCACCACAGCAGACGGAAGCCGATTCCAAGAGTGGAAAACACGATTTGGGAGGAAATTTTCTCTCGCCGCATGATGAAAATTTTCACGGTACAATTTGTACTCGTGACCACGAAGACGTTGGTTGGTGTTGAGATCATAGATATGAGAGAGATACACTCCAAACATTCCTCTCAGCGCTCTGTACGTTATAATGAGATCCCCACGTAAGCATCTATCTTCGAAGCGAGGTAGTTGCATCATGCGGAGCCGATCTTCATAACAAGGTCGCTGATAACCAAAGGCCATCCTGGTAGCTCGCCTTTGTATATTTTCCAAAGAAGTCCTGTCGCCAACCAATCTTTCATCCCAAACTGGACCGGCATACTCTATTATTGGCCGAATGTATGTTATATAGAGAGAGCGACAGGTACTGATGTTACACTTTCCAAATACTCTTTCTAGGAGATACAGCATTCTGGAAGCCTTAGTACAGGTATTATGAATGTGGTCAGACCAACTCAGATTCTCATTCACGACGACCCCCAAATCCACATGACTTGAGCAGTCAGAAATAATTGTTCCGTTAATGACGTATTTCTCTCGACGATTCTTCAGTCCCATATGTATAACTACACATTTGTCTGGATTTATTGGTAGGAGCCATACTTCGCACCACTGCTGGATGATGGATAGGTCTTGTTGTAAGGTGCCTTTATCAGATCCATAAATCTTAGTATCATCAGCGTACATAGAGACTGAAGACGTGAGCATACCAGGTAGATCAGAAATGTAGAGGAGAAACAAAATTGGTCCTAACACTGACCCCTGGGGAACACCGCTTGTAACAGGCCTAGAGGTGGAAAAAGTACTACCGACCCTGACGTAAAATTGACGTCCATAGAGAAAGGCCTCAATCCATGAAAGGAGGCTTCCCCGAATTCCGAGATTCTCCAGTTTGGCTAGCAGACGTCTGTGTGGCACTTTATCGAAGGCTCGTGCAAAATCAAGGTAAATAACATCGATTGGTATGCCAGAATCGATTGCTCTCGTCCAATCGTCCAAACACTTGAGGAGGTTCGTGATGACAGATCTCCCTGGTAAAAAACCATGTTGGTTTTCTGGGATTATATGATTTTCAATGGAGAACTTCAGAATCTCTGACACTATAATTCTTTCGCATACCTTGGCAATGACGGACTCCAGGCTTATCGGTCTATAATTAGATGCAGATGTTTTAGAACCCTTCTTGAAAATTGGAGTGACTGATGCGATGAGCCATTCTTCAGGTAAAGATGAAGTTTCAAAAGAACTGTTGAAAATAATTGAAAGTGGAAGAGCAACAGCAGATGAACAATTCTTGAGGAGGTATGGTGTTATCCCGTCAGGTCCAGGAGCCGATGACGCATCCAAATCCCTGAGGTATCTCTCAACATCATCAATAGAAAAATGTACCTCCTTGAGCTCTTCGTTAGATCTGGGTGTTAACACAGATGGAAGCAGACCAGATGGTTCCCTGGAGAAAGATGAAGATTTGAAGATGAAGATTGAAAATTTGCTCCACAAAGTTGATGAACTCCATATTTTTGATTTTTCTTCTAAGTATATAACAGTTTCACTGAAGTTCCCTTCTACATTTTTCAATTTACACCAGGCCAGGAAATTGTTATATGCAATATCGTACTGCTGAACAGATTTTTTAGATAGGAGTTCCAGATTTGCTCTTCTTGCAGACTCTTCAATTTTCAGAGGAACAATCAAATCGTCACTTTTATTAATAATTGGCCTCTCGACAAACATATCAAGCAGTTAAAAATCCCAAAACGAAAATTGGACAGGAACGAAATTCAAATGACAGCGTCTTTTCTCATTTGAATGGCAAACGTTGGCAACGTTTGCCATTCCCAACAACCTTTTGATTATTTGAATATTAAAATGCATTTAGAAGTTGATTATCATTGCAAATTTGCCCTTTTCATTATCAAAATAGGGCAGTTGTACAAAAAACATTGTATGCTATTTGTGTTGAAAGTGATTTTATTTTGTTCGTGAAATTTCTTTTTCACTCACAAAATAAAACGTCACTTTCAACACTCATATCATAAATGACTGTTTCAGTTTTCTAACTGTCCTAGAAGCGGGAAACCTTTTTTCTGAAGCACCCTGAATTTGACAGCTTGAAATATCCCAATTGTATCTGATTCATCTTCATTTCAGAAGGGATTTCGGCCTGGAGAGATTCGTCCCCACCTCCTTGCTGGAGAACATGAAACGCAAAGAGCTGAGAAAGCTGATAGCGCACTTCTTGAAGCTGCATTCCAGCATGGCTGGACCTGGCAAGCAGCTGACTGCCCTTCAGGCGAAACTGCACTACCTGGACATAGTAGGCCAACTGCCCAGCTACGGGGCGAAGTGCTTCTCTGCAGGACCTAGGGGAGACTCCATGGAGAGGGTGATCTTGGTCAGTCCCAAATTCGGGATCAGCCAGATAACCGGCACAAGGAATTCAATTGTAAGTTTGGCTGTTTATGACATACCGGTGAAATGGGGTAACTTTGAATCCAGGGGAAACTTTGAACAAAAAATTAATTTTGTTATATCGATTTTTGGTGAAAAAACCATTAGATTTAGCGACATCTGGTTCTCACTACTCGATTCGTAACACATTCAAGAATGGCACGACAGCATTTACATGAAAATAAGTTCAGGGAGTTAGTAATCCTGACATGTTACTTCGAACCTAAAATATTCATGTTTGATATGGTCTGCAAACTTTTGTTGCTGTAACCTTAAGTATTTGCACTAAATGCTCGCTACAACAATACATTATCCTTGCAACAGTATAGCAAAGGAATTTCAAATACTTCAACACACTTTGTTCTAGATACTTTTAGAGAACAATGTGCTTAGTCATCGATTTCGGGGTAACTTTGAACATGTTCAATGAAGCTCGAGGTTTGAAATTAACTCGGTTTTTTTTTAACATAGATGAATTCAAAATAGTAATTATTGATACCATTTTCAATTCCCAGGCTCAGAGATCTTTTATCATGAGGTTGGAGAAATGATATTAGATTTTGTCACTGAGATGGGGCGTCTCCATCACTTTGAGAAACTAGCAAGCGGGCCCTGAATAGAGCCACTGCTAAAATCTCATTCAGTGAAAGAGGAAGTACAGATTTCTTTTTTTTTGCATTTGATTGGAGATGTGAAACTTCATTTTGACGCAATTGGATGTCACCACCTTAGTACTTTGTAATATTTTACTCATTACTTCACAACCAATTGCTATAAATTCTGAAGTTTTTTATGAAGATTTTGTCCTGAGATGTGCGGGATACTGATGAGGCCCAACAAGGCCGAAACCGGTATATCTCTCATCTCAGTGACAAAATCTAATATCATTTCTCCAACCTCATGATAAAAGATCTCTGAGCCTGGGAATTGAAAATGGTATTCATTTCGATGATTACTATTTTGAATTCATCTATGTTCCAAAAATGTTCTCGATGTGCCTTCGTAAAGGCAAAGAATTTTCTTTTTCTTAACTCGATTTTTTCTTGTAGAAAATGTTCCGCTCTTACAAAGGAAACATGGTGCAAGAAAATATGCCACTTATAGTTCAGGTATCTCAGGTAAAGCTCCCGGTGAAATAAATTGAGAAAAAAAGTTCTCTTTGCGTGAGTTTTCCTGGAAATAAATACCCGATGAGGGAATTATACCGATCATTGAAATTAGAAAAGGAAGGAGCCCTCTTGTTTAGTTTATACCAATTTTATTTTTCGGGAAAACTTCGGTTTTTTGATTCATTTTTTGTGATAATAATACTATTCCGAAAAAAAGTTTTTTTAGTATATTATGTAAAAATTTCTATTCCACATAATTTTTTTCAAGTATTTTTAGTATTGAGGTGTTCAAAGAAACTCTCTCAGAGAGATTGAATCGAAATCGCGTGGTTACTTTATAGTCGATAAAAGTATCCCCGATCGTAGGGTAACTTTGTACGCCCATAATTTAATTTAAAAAAAAAAGGTTATTGATCATTTCGAAATCTTATTTTTTGTCAGTAGCAAGTTCTAACTGATACCCGGGATATATATTTTTTGGGACTTTTCATTCGCTTCTTTACCGGAGATATATGGCTTTGAAAGAAGAAATCGTTCAAAGTTATCCCGTTTTACGGTACTTGAAGGTTTTAGTAAGTAATATCATCTAATTTTGCCGAGAAAAATCGAAACGAACATGTCGCACTTGTGAGAATGCTTTCTGGTAGAAGATATTACTTTGCATTGTGTGTTTTCGATTTTTTTCACAAGAAAAATTAGGTGCCAGAATGGTATTTGACAAAGCGACTACTTCATGTGTAAAAGATTTTTCTGCATACATTATGTATTAGTATTGATTTCATAACTGGAAAACAGGTGATTTATCAAATAACAAAATATACTGCTCCACAAGAGTTTGGGATATCGTATTCAATCGTTTTGAAGAGTATGTAATCTTCGAGAAAATCGCTGTAAAATCATTTAAAACTCAATAACACCTTGAATCGTTCCATTATAAATCAATATGAGACATTTCGTCAATCTGGTCGCTTTTTTTCTGAAGTTTGGTTCTTTGCATATGCTTCATGAATATTCTTATTTGGAAATGGAGTCAGTTTATTAACGGCTTCGATTCGGAACGACTTTTCTGAAAATGCCAAGACGTAAATTAACAAACGCTCAGGGCATGCACAATCTCATACATAACTCGTACCATTCATGAAACATATGCAAAGAACCAAACTTCAGAAAAAAGGCGACCAGATTATCGAAATGTCTCATACTGATTCTTATTGGATCGATTCAAGTTGTTATTGAGTTTTAAATGATTTTTCAGCAATTTTCTCAAAGATTACATACTTTTTAAAACTATTGAATACGATATCCCTAACTCTTGTGGGGCAGTATATTTTTAAAAGGGTCCAAAATCATTTTCTACAACAAAAATTTCTTGCTTTTTTTGCAACAGTGTCTTCAACTAGTTCTTTGCCATTTTCAAAGTTTTCCTCCTTCATATTCCACGCCCAATCTTCAAGAATTAGGTTTAGTTGTTCTGAACTTGTAATTTCCATGAGCTCTTATTTCTTTGCCTTGCAGAATTCCTTGAACTGTTTCCATATTGACGAATTGGTTTGAACGGTATTGTACGATACTTTTCTCAATCGCCGGATTCATTTCTATCATTTCATGTAGGCGCAGTGTTAAATTATTGAATCTACCTACTGTGAATTAAGCAACGGTTCTCTACTTCTTGACGATTGATATGTTTTTTTTTTTGAAAAAATTCAAGTAAAACTGAATGAAGTCTTTGATTTGAGAAGTTAAAAGAAGGTATGTATGTAGGTACAAAATTGGTTCAGAGAATAATTTTGTTTAGGGGCAAAAGATCGGAGAGGTTAACTTCTAAGTGTTCAATCGCCTTTAATACGAGATGTGGGGCATTATTACTAATTATTTGTTACATATTAATTGTGACTTGTTACTTTTCTGCCAACCCAACCGACCGACCATTAAACGAGTACCCATTGTATTAATAGCGCCGTTATCAGGAACAGTTCGGCGACATACAGAAAATTATTCAGCCGGAAATTCTAGAAAATAAACGTTTTTGAGTCTACATCATCTATATTTCCAACTACAAACGATAAAAGTAAGGAAACTTCAACAAAAACATAGCTCGATCTCATCGAAAAATCGAGAAAAATCGAACAAAACTAAATAACGACATGCAACCCGTGATACATGTGACCTTCATTTCGAACTCTGGGTAATGGTCGACAGTTACTTAAGTACCACCTAAATGCTTAGGCAGAGGCGGCTCTCGGTTTGAAACTTTGGGGCACAACGTTTCAATAAGAACTGATCTGAAATCGTTGAAATCGGGAATTATTTTGGTGCTTTTATATGAGCAAAGGAGGTGAGGTAGCATGCTATTTAGGTAGAATCCATTGGCGTGCTCGTCTTGTTAGCAGAATTTTAAATTACGGAGCTATGACCCAAAGTTATGCTTTTTTAAATGGGAAAAAATGTGAAATTTTTTGAAAGCGTAATTTTTCTTATTTCAGAAATATACTACATCGTATAATTCATATAAATATACACAGCGCAAAAAAATTAATGCACATTATGGAAATCTCAAATTTATTTTATAACTGAAGGTGTTCTCAATGATTATTATTTTTATCAGAATTATGCATACATATATTATCCACTTTCAACGTTTTTCTTTAATACAGATGTTTTTTCCCAACAGGAATAAAAAAGATGATATTAATCAGTTGATCTTGATCAATTCTTTCATTTGATTTTCTACACTCGATCGCTATGCAACGCGAAACACGCATTTGACCCAAGAGGAATGTGCCAAAGCGGTAGTTTTGCGAGAAGAGGGGTGGACATACACAAGAATTGCAGAAATGTTTGGAGTTTCCCATACAAGTGTGTCCAGAATGTTGCAGCGATTCAAGGAGACAGGTATGAATGTCAGAAGAACAGGACAGGGTAGACCACGGGTAACAACTGCCATTCAAGAACGTTACTTGAGAGTTTCTTCGTTGAGACAACGGTTTTCAACCGCTTGCCTCCTTCAAAATCAGCTTAGGCAAACTCATGACTCAAATTAGCACTCAGACCATAAGAAATCGCCTCAGAAAATATGATTTAAGGCCTCGTGTCGCGGCAAGAGGCCCAGCCCTTACCCCATCCCATCGAAGGGCGCGTTTGGATTTTGCGAGAGAGCATATCCATTGGGAAGAGGCCGATTGGGAAAGAGTTCTCTTCACAGATGAGTCTAGATTCTTCCTCTACCATTGTGATCGACGTTCCCTTGTATACAGACTTCCACATGGAAGATATGCTCAGTGCAATTTCCTTAATAATACTACTGGTTTCGGGGGAGGATCAATTATGGTATGGAGTGGAATATCTTTGACTGCTCGCACAGACCTCATGATCGTTGATAATGGCGCTATGAATGCTGATAAGTATATAAGGAATATTCTTGAAGAGCATGTAGTGCCATTTGCCCCATTCATTGGTGAAATTTTCCTTTTCATAGACGATAATGCCAGACCCCATCGTGCGCGCATCGTTCAGTAGTAACTTGAAGAGGTTGAAGTCTCTCAAATGGGATGGCCAGCGAGAAGTCCAGATCTCAATCCGATTGAGCAGGTTTGGGACAACCTCAATAGAAGGCTGAGAAGTTCAGAAAATCATCCAGCTACTCTTAATGACTTAGGAATCCAACTCAGAGAAATCTGGGAAGGATTAGATCAGAACATTTTGAGATCACTCATTTTGAGTATGAACCGTCGTTGCCGAGCTGTAATTATCGCAAGGGGTAGAAATACCAAGTATTAAATCACTTATCAGCATTTCCGTATTTTGAAAATTGTTCATTTCTCTTCTTTCACATAAGATTCGGTGAAATCCTGAATTTTTCTTCCATTCAATGTGTCTTGTTTCGTTCGAAACCTTCCCGAGAGTACATAAAAAATAAGTTATAAAGTCAATGTAGGTTAACTTTCATTAATATTGATTTATTTGTTTGATATTAAGGGATATGTTGTAACATTATGGGTTAAAGTGTAAGAATAGCATAAGCTAAACTTCCGCCCAATATAGACGATTATTATTATTATTATTTTCAGAATGTACGTTAAATTTTTTGCGCAGTGTAGTTGCCCAATTAGTTTGTTTTACTAAGTTTGTAAGAGACAATATTTATTTGTTCGAATTTCAATTAGAGAGCCCAAATGCAATTACTTTTAGTCCTAGGTTTAAAAGTATCGTTTTCAATTCTTTGTACAGTAAGGGAATTGATGGCTTTTGCCCCTGAAAATAGTACAAAAATGTCAACAGTTTTGATAGTTGGAGAAAAATACATTTTTTCAAATTCTTGTGTCTTGTAAACTGTTGCCTACATACCATAACTTCTTAACAACATATTCCTCCTTCCAGCCGGTACCGATAGCCAACATAGAAGAGATGCGGAGGATAGAGGTGCGCAGCGACGACGAGATCAGCAGGACCGTACTGATCCGCCTTCAGAACGACAAAATGGTGTCGATATCCCTAGAAGAAAGGGACGCCAGCGAGTTGGTTTTGGTGCTCAGAGGCTACTTCAGACTTACCACCGGCCAGACTTTACCTGTGGATCAAGAAGAATCAGCCCCGATGGAGGATTTGGCACCACCCTACCTCTCCCAGCACAAGGTGGTGCCAGAGAAGTGGAGTTATATCAATCATAACGCCGTACGTAACAACTTAGAGGTCGAATTCTGCATGTTTGTATTATAACTCGAAAAGAAATTATCAGTCTGCATTAACAATGTGAATTTCGAAGTTTATTTAATCTTCATTGCGACGTTTCGACCAATTTGTGGCCTTTCTTAAGTTAAAAATAGACAAAAACGATATTCAGCGTCATCTGTAAAAACTACACACTATATAAACATACATGGAAAACATAACATCAAAAACGATTGAAATTCAACAGTTACGAACATGAACAACAAAAAACACAATACTTTAGAATAATGGAAATCTTATGCCCACTTGCACCGTCAAATATATGTCTGACTTACGTCCAACTCAAATTTTAAGTCAGGTTTGAGACGCCGATTCTCTTGCACCGCAGTTTAAGTACCACATAAGTTATGACTATTTTGAGCCGCGAATATTCATGGCTTGAACAAGACTTTAGCCCATCTTAAATATTCAAACGTCAAAAACGAACTTCAGTTTTGACATGATGTTTTTGATTGCGTGGATTTAATAATTATTATGGATAGATTTTTATTGAATGAAATTGATGATCTATATGAGGATGATTTCGACATATTAGATATCATTGCCTATGGTTTTCCTAGAAGTCTAGAATTTAATAGGGCCGATCACTACCATGATATGGACGAATTCGCATTTTTTCGGCGATTTCGTTTGACCAAGAAAAACTACTCTGCAACTGCTGAGATTAATTGAGGATGATTCAGAATTGCCAAGTGATATGTAAGTACATATCTTATTATATCTTATGTATGATGATGTCAAACCTCAAAGAAGGGAGTTTAAGCCTTGATGATTGTAGGAATCAGAGTGTATCACCGATGAGTCAACTCCTTGCGTGCCTCCGACTCTACGCATCAGCAGGACATTTATTGGCTGTAGCCGATTTTATGAAAATCAACCAATCTACAATATCAAGAATAGTTGTTCGAGTTTCATTATTCATAAAAATGCCTCAGACAGAAGCAGAATTACGTTCCTTCCTAACCCAATTTTACCAAATTGCAGGCTTTCCCCGTGAGCAATTGATTGTACCCATGCAATTATTAATTCTGCAGGTACTATTTACTCTTGTGAATATGAAAAGTATTACTTCGATGATATTCCACAGGTGCAGAATTATGTCATGCAAGTTACGAATAAAGAATTGTTGAAATCAAATCAAATCATTTGCTTCAAATAAAAGAAAAAACATTGGTTGTACTATGCCAGTTCGTCAGCGGCCCAAAGTATTTGTCGTTCTGTGAATCAGAATTCTGAAAATGAAAATGCGTAGACAAATTATCTTGTTCGTCTATGAATTCGAGTGTTCTTCTTACTTCGCTGTGCTCAGTGCCGACACAAAACCATATGGTCATCTCGCATTTCTATGTCGAAACAAACAAATTCACTGATTTATACACTGTTGCCAGATTTGGCATCGCTTAGCGCGTGCTTAACAAAATCGTTTCTATCAGATATGCGGCGCAAGATCTGATCCGTTAAGACGGGGAAAAGCATGACTCAAAATTTAAGGGCGCCTTAACCAGAAAATGGTGCAAGTCGGCATTAATATACTATTTGATGTCATAAATTCATGCAAGTCAGACCTCGTATCTTTGATTTGACATTTCGGCATTTCAACTGAATTAGAGACATCAACAATTACATCATTCCAGGTGAAGACAGCTTGCTTCGCCGTTCAGCCAGTCTACCAGGGCATAAACCGGAAGACCAACGGTCTGTACAACACAGTCGGCCGACAAGGCAAGGTTCTGGGCGGCTACAGCCTAGACAGCAACATGAACAGCTCGCTGTCCAACAAGAACCACCAGTTCAAGGCCCACTACGGCGGTCGCGCGGATCCCAACTACGAGCTGCAGACGGTGGTCAACATGGAGATAATGGACGCGGGCGCGATGGAGGCTAGAAACGAGGAGGTGCTGAGGAGGGTGCACGAGATGCAGATGATGGTGGAGGACTCGCAGAAGTACCTTTCGGAACAGGAGAACCTGGAAAGGTGAGGTCTTCTCTTATTTTTATTAGGATGTTATCACCTCAATGGAATTAGAACGACACAAGGAGTATGCAACAAAACATTGAATCAAGGGGGAATCATAGACAACCCCCAGTGTGACGAATGCGGAGCAGTCGACCAAACCATCCACCATCTAGCCATAGAATGTCCTCACACCCGTTTCCACGGATCAATAGAGGATATTCATATCTTAACTAAACATGCAGAAAATTGGCTTCGGGAGACTTTGCTTCGATTGTAGGAGAGTTTTTATTTGTTATATCATTTTTATTTGTTTTTTCTTTCTGGAGCAATGTGTGAAGTTCATACGAATATATATGTATATACTGCTCCACAAGAGTAAGGGATGTTGTATTCAATCGTTTGGAAAAGTAAGTTATCTGTAAAATCATTTAAAATTCAACAACAACTTGAATCGATCCAATAAAAATCAGTATGAGACATTTCGTCAATCTGGTCGTTTCTTTTCTGAAGTTTGGTTCTTTGCATTTGCTTCATGAATGTTCTTATTTTGAAATGGAGTCAGTTTATCAACGGCTTCGATTTGAAACGAGTTTTCTGAAAATGACAAGACGCAAATTAACAAACGCTGAGGCTAATCGGACTATTGGAATGCTATAGGGTGGCCTAACTCAGGTTTTTGGAAAGACCAAGGCTTGGTGGACGACGAAAAACAACATCTGCTCAGGATCGTTTCATCACCGTTTCGACGGAAGGAAAGCCTAAATCTGCATGTAGAATGCTTCTGAATACTCTTCAGAATGCAGATGAGGTCCAAGTTTCCATCGAAACCATCGGACGATGTTTGAGAGAGATGAATCTAGGAACTAGACGTGCATTAAAAGGAGTTCCATTAACACGTGACCATAAGAGTCAAAGATTTGAATGAGCAAGGCAACATATCAGTTGGAACGATCTATGGCGTAGTGTCCATTCACTGATGAATCCAGATATGGACGATTTTCAGATTCTCGAAGAACGCTAGACCGCACCGTGCAGCCATAGTTGAGAATGCGCCCCAGGAGCTGGGTATTCCACATTTATCAATACCTCCACACTCACCAGATTCAATTTGCATAGAACATGCATGAGATATGCTCTAAAGAAGATTAGATAATCTTCAACCTACCCCAGCATCCTTAAATGATCTGAGAGAGCTTCTGCCCCGTTTATGGTACCAAATTCCTCAAGAAATGTTCAACAACCTCATGTGTAGTATGCAAAGAAGATTGCAAGCTGTTATTGATGCACGTGGAGGCCATACATTGTATTGATAGTCTTAAAATGCTTGACTACTTTGAGAATAAAATTTCGTTATTCTACTCGATTTTTCTCAACCACCCTGAATACGCTGCAGATCTACAGGCTAAAATAAATTTTATTTCTTTGAACTTGAAACCATATCAACATGAATTTTCATAAAAAATCTCTTTCAAACTTTATTTTTCTGTTTTTGTTTTGTATTAAGTCAATATCTCTGAATCATATGGGGCAGTTTATTTGCGGCTCAACTCCGTAGTAGTTTTTGTACTTTTCGAAGCAATTTGAAGGACTTTTCCGTCCCGTACCCCAGATATACTAACTTGCTCGAGCAATCTGGAAAACCGTTCCCTTCTCGGCTTCCCAGATCTACTAAATAATAACTCCTTAATAATTGAGTTAACTCTTCATCTTCTGTGGAGGGATCTTTTATATATAACATGTTGTCATTACCAATCAGAATCTGCAATCATTCTTCCTCCTTCCCTACTAGGCGTATTCAAAGAAAATGTAATATTCCAACGAAAATTAACTATTTGAAAACCTGCTATGACTTTCTCCGATAATTGCATCTGCAACATTGTATCCCCTTTCATACTTGAATAATATGGTATTAACAATTCCTCCATTTATTATCAATGTCATTAGTAATATGAAGAACAAAAGAGCACGGGCACAGATTACATTTCTTTCAAAATTTTGAAAATATCAGCTGAATACATTGCACATCATTTTGCACATCGATGTCATGTGCTACATTTCCAACTATTCATAGATAATCTATAGTCATTCCAGTATTTGAAAAAAATTACATAAACGACATAGCTAACTTACGTCCCATATCCGTCTTGAGTGTGTTATCCAAGGTTATTGAAAAAATTGTTCTCGAGCGGATTACTGATTACTTTGCTAGGTTTTAAATCTTGACAAAATGTCAACATGGTTTTAGACCTGGCCATTCAACGGAGACAGCAGCATGTTCTTTTGTAGAATACGTTTGCAATAGGTTAGATGCGGGGCAGTTGGTGGCTGGAATTTTTTTTTATTTCTCACGAGCATTTGACGTTCTTGCATTCGATTTCATGTTGAATAAATACTACAGCCTGGGTTTTCGTGGCATTTTCCTGGACTGGCTCTACAGCTTTGTTTCAGGGAGGACTATGAGAGTTAATATGAAGAATGCTTGCTCAAATGATTACAACATAACTTCAGGAGTGCCTCAGGGGTCGGTACTGGGGCCTCTTTTATTTATTCTATTCGTTGATGATCTGCCTGACCATGTCCGAGGTTCTGAGATTACATTATTTGCTGATGATACTTCTATTGCGGTGGCGGCTCGGAGTTTCGGGGAACTTACCTCTGCAATGGGCTTAGTTAGTTTTCTGACTGGTGTAAGGCGAATTCGCTTATAGTTAACGTCCATAAAATTAATTGTATCTACTTCGGAATCAAGAATATAGGTAGGAGTCCATTGAGCATAGGATATTCCAACACAGTTATTGAGACAAAAGAGTGCATAAAAAATTTTTAGGGATTTAAATAGATACCAATCTAAGGTGGTGCCAACATATTGATATGCTGAGTAAAAAGTTAAACACTTCATTCTATGCTATAAATAGTATAAAACATTCCTACCCAACCGAATGTTTGTTAACAATCTATTATAGCATGGTTTATAGCCATGTATCTTATGATATTTTATTATGGGAAGTGTCATCGGATTTGGTAGAATTTTCATTGCGCAAAAGAGAATCCTCCGTATGATATTTAATCAGGAGCCACGCTCCTCTTGTAAACCATTATTTATAAACAATAATATTTTAACCGTTCCCTGTATATGTAAAGACTATTTATATCACATGAAATTGAAACCGAATGTGTTTCTCTGTAAACAAAGTTTTCATTTTCATTCAACATTTCTACTTACAATATCTAGAATCTTACCTGTAAACAAAGAAACGACAATATAAGTTTCTTATACTATTTCAATATAAACTAAACATCAAACACTTCTTCCAATATTTAAACATAAATTCTTCTCAAACAAAACTTGTGACAACTAGCGTCAGAACATTGACAGTGGTTGTCAAACCAAAATTTCTCTTTGATTAGAGATTACAGAAATCTCCTTACATATATATCTATAAATGTTTTGTATATGCTAAGGATAATGTAAATAACTTTACAACATTGTCAAGTTATCATTCTTATACTACCAGAAATAGTGATATTTTCTCTTTACCGAAGCATAGAACTAGTTCGAGTGCTCTCCATCATATAAAGCAATTAAACTATTAACCACTTGCCTAGTATAGTTAAGTCTATGTGTAAATTCAGGTATAAAAAAGCTGTGAGAGAATTTTGTTGAGAAAATGCTTCTATAGTGTTAATGAATACTTGCGAATGATTTATTTGTAGGTATATTGACGACTTGTCCTATACGTTGATTTGTCAGAAGGATCAATAAACTTTATTATCATTATTATTATTGAAATAATCTTTGAAAAGATTGATATCATACTATTATCAAATCACCCAAATTTCAGACTCAACGCCCTCGCCGAATGGCAAGAGACCAGCGTGGACATCGAAAGCGACAACGAGAGCCAGCTCACAGACGACGCCCCCGGCAAGCTCAAACACAGCGACTCCCTCCTGCTCCTCACCAGAGACCACCACGTCCAAAACCAGTCCAAGAACGTGTTCGCCAACGCCGCCATAGAAATGCTCCGCTCCGAGCTCACCAACAACCAATCCGAGAGCGACACGGACTCGGTCATCGCCTCGCCTCACAGCTCGCCGAGGCGCCTCGCCGAGATCAGGCAACAAACCAACCGAGTAAGCTTCGGATTGAGGAGTCCGGACACTGGAAAAGACGCTGATCTCCAGAGTTCCTCAGGAAGACGCGGGAAGGCCCCACGGAAGAAATGTACGTTTTTGACCCGGATCTGATCGACTTGACGCTTCTACCGCCCCCAGCGACGCCAGACGAGCTGGATTGCCCCCTGCCGACGCCCATAAGCGTTCCTCCGGTGTCTTTCGCGGACTCTGTGGAGAGGCTGGATAAGCTGTGCGCTTTGGCTGAGGAGCAGGACCTGGAGAAGTTCTTGGAGAGGGTGACGGTGCCGCCGCCTACGTTGAAGGTGACGCGCCGTCGGTGGAGCTCACGCCGGAGGAGATTAATTCGTTTATTATTCCGCCGCCGCCGGATTTGACGGATGAGGGGGAGGGGCAAGGTGAGTTGTCATTATCTTAATATATTCATTTATTCATTAGCAGATTACATAGTTTTCTTATATTAGAATATATTCCTGCATAATACCATTGAGTATTAATATAACTAGAGTAACAACCCAGTTCAAGGATTTGAAGCTACTTTCAGATGAAGTTCCTTCTTTGCTTCATAGAGGCGCTTGTGTGTTTCAAGGAAAGCAAATTTCAGCCCCTAACATCTGGTGGTGGGTAGATGAACTATTAGGTTCGATTTCATGCCCGAGCTGAACTCCAAGATGTTGATAATCTGGACCGTCATAGGATATTCAGTATACTATCGCAATAAAGGTCGTCGTTTATGAATAGTCGTGAGAATATTTTACCTAATCTATTTCAATTCAAATTTTCGATATGACCATTGAGTATTAATATATTATATATTTATACTCTGTTGTCAAAATAAATAAGGATATGTGAACTGAATCTAAAGAGTGGAACACAAGAAATTTGTTATATGACCTCACTCGATATTTGGTTGATCAAATTAATCGGTTTGAATATGTGTTGACGCATGGTTGGCAAACATTCCTATCATGAACGAGTTCAAGTATGTTTTAAAAGTGATGATTGCATTATTCTATTCATTAAGTTATTATTCAATAGATTTTTCGCTAGCCCTACCTACACCATCTATGTTGAAAATTTTAGTTCATGGCAAATAGTGAATTCCTTGATTTGTTCGGTACTTCTGACATGCAATAGGGGTAGTTTCTTGGTTTACTAGGTTCTGACAAACTCCTCTGCGTCCGTTCTTCGGCGTTCATAACGAACCGCAACAAATCCGACCCTGCTTTCGTATCGTAGTACCGAGGGTAGTAAATATTACTACAGATTGCTGTAAAAGGAATAGCTACCAAAATGGGCATGACTGAGCAGCCAGATTGTAGTTCCTATTTCAGATGCTATGTACCGCCATTCGGCTTCAAATTGTATATAAGACGTTACGCCTCTTGTTATATTAATACTCAATGATAATACTAAATTGATAAAAAAAAGAGAAAAAATATATTTAACCCTCGCATAAATGTTAACTCGCAAATACTTAATAACAAAAACAAAACTCACTCAGATAATATTCTACAATTTGCCAACAATTTGGTGCACAATTATTTCTAAAATATGGTGTGCACCTAAGTATAAAAACTAAGTCCGCCATTTTGTTAGTTACACCATTTATAACTCGAGATTGGATGAACTGTTTGTTATGAAAGATTCTTCTACGGCGGAGTTAACATAAAATACCTACATTGTAAGTCTGAAAAATTTGAAATTCCAACATATTAATGCTCCTGAAATTAATAATTCTTGAGTTATTCAACATTTCCTGATTTCATGTCGTACGTACCGTCAAATTCATAGAATCTGTTTCATATCAACAATGACCTTGGTCATAGAAGATAAATTCCCGAATAACTCACTAGTGACTTCCTCTTTTCTGAATTCATTTATCATTGTTGATGTAAAACAGATTTCATGAATAGAAACAGAAAATCCTAAATAACTCAAGAATAAGTTATTTTAGGAGCATCAACATGTTTGGGACATTATCATTATTTTTCTTCGCAGAATCCAACGCAATCATAAAAAATAGGGTTCTAATTTGAAAAACGAAAATTATGAGCCAATTTTGATCCCTATTTTTGAACCAACATTTGAAACACCCTGTGATGGGTTATTCAAAATTCTGAACATGTCCAATATTTCCACAGTCTTTACCTTCAAAAATGTGAAAACAGTTTGTGCTTACGATATCTAAGTTTTGGAATAACAAACATAATTCGGAATACACTTATCTCCTTTTTTTTTCAGTTTTTTCTCGATATATTGGAAAGTATTTTGACGAATGCAACGATTTGAGTAGGAACGTATTCAGAATTGCATATTCTATCAAATTCGAAAACAAAAATCAGAAAAAAAATTTTTTTTCAATCCCTGTATAACTGAAAGTGGTCAGTCTCCAGGAAAATTTTAGATCGGAAGATAATGTCAAACAATAATATAATCGCAATGTTCAGATTTCTAATAGGTCCAGTTTTCCAGAAACGCCTAATAGGCCGGCGAACTTGGTACACCCTACCCTGTATTTGATTCAAAAACGCAGATCTAATTTTTCTTATCGTAAACATAGTAGAACAATAAATTTTTTTCAAAATGTAATTTTTTGAACAGTTTTCATGTTTGTGAAAGGGGCTCAGTAAAAATGGTCTTATACGTTGTAAAAATATCAAAAATGAACTGCTTCACATGAGTTAGGAATATTGACTTAAATTCCAAAAAAATATATTTTCATTGAGACTTTGTGATAAAAATTCATATTAATATGATTTCAAGTTGCAGGAAATAAAATTAATTTAAGCCTGTAGGTCTGCAGCGTATACAGGGTGGTTAAGACAAATTGAGTAAAACAACAAAATTTTATTCCCAGAGAATTCAATCATTTTAAGACTATCAATAAAATGTATGGCCTCCACGGGCATCAATAACAGCTTGACATCTTCTTTGCATACAACACACGAGGTTCTTGAACATTTCTCCAGGAATTTAGTTCCATTGAAACTAAAAAGGTCTGACCATTGGTGCCCTAGTATAATAATCCTTTTAACTCAGTACTACATTTTGTACTCTCCCGAGTAATTCGTAGGACTTTTCCGTTCCATGCCCCCAGATCTACTTATTATCTCTAGCAATGTGGAGGATTTTTTCCGTTTCACCTTCCCTGATCTATTGAATAAGTAGGGATTTTGGCTTCCCCTTCAAAAAAAAAAACAAAATATAAAAACATACAAATAAATAAAAAAATATTGTAAGAAATACAATTTTGGGAAACAATTTTTTTTTAATCAGATTCGTATTCTCATCAGAATCATCTCGATATCATCTTTATTTCCCGAATTGCTTTTCGATGTGCGTTTTTGAGTTATTATTGTAAAAAGTAAAATTGTTGCCATCTCCCAAATTATCTAGGACCAAGAGAGAAATTGATATGACAAGAATATTTTACTTTGATATTAAGATATAAGAATGAAAAATAAAAAAAAAACAAATTCAAAAGAGGAAATTGCAATAATGTCCAGCAAACCATCTACAGTTGAATTCTCCAGCACGGTTCTCATGGTAATATTTAGTTATTATCTGTCATCTTATGAGAAAATAGTTCTGCCAATCAATATTTCTCAATGCAAAAATAACTAAACGATATTCATGTGAATATTTCAATAAAAATTCAGTGAATTAAAGAAAACCCCTTAATATTTAAATGGTACAAATAAGGTACCGACCAAGAGATTCACCTCCCAACCATTTCCTTATAAGCTAAGAGCAATCTTCGAACAATTCCTGAGAAATCAGGCCAATGCTAAGTTTCTCTTTCGATTCCCAGAATCCTCAACGTCAGAAAACCGCCTCGAACCAGAATCCCCAAGTTACCAGAACAAGAAAGAACCAGACAAGGGCAGCCCGAAACAGACTGTGATAGAATACGCAACCGTGGACAGAAGAGGCCCCTTCTCCTGCTGCTCAAAGGGCAAGAGCGACAAACCGAAGGACTCCCAAAACGACAACGAGTGCATCCAACCGCCTCCCAGGAGATGCTCGGACGAAAAACCCCGGAGCGCCCCCCAAAACTCTCCCCCAAGAAAGAGCGAGGTCCCATTCGCTCACCAACAACACGCTGAAGACCTTCAGCGAGTTCCCTCCCAAACTGCCTCCCAGGAGCGACAATAATCACCAGGTGCCTCCCCACCTCTTTCTGCCTCCAAAGAAGCCTCCTTTGCCTCCGGTGCCGTCCCTGGAGGTCCTCAGGTCCAAGAAGAACGTCCCTGCTCAAACCAAGCAGCCTCCGGAAGTCAGGACAGCCTGTATAGGGTCCCCGCATCTACAGAGGAGCAAGATAATGTACAGCGAGCTGGAGGGGAACTTCAGTGAAAAAGGGAACGGCGTTGGGACCTTCAAGCACGCCACTGCTGTTAGTACTCCGACTTCTCCGCACTTGGGTGAGTAGATATAATGCGAAAAAAATTAACGCATATTCTGAAAATCTCAATTTTTGAAAGTTAACTCTACATTGACTTTATAACTTATTTTTTATGTTGTCTCGGGAACGAAACTAGACACATTAAATGGAGGAAAAATTCAGGATTTCACCGAATCTTATGTGAAAAAAGAGAAATGAACAATTTTCAAAATACTGAAATGTGATTTAATACTTGGTATTTCCACCCCTTCCCAGATTTCTCCGAGTTGGATTCCTAAGTCATTAATGCTCACTTGCACCGTCAAATATATTTCTGACATACATCCAACTGAAATTTGAAGTTAGGTTTGAGACGCCGATTCTCTTGCACCGCAGTTTAAGTGCCTAATAAGTGACGACTATTTTGAGCCGCGAATATTCATGGCTTAAACACGACTTTAGCCCGTCTCAAATATTCAAACGTCCAAAACGATCTTCAGTTTTGACGTGTTGTTTTTGATTGCGTGAATTTAATAATTATTATGGATAGATTTTTATTAAATGAAATTGATGATCTATATGAGGATGATTTCGACATATTAGATATCATTGACTATGGCTTTCCTAGAAGTCTAGAATTTAATAGGGCCGATCACTACCATGATATGGACGAATTCGCATTTTTTCGGCGATTTCGTTTGACCAAGAAAAACTACTCTGCAACTGCTGAGATCAATTGAGGATGATTCAGAATTTCTAAGTGATATGTAAGTACATATCTTATGTATGATGATGTCAAACCTCAAAGAAGGGAGTTTAAGCCTTGATGATTGTAGGAATCAGAGTGTATCACCGATGAGTCAACTCCTTGCGTGCCTGCGATTCTACGCATCAGCAGGACATTTATTGGCTGTAGCCGATTTGATGAAAATCCACCAATCTGCAGTATCAAGAATAGTTGTTCGAGTTTCAGTATTCATAAAAATGCCTCAGACAGAAGCAGAATTACGTTCCTTCCTAACCCAATTTTACCAAATTGCTGGCTTTCCCCGTGTTATTGGAGCAATTGATTGTACCCATGCAATTATTAATTCTGCAGGTACTATTTACTCTTGTGAATATGAAAAGTATTACTTCGATGATATTCCACAGGTGCAGAATTATGTCATGCAAGTCACGAATAAAGAATTGTTGAAATCAAATCAAATCATTTGCTTCAAATAAAAGAAAAAAACATTGGTTGTACTATGCCAGTTTTTCAGCGGCCCAAAGTATATGTCGTTCTGTGAATCAGAATACTGAAAATGAAAATGCGTAGACAAACTATCTTGTTCGTCCATGAATTCGAGTGTTCTTCTTACTTCGCTGTGCTCAGTGCCGACACAAAACCATATGGTCATGTCGCATTTCTATGTCAAAACAAACAAATTCACTGATTTATACAGTGTTGCCAGATTTGGCATTGTTTAGCGCGTGCTTAACAAAGTCGTTTCTATTAGATATGCGGCGCAAGATCTGATGCGTTAAGGCGGGGAAAAGCATGACTCAAAATTTAAGGGCGCCTTAGTTAAGGGTGCCTTAACCAGAAAACGGTGCAAGTGGGCATTAATACTTGGTATTTCCACCCCTTCGCAGATTTCTCCGAGTTGGATTCTTAAGTCATTAAGAGTAGCTGGATGTTTTTCTGAACTTCTCAGCCTTCTATTGAGGTTATCCCAAACCTGCTCAATCGGATTGAGATCTGGACTTCTTGCTTGCCATTCCATTCGAGAGACTTCAACCTCTTCAAGGTCTGGCATTATCGTCCATAAAAATGAAATTTTCACCAATGTATGGGGCAAATGGCACTACATGCTCTTTGAGAATGTTCCTTATATACTTATCAGTATTCATAGCTCCATTATCAACGACCACTAGGTCTGTGCGAGCAGTCGAAGATATTCCATCCATACCATAATCGATCCTCCCACCGAAACCAGTAGTATTCAGGAAATTGCACTGAGCATATCTTTCATGTGGACGTCTGTATACAAGGGAACGTCGATCACAATGGTAGAGGCAGAATCTAGACTCATCTGTGAAGAGAACTCTGTCCCAATCGGCCTCTTCCCAATGGATATGCTCTCTCGCAAAATCCAAACGCGCCCTTCGATGGGCTGGGGTAAGAGCTCGGCCTCTTGCCGCGACACGATCATATTCTCTGAGGAGTTTTCTTGTTATCTGAGTGCTAATTCGTACCCCATGAGTTTGCTCAAGCTGATTTTGAAGGAGGCGAGCAGTTGCAAAACGTTGTCTCAACGAAGAAACTCTCAAGTAACATTCTTGAATGGCAGTTGTTACCCGTGGTCTACCCTGTTTTGGTCTTCGGACATTCATACCTGTCTCCCTGAATCGCTGCAACATTCTGGACACACTTGTATGGGAAACTCCAAACCTTTCTGCAATTCTTGTGTATGTCCACCCTTCTTCTCGCAAAACTACCGCTTGGGCACATTCCTCTTGGGTCAAATTGCGTGTTTCGCGTTGCATAGCAATCGAGTGTAGAAAATCAAACGAAAGAAAAACTATTGATCACTAGAATTGATCGAGAACAACTGATTTTAGAATTGAGCCAATACATTCAAAATCTGATAATATCATCTTTTTTATTCCTGCTGGGAAAAACATCTGTATTGAAGATAAACGTTGAAAGTGGATAACATATGCATGCATAATTCTGATAAAAAAAAGAAGGTGAGAACACCTTCAGTTGTAGAATAAATTTGAGATTTCTATAATGTGCGTTAATTTTTTTTGCGCAGTGTAGAAGGCGGAAGGGTAGGGATTTTGTTACTAAGCACGTCCTGTAGTTATTGGCACCTGATGGGTGAAAAATAGGTCTAAACGATAAAGGCATAATAAAGCACTTGGTTTACAGGCAACACGAACAACAAATCGTATTAGTTTAACGACGAAATGGTTTATGTCGATTAATGGAAGCTTCTTTTTCATGTAAGTTTCTCAGTAGGCACCCATCTAGCGATATAGCAAGACCTAGTTGAACCCTCTGCGTAGATTGTAGCTTAGACCATACTTCGGTTTCAAAGAATCTTTTCGATTTGGCGAAACATCGACCCCTTTTACTGCCGATGATATCAGGAAAAGTAGGGGAAACCCGAGAGATTCCCTTGAAATTCACTTGATTGTTACCCTACAAAGTTCAGAAAACGCAAGTCAATCTGATAAACACTCCAAATAGTGAGCTAAAATAATACAATACCTATTGAAACAAAAAAGTACCTAGCTGGGGTTAGTGCAACACAGAAAAACCTTCAAGGTGTGTAGTATGATAAAATGAGGAAAGGGAAAAAACCCCAGAGAAAAAAAACCCTGACCACACCCGTGTTAGAAAAAAATTTACTAAAAATATTTCAGAAGCTCTTGGAGGACATCTACGTGATCAGAAGAACATCTTCATGTAGTTCTTCTATAGGCAGCAGAGAAAAACAGACTCTTCAGCAATCTACCCGAAATTCTAGATCTGAAATAAAAAAGACAAAAGCAAAAAAAAACAAGCTATTTATAATCAATTAAATGGTTTTTGAATTAACCACCCATTGCAGAAATTCTTTCTTCATAAATTAGTTATGACAGAAATGTCACAATGTTTGAAAGAAATGAAAAAAACCAAATCAATTTCCCCTTTTTGAATTGCTAAACATGAGAAAACTTATAACACAACAAGCTAAACCGTAATTTGGACCGAGAGAAAAATCAATGAAAACATAACTGTCAATTGCCCTTCTTCACGAAGAAGTTCCTCTGTTGCCTTGTGGGTTTCTTATAAGATCTCAACACCATGTTCAGTGGCTAATTTCGGAACGTAATCACTCTTATCCTTCGAATTCCTCCAATATTTAAATTCTCAGCCTTGATCTCTGATCGTGAGGGTTCTTTCGAACCAGGTACGACCATACTTGTGATGATTTTTCGGAACTTCAGACGTTTGAAGACCGCTACAGGACCTTAATGAAAGGAAATCATCGCCCAAAGATAAACCAAACATCTTATAACACAAGAAAACAGAATCTTTTTCAGGAACAAAAATTACGACATATTCCGAGAATTGTCAAAATGACAATGATAATGTAGGTTTCCATCTTCGAATGAGGCAGTAAGTTTAAGAGACCCTGATGTAGTTGAAAGATAGGTTCCTTAAAGAAAGTTTGAATTAACCCGCCGCAAATAATTCGAATCCTTTTCCAGGTAGAGGCTTCCAGTTCTCCACAGTATCAAAGTCCAGGGAATCCCCGCCTTTAACGCAACAGTGCAGCCATCTAAGGTCGAATAGCTACAACCACTACGACATCAAAAGTAGAATAGCCTGTTTCGAGTCGAAACGCAAAGAACCGGAAGCCCTCAGCAATGGCGGCAACTCGCATTCTTCTCCTGTGAGGAACGGATGTACGTCGACTGGAGAAAACCTCATAGCTAAGACAGACGTCGCCATGGCCAGCCTGCTGGTTAGGTTGGATCAAGTAGCCGCTCAATGTAACGCCGCTCAGACGCAAGGGGGCGGTAGACTGATCTGCGAGGAGAAATTCCAAGTAGGTTCTCCCAAAAGTTATAGAGAAAAAACATTGGAAACGAAACGACTACAGTTACGCAGCGCCATCTAGTTATTCCGAGTTGTTTTAGGAAATATCGAGAACCGTTTGCACCAACATTCCTTAAAGTTAAGGATCCCTTAAATTGATTGACAGTTGCGTGACTGTCACTCAAACAGAATTCTTACGTAAGGGACCCTTAGTGCTATTTCAGTTTTTCATGTTGTTGAACTTGTTCAATAAAGGCATTTCATTGGCTGGTAGGCTACAGATGATAGTTGTCATTTCCTTAGCCTAGCTTTACTGTCATTTTGACGATTTCATGCTTGTTGAAATTTCAAATTTTTTGCTATAATTTCATAGAAAACAAATGTTGAGTCAGTTTGACAAATTATTTTAGGTTATAATCCCATCCTTAATTTTGAGGTCGAAACGTCCCTTAAATATTTAAGGAATGTTGGTGCAAACGGGTCTTAATGCGCCAGATATTAATATATGATGAAGAAGAAACACGTAGTGTAGCTCAACGATTAGAGCGATTGCGTTGGGACAGCTAGGTCCCAGTTCGAATCCGGGTTAGTAGAGACATTTTCTAGTCGTTTTGTCGCACAAGATCTTATTTTCTAGGCTCGATAAAGTCGAAATTCAATTTCAGGAGGCATGGTTTCAGCACCATCTGAAATTTCAGAGTTCCTAACAACGGAAAATCGTACTCGGGTTTTTAACATTAATGATATATGGGTGTTTCCAATCTTAATATCTATATACAGGGTTATTGACGAATATGGTTCCATAGAATATTTTTAGGAAAGACGGAAGATTCAGAATTGAAATTCCAAAGGCGAGCTTCAAGTAAGAAGACAACTTATCGTATATTTTTTAGGGTTCTAGGACTTCTGGTTTTTCCGGAAGTGACATCAACTTTCGTTTTTCAAATGGGAAGACCCATTTTTTATTGTATAAGTAGATTCTCCATTGAATTTTGAGTCCTTTTGATTCCAAAAGTTTGAATTTTCCCTAAAAAATTCTCTTTGAGTGAGGAAATACGAAAAAAATCTCGAAATTGAACTCTGTCGGAATACAGACAACTTCGAGGTTTTTTCATTGAAAATTCTCATTTTTGAGAATCTCCGAGAAGAAAAACTGATGCTTCTTTTCCGAATGCGTGATTTTCAGTATATGATACAGGAGGTCACAAACTCTTTTTCAAAGTTAGAAGTGACGAAACATCGAAAAATCGTTTTTTTCGAATTGGAACCCCGTTTTTTCGAAGCATTTTCGAAATCTGCGTCAAAAAATAATAGGAGCATATGTCCAAGACTCTTATCCCAAAATGAATATTTTTCGAGATATTCAGGAGAAACGATTTTGTCTGCAATTTTCAATCTCATTCCGAATTTGTTTTTTTATTGGAAAATAATTAGCGATCAAGTGAAATTTTTAGAAATTTCTGTTATCGAGAAAATATTTTTTTATAGTTCAGTTTTTCTTTGTTTTTGCAAGCTTAGGATAATTTCCGCAAATTCTTAATTATGGAGAATTTCTTTTTTGTCATGGTGGGAAATTTTAATTTTCAGTAATGAAATTGTTACATGTTCTGTTGATTATTTTTTCAAAAGCATTAAAAATTATTTTTTTCTGCATTCCTGAAATTTTTTTCACGTTGATTTCACTAATACCATTGAGTATAAATATATATTAATACTCAATGCTAATACTAACATTGAGGACTTGAAACCTATTGTTGATCTCGCATTACAGATGATAATTCAAGAACTTAACTCGTCTGAACTATAGAAAATATTTTCTCGATAACAAAGATTTCCAAAAATTTCACTTGACCGCTAATTATTTTCCAGTAGAAAAACACATTCGTAATGAGATTTAAAATTGAAGACAAAATCGTTTTTCCTGAATATCCCGAAAAATATTCATTTTGGGATGAAAGTCTTAGATGTATGTTCCTATTATTTTTTGACGGAGATTTCGAAAATACTTCGAAAAACTTGGGTTCTAATTAAAAACTTTTTTTTTGTTTAGTCACTTTTAACTCTGTCAAAGAGTTTGTGACCTCCTGTATCATATTCTGAAAATCACTCTATCGGAAAAGAAGCATCAGCCTTTCTTCTCGGAGATTCTCAAAAATTAGAATTCTTAATGAAAAACCCTCGAAGTTGTCTGTATTTCAACAGAGTCCAATTTTGAGATTTTTTTTCGTATTTCCTCATTTAAAGATAATTTTCTCGGGAAAATTCAAACTTTTGGAATGAAAGACTTCAATGGAGAATCTATTTATACAATTAAGAAAGGGCCTTCCCATTTGAAAAACGAGTCCTAGGACATTCCAAAAATATACGAGAAGTCGTCTTCTTACTTGAGCTCACCTTTAGAATTTCAATCTTTTGGAATAAGAAAGAATTCAATGGAGATTTTAATCATGCAATAAAAAATGGGTCTTCTCATTTGAAAAAGGAAAGTTGATGTCACTTCCGGAAAAGCCGAAAGTCCTAGAACCTTCAAAATAAACGAGAAGTCGTCTTCCTACTTGAAGCTGACCTCTAGAATTTCAATCCGGAATCTTGTGTCTTTCCTAAAAATATTCTCTAGAGCCATATTCGTGAATTACCCTCTATAATCTTCGGGTTCACTCAAGTGATATCATGAGGGCATCTAATTTTTCTGAAAAAAATCGAAAAAACACATTGCTAAGTGAAATTTTAGCATAAATCATAAGTGCTGCTGGCATAAAAAATCCGAGTCAATGAATCATTTCGAAAGTCACTCATTTTCCCTACATGAGCTGACTAGCACTGTTTCAAAACAATATTACAAAAATTGACACTAACATTGGAAAAATTGTTTAGCGTCGTTTTCTGGCGTCCTAGAAGATCATAATTACTTTTCTCTATTTCAGATCGTAATGAGTTCATTACAGTACTAAAAGTAGTGCTGTAATGAAACTCATTACAGCATTGTTTTCAGTTATATTTTTCGTTTTGTGGTTGTCAGTACTGACCTCAGATCCTCTCATTTTTCAGATCAAATCAATTCAAATTCCGTGTCAAATTTCGTAAGTCACACGAACTGTCAAGATACAATACAAACGACACAAATCTGAATTTTCATTTGTATTTCGAGAGTATTTCACGAAACTTGACTGAAATAAAGAAAATATCGTCTAATACTCGTTGCAGAAGGCAATTCTAACACTCATGCTATCGAAAACGAGCGACGAAGGAGCGAGTTTTCGAATTTCGCTTTCGTGTTGGAATAGGAGCTCATTCTGCAACTTGTTTCAGAATATACTATTGTTTTCAAAGGTTTAAGGTTTGTAATTTTTGGTGACAACAACGTCAAGTTTAGTCGAGGGTAAACTCTAAAAAACAGCTGACAGCTGCTGCCATACAGTTTTTCCACCATTTGTAATTCAAAATGGTGCGTTTCTGATTGGTGTAGAACAAAATGAGAGAAAAATTCAAGGTGTCAAATTGGAACAATTTTCATTTCTAGGCCGCCAAGGAAGAACTGATCTCCCAATCTCTCCACCTTGTTTCGTCCAGCAAGATGCTAGTCATAGCGATGTCCGATCTATCGCTGCCAGATCTTCCAGAAAACCTGGCCATATGTCTGACCATCCTCCGGAGGCTCACAGAACTCTGTCAAGACCTGGCCAACCACACCACAGCACCACTACAGACCAGAAACTTGATTCTGAAGGTCCACGACGTCACTGTGGCCTTCAGGAAGTTGATAACCTCCGACATTGACAGAAGCTCTCAGAAGGTAATCGAAGAACAGCTTGCTGCTCAGGCTGAAGGCTTGGCCAATGTCCTCGCTACTTTGCTGAGGATCCTGAGGGTGTTTTCTCCGTGATAATCGCCGTTGCGAACCATGAAACAGGACTAAAGTGAGTTGAAATCTTCCAGAAGACGCTAGTTAAGGATTCGATATCGAAATTTTTATATTTTTTGGTGATGAGGGACGTCTGGGATGATTTAGAGCCATACTTCTCGCATTTCATGGTTTAGAAGGTTGAATATGAATTGAAGCATTTAGACAAAGGGTAGAATCATGAATTTTCAAATGAATCTATGCATATGTATTCCTAATATACTTCCCGTCAATAAATTCCGGATAGGCAAAATTTTTGTCAAATTCAACACCTTGTATCTTTTTTTGTGGTGCTGCGATTTTGTTGGAATTTTCACCAAGTGTAGTATTGGGTCTTGTTGTATTAACTTTGCAAAACTATCTGTAGTTTATCCCTTATACATAGAGAAACAAAACCTTGTTTTATACCCTCCATTTCTAAACACCCTGTGGTGAATTTGAGGCGGGCAATTTTATATCATTGAGTTTTAATTTCAAGTGTAATCCTTTCTCAACAAAATGATTTTTGATTTACGTCAGAATCTGCTTTTAAAAAAAAAGATACACAATTTCAAAGAAAGTGTTGCATTTTTTCAATTTTTATAACAATTCAAAACATTAAAATACCTTATCGATTAGCAAACATACACAAACATCTCAAAATTAATATCGTGTATTTCCACCTCGTTTTCTCATCGCTTCTTCCATACGACGTGGCATACTTTCAATGCATTTCGGAATAGTTTCTGGGGGAATATTTTTCCGTTCTTCAAAAAAAGCTGTTCGTAAATCGGGTAAGGTGTTGGACTGCCGATTTTGAACATATCTACCTAGCATATCCCATACATGTTCAATCGGATTTAAATCCGGACTTCTGGCTGGCCACACGAATCATTGAATGTTGGCATCTTCTAAGTATTCTGTTAAACCCCATGCAACGTGAGGCCTAGCATTGTTCTGCATTAACAGAAATTGTTGGGGAAATATTCCCTCAGAAGCAATTCGTAAATGCATTGAAAGTATGCCATGTCGTATGGTAGAAGTGATGAGAAAGCGAAGTGGAAATACACGCTATTGATTTGCAGATGTTTGTTTATGATTGCTAGTCGATAAGGTATTGCAATGTTTTAAATTGTTATAAAAATTGAAAAAATGCAACACTTTCTTTGAAAATGTGTATCTTTTTTTAAAAGCAGATACTAACGTAAATTGAAAAACATTTTGTGAAGAGAGGGTCAGACTTCAAATTAAAACTTAATGATATCGAATTTTAAGCCTCAAATTCACCACAGGGTTTTTAGAAATGGAGGGTATAAAACGAGGTTTTGTTTCTCCCTGTACAACGGATAAACTACAGGCATTTTTGCAAAGTTAATTTCAGGTTGATATCACAAGTCCCAATACTTTACCTGGTGAAAATTTCAACAAAATCGGAGAACCACGAAAAAAGATAAAGGGTATTGAATTTGACAAAAATTTTGCCTGTCCGCAATTTATTGACGGGGAGTGTATGTGAGTGTCCATGATTTTTTACCGCTACTAGCTGTATGGTTGAAAGTGGAAAACATAAACATATTTATGGTTCCTTGGGAAGCCTTATCTGTAACTACAAAGATTAAGTAGGTTTTTTTCTGACAACAAGGAAGTTGTCACAGTTTGTGTTTATATAGGGTGTTTTTTTAGAGTTATACAACTTTAAGTTGGTTAATCTTACAACCTATTCAACATTTGATTGTTGCTTTTTGTTCAATTCGGTTTGACATTTCATTATAAATAGACTTATACAAGAAAAAACGCCTGCAAATTTTTGAAATTTTTCATCAGAATAATGGTTTTGTTCGTCAAATTTATCATGATTTACTAAACAAAAAGCAACAATCACATGTTGAATAGGTTGTAAAATGAGGCAGTCTTGTCCATTCAAAGTTGCAACACTGTAAAAAAAAACACCAGATACTTGAGGAATCGACTTGAGAGATATCAAAATTGCCATTTTAACTCTGAGAATTGAGCCTTTACCAAAATCAAAATTAGAACCTCTAATTTAATCTTTACTTATATTATTAAGAATTTAGGAATGCCAGACTTAGTAGTACTACAAATATGAAATAAACTTTTTCACACCGTCTAGCTTTTGCAGTATACAGCGTGGACAGAATGTGAAGTAACTCGTCAAGAATTAAGCAAAGTTGTCACACCTGTTTATTTTGAATTTGAAAATCAATTAACCGTAAGTTTTTTTGAATTTGATATTTCCCACCCCCTACAACTAAATATTTACACATGGGAGTTTATGGATTGTGATAAATCAAATGAAAGGTAATTCGATTACCTATTCAGCCATGTGGCCGAAAAAGAATTGGTTGTGCCCTTTTTTATGAAATATAAAATTCAAAAAAGCATACGATAAATTTACTTCTGAAATTAAAAATCGACGGTTGCCTGGATTTTACGTTACTTTTTTGGCACACACTGTTTAGAAAATTGAACTGTCGATATCACGATTCTTTTTCAACTCGAATGCGTTAAACAATCGCCGGAAAAAATCATAGAGATGAATTCTGCAGACACTGAAAATCAACCTGATTCTTTTTAGTGAAAAAAAAAGTATAGGAAATATCGAAAACGTGATATTGCTGATTCAATTTTCCATATACTGCGAACATTTCCGTGGTGGCAAGTACAAAAAAAAAGGTCCGAAATTGTTGTTTTTCTTGTATATTCTGAATAAAGGATATTACGGTGAAAATTTTCAGAACATTTCTAGCATGGCATGAACTTCTATTTCAATAAAAGGTTTTCACGTTTTTTATCGATCAAAAAATTCAATTTCAAGAGATAAAGAAAAAATATGAAATAGTATGAAAATCAGCACTCTGAAATCAAGAAAAGTTGGTCGTTGGACTGTATATATTGGTACTTTTCAATGAGTACCACATTTCCCAGAAAATAAGTAAGATGTGGCAGCCTTGCTCTGCTAGAAGTGAAGTCATCCAGTTTTCACAGCATTTCTTTGAGTAGGTATGTACCTAATATGTTTTTAATATTTCACTTTGTATAAGTTAAGAATTTTTTTTTTTGTACCTTTCTGCAGTATTGTGCCAATTGATGGAATCAGGAAAAAAAATGATGAAACACAATTTTATTCGAGTTGATACAGTTATTCAACTCATTGAATGATCTATTTAAGACGAGTTTACATAATATAGTTAGCATAATTTCGTGCAATGAACGTTATTACAACAACAATTAACTTTGATTCCATCAATAAGTACAATACTGAAAATTATATTTTCTAGTCAATGGAACAATTATAATGATCATTAGTATACAAGTATAAATATAATTTTAAATATAGGGCACAACCCATAAAGATGACACCTGCGACCAAAACGTGTAGATATGCAATATAGTTTTGAAAAAGTCTGAATATAAAAATACTCTGAGTATGTGATATAAGATCAAATGTTGAGACAATTTAGGTAATATTGTAAACAATGATAATTAATTATATGTTGCAGTAACCAATGATTAAGTCCATAAGATAGTTTAGAAATATTTAACACGTACGTTTCGGAAGTTTGTTTTGGATATATATAAATATAAGCGAGAATCAACTAATATCGAAAGACTGTAACTGAACACTGAAAATAATTTATATGGTCAACAAATAAATAAATGGTTCGTTAATACTGAGTGACCCAAAATAAAATATACAACATTTCAATTTGATTTCACCCAATAGGGAGAAAAACATTTTTTATTTTGAAATATAAACAAAAACACCTGATTAAAACCAAACACAATGTAAATTGCTCCTTCAGTCGTATTTTTAGTTTAAGTTATTCTTTATTACAGCTCAAATTCGATGATATATTATGAGTACAACTTAAGTATTTCAGTTACCAAGAAGAGAACATTTTATATTGATATTTATTGTCTTTTCGATGAGTTCGATGCCGATTAGCTTATAATGTTGAACATAGTTGTTAATAGTCTTCGTTAAAATTCTTGTGGAATATATATGATTGTTTTTTTGAACTATGTGCAGTAAGTTGAGTTTCTTGTTATTTTTGACAACTAATATTTTGTAATGAACAAATTAATATGTTAATGTTGAACATATCCTGAGTATATGTGACATAATAAACTATGATATAAAATCCGTTATTCATTTTATTGTGATTTGTTTCGAATTTACTCAAATGTGCTGTATGACTGACAAAATGAAGATTTAAGGCTCCAGATAATATATATGGTGTATTCAATCCCTATACAGGGTTATTCACGAATATGACTCTATAGAATATTTTTAGCAAAGACACAAGATTCTGGATTGAAATTCTTAAGGTGAGCTTCAAGTAAATAGACGACTCCTCGTATATTTTTTGAAGGTTCTAGGACTTGCACAAATAGATTCTTCACTGTCTTTTATGATTCCAGAAGTTCGAATTTTTTCCGAGAAAATTCTCTTTGAATGGGGAAATACGAAAAAATAACTCAAATTGAACTCTATTGAAATACAGACAACTTCGAGGTTTTCTCATTAAAAATTCTCATTTTTGGGAATCTCCGAGAAGAAAGGCTTTTCAGAATATGATACAGGGGGTCACAAATTCTTTCTCAAGGTTGGAAAGTGACGAAACATCAAAAAATCGTTTTTTTCAAATTGGAATCCCATTTTTCTGAAGCATTTTCGAAATCTTTGTCAAAAAATAATACGTCCAAGACTTTTTCTGAATATCTCGAGAAATATTCAGAAAAAACGATTATGTCTTCAATTTTCAATCTCATTCCGAATGTGTTTTTTACTAGAAAATAATTAGCGGTCAAGTGAAATATTTGGAAATCTCTGTTATCGAGAAAATATTTCCTGTAGCTCAGACGAGTTGAGTTTTTGAATTATCATCTGTAATGCGAGATCCGAATGTGTTTTTTACTGGAAAATAATTAGCGGTCGAGTAAAATTTTTGGAAATCTCTGTTACCGAGAAAATATTTTCTGTAGCTCAGACGAGTTAAGTTTTTGAATTATCATCTTAACAATTGATTTAAAGTTCTCAATGTGAGTAATAGTGAAATCAACGTAAAAAAATTTCAGGAATGCAGGAAAAAATTATTTGTTATAATTTTTAATGCTTTTGAAAGAATAATTAACAGAATATGTAACAATTTCATTACTGAAAATTCAAATTTCCCTATCATGACAAGAAGTTAATTCTCCAGAATGAAGAATTTACGGAAATTATCCTAAGCTTTAAAAAATTAAGAAAAACTGAACTCGTCTGAATTATAAGAAAATATTTTCTGGATAACAGATTTACAAATATTTCACTTGACTGTTAAGTATTTTCCAGTAAAAAAGCACATTCGGAATGATTTTGAAATTGAAGACAAAATCGTTTTTCCTGTATACCTCGACAAATATTCATTTTGGGATAAAAGTCTTGGACGTATGCTCCTATTATTTTTTGACGAAGATTTCGGAAATGCTTCGAAAAAATGGGGTTCCAATTTGAAAAAAACGATTTTTTGATGTTTCGACATTTTTAACTTGGACAAAGAATTTTTGACCTTCTGTATCATATTCTGAAAATCACGCTATCGGGGGAGAAGCATCAGCCTTTCTTCCCGGAGATTCTCAAAAATGAGAATTTTTAATGAATAAACCTCGAAGTTATCTGTATTTCAACAGAGTTCAATTTTGAGTTTTTTTTCGTATTTCCTCATTTAAAGAAAATTTTCTGGGGAAAATTCAAACTTTGAGAATCAAATAGACTCAGAATTCAAAGGAGAATCTATTTATGGGTCTTTCAATCCTGAAACTAGTGCCTTTCCTAAACATATTTCATAGAGCCATATTCATGAATAACCCTGTATATCATATCAAAAACAGGAGACACAACAACAAATTAAGAATGAAGAATTGAATATGAAGAAATAAGTAGTCCTCTACTTGCAACACGTTATATAAAAGTGTCAGAAATTCGGCGTTCGATGTACAATCTTAGACCAATAATCCTCTGAAGATGCCTACCGCAGTTTTAGGCGAAACGTTAGGTGAAATAATTACTGATGAACAACGGCCAATAGGCCCGGGAGACTCTTTCACTATAAGTATATCCGGTCGTGAAAGCCTTAAGCTTTATGTAAAATATGCATATGCTATATAGAGTAATAGTTTGTTACATAACAAGAGTTGTAAGAGGCATATTATGCACGACTAGACTTACGTCCTTTTTAGTAGTGCGCAATTGTCTGACAACTCGAATTTTGTATCTACAATACTCTTTTTCGACGACCGTATTCATTCCCATAAAACTTAAGATTCTATTAAGTGAATATATTTTTAATCATGTTTTATGTTTATAGTTGACCTTAGCATTGAAAAAATCGACCAAAGTTACGATGGCTTCATTGTTTTGGACAGTTCTTCGAAATATTCTAACATAACATTTTCCGAAAATGAACATGTTTTGTGTTTCAGCATCTTTTCTATAAATTTTTGATACACTATTTCGTATCTTTCACCAGATTTTGCTGGTAATGAATTATTTATGATAATGCTTAAACATTTCCCGCTTTTTTCACTCTATCTGGTGCACAATTTTTCACAACAATTATTATTCGTTATGAGGATTTTATCTTCGAATAATCTTGGCGAATCGAAAAACTATTAATAATTTGCGATACAATTACGAAACTTAATAATTTGTGGCTGCTATTCGTTTCAGAGGTAAATAACCACTGAAGGCTCTGTTATCTTATTGGTTATTCGCTGTGCGATTCACTCTATAGATTTCACCGTATTGATTTCTGAGCGGGCTTTCTCTTTAGAGTAAAGTAAATCCCAAAATTTTACGTTGCACAGAGCTTAAAATAGGCATTTTACAAAGTTGGTGATATGTATCTATTTCGTCATTATTCCATAATTATAAAAGGAGTATAATGTGTAAAAAAACCAACGAGAAAGTTGATGATTCAGATGAAATTGTTGATGAATAACCAATTCAGACTGAAAATAATATAAGGGACAAAGGTGGTGATGACTTTTAAGATTTCTTCCTAGAAATCTAGATCCTTCTACTAAACCTTATTGCATGACAATTACACCTGATATTGAAGGGCCAGTCAAATTCGTAAATAGTCATAATCCGCCGAAATTACAAATTCAAAATATGCTCCTGAATCCGGCCCTGACTCAACGCACATTAACTACCTCCAATTATTCCGGAGCCACAAGTTTTGATATTCCAATTTATTCAGGAAACGATGTCGTTTGATTCGTTGATGTTGTCAGATCTGTAATGCTCAACAATAACAATCTCATATTGTGTAATGAAGATAAGACTCGACCGTCATCTGGAGGTTTCGAATCGAAAGGAAAACAGTCCCTTCTCACCCAGTAACACTCTAGTATGATGATAACGCAGCGGTACCGATGTTTGAAGCTTCTATTCAGCGAGATTAGGAGAAAGTTTGGCAACCAGGTAAGTGACCCTGGACTTAACCTAGAATTCAATTGACTTAAGGTAAATCATTGCGAATGGTAAATATGTAGGAGTGAAAGTAACACATAATACATGTTTGGAGGTGAATGAATAACGAAATAACACAAATGAAAAACTACATTTGTGTTATTTCGTTTCTCTAATTCTGATGCCGATTTTTGTTGGAATTATAATTCATCGATAATAAAATATATAAATCCAATAGCCGTACATAATCTTCGGAAGTACCTAATAAGTTATCGTTTTTATAATATTTTCTTTTTCGAATATTACTCAACGTTAACCTAAAATTTGAAAGCGAATTTAATATTCTGCAACATCAATTCGGAAATTAGTTTCATTATTTTCTTCTATTTTAACTTCCACTAGAAATTCATTGATTTTTCATTATGCCGGGTTCGGTATAATTCCGAAATAACATTAACATTAAAACAACCAACATGAAAAAAGTAAATTGATTGAATTTTGAATTTTTTTTCTCAAATGCAAACAATAGGTCGTGTTTGGTTCCGTGAGAAAACTCATGAAAAAGTGAATCTCATCATATCCTCACCTCAGTCCCGTGGTCAGTGGCGTACCCAAGAAAAAAGTTGAAATTTTCAATTGAAATAACAGAAAATTCTTCTAAATTTTGAATCCATACCCATACTGTCCGCTTGAAATTATGGATAGCTTTGACCTGTATCTATAGCAACATAAACAACGTCAGGCTGTCAGTTAATCATCAAAAATTTGAATAACTAATTTATATAACAACCAAATAGATACAGAAGAATCAGCGAAAATATCGCTTTAGCTATCTACATCAATAAAGGAATATAATTTCAAACTAAGAATGCCACTGCAAAATCTGCTGTCTCAATCAAGCTTATGGTGTGAACATTCCATGCTGAAGTTGAAGTTCCCCCGTTTCATTTGGCACTACATGGATATTAGAATTGAAACCACTGTAGAAGAATCTTTACAAAATTGTCAGAACGGTTTCAGGAAAAGTAGAAATTGTTGTAATTAGGTTAGTCCCACCATATTCTTTGTATCAGGGTTAATAAAAACTTGAAATCAGCTGAATGCTTAATTTATATTTGTATGATACTCCAACTACTTCTTCCGAAAAATTAATTCATGCTAGTGATATTGCTCTGGTTTTACATCATTCTAATTTACAGTTCCTTTTCCGCAGATTCAGGAGTCCTGAAAATTTATTTTTTGAAGTAGCGTTTGTGCTCTGATGATGATAAAACCGAGGTTTCATGTTTTATTTCAACCAATCATCAAAAATTCAGTGTGACTTTTGGTTCTTTAAAAAAAAAAGCAAACTGCTCCACATGAGTTAGGGATATTGACTTAAATTGCAGAAAAATATGGTTTAAATGAGATTTTGTGATATGATTTCAAGTTGCAGGCAATAAAATTAATTTAAGCCTGTAAGACTGCAGCGTATACAGGGTGGTTGAGAAAAATCAAGTAAAATAACGAAATTTTATTCCCAGAAAATTCGAGCATTTTAAGACTATCAATACAATGTATGGCCTCCACGGGTATCAATAACAGCTTGACATCTTCTTTACATACTACACACGAGGTTGTTGAACATTTCTTGGGGTATTTGGTTCCATAAACGAGGCAGAAGCTCTCTGAGATCATTTAAGGATTCTGGGGTAGGTTGATGATTATCTAATCTTCTTTGGAGCATATCCCATGCATGTTTTATGCAATTGATAAACGTTGATAAGCCGTTGATAAACTGACTCCATTTCAAAATAAGAACATTCATGAAACATATATACAAAGAACCAAAACTTCAGAAAAAAGGCGTCGAGATTGACGAAATGTCTCATACTGATTTTTATTGGATCGATTCAAGTTGTTATTGAGTTTTGAATGATTTTACATCGATTTTCTAGAAGATTACGTTCTTTCAAAATGATTGAATACAATATCCCTAACCCTTGTGGCGCAGTATATTTCAAATTTATTTTTTTATGTTTCAATACAATCACAACGATGTCAACAGCCGAAGTACCTATATAGCAAATTCGTAAAGTTGGAGAATTTTTGCAAATATTTACTCCAGAATATGCAGATAATGATTCTTATTGAATATATGTGTTCCAAATCTGAGGTTACCATAGGACAGCATTCTGAAGGGATTGTCTCTTAGTGATCAAAACAGATATATCGCATTCATTTTTTAGACAAAATGTTTCACATTGAACAGATTGTGTTAACATCGACTGAAAGGATTCCCGGTCTTGTAGAGAAAACACAATAGTGTTTTTGGACAAAAATCATGTTATTCACCAACACAGTTTCTTTTCATAGTTAATACAGTGATACAATCAGTCGAATTTTCGAAAACTTTTATGTGGAACGATATATTATCTTTTCTATGTTTTCGACCATTTCCTTTTATTCATATTTATATGAACCGTACGATGTAGTATCGTAATGAGTCCCTTACAGTACTAAAAGTAGTGCTGTAGTAAATTCATTACAGCATTGTTTTCAGTTATATTTTTCGTTTTTTGGTTGTCAGTACTGATCTCCGATCCAATCAATTCTCAAATCAAATGAATTCAAATTCCGTAATCTGTCAAATTTCGTAAGTCACACCAACTGCCAAGATACAATACAAAAGTCACTTATCTGAATTTTTATTTGAAAATCGAGAGTATTTCACAAAGCTCTACTGAAATAGAAAAAATATCGTCTAAAACTCATGGAAACATACAATTCAAAAACTCATGAATTTCGTATTCGTATTGGAATGGGAGCCCATTCTGCAACTTGTTTTAAAATATACTATTAAAGCTTCAAAATATGGATATCTCTCACTTAGAACTTCTAGGTATCTTCTTATTCCTCTGAAGCTACAGCACCCCTTTTTCCTGGCGCTAGAACGAAATGGACCGAAGAACTCGCTTTCACCGGCAAGGACACTTACGACCCCATCCCGTATACAGGGTGATGGATCGACAAGGTCAAATCATCCGGGAGTCTGACAATCCAAACTTGCCAGACGATATGATCGTGAGGATGTACGAGAAGATGCTGTACATCTCTGTGATGGACAAAGTGCTGTACGAGTCCCAGAGGCAGGGGAGGATATCGTTCTATATGACGAACAGCGGTGAAGAGGCCACCCAGATCGGTGAGTGTAGTTTTATATGGTTTAAAAGGGGTTACAGTCAGAGCTGTGAGCACTTAGGCGATATTCAGTCGAGTGGTAAATATCTCACGTTTGTGTGTGACGTTAGTGCGCAGTTCCAAAGATCTAGTGAGTTCATTGAATCTGTTTCTTTTTCTATAGAAAATTTCATACAAAAACCAATTTTTTCACTTGTAACAGTACTGTGAAAAAAAAACAAGAAAAAGATAGTTTGCCATTTGTTAGTTTCTGGACTGTATCTTCGTCAATATTGGAGAAAAAGCTGAGGTTATAAGAAAATTTTACAGCCTAATAAACCCCAGAGGCCTCTTCAAATCGGTAGATCGATCGATTCAACAGTTTCCTGGACCGATTGATTGAAATTCTGGAAAAATTAAGGGAACAAGGTTTTCTTCCTTCAAAGAACTTTTTACTTTTTACTCAATTCTGAATGTTTCGGAGATTATAAAAAAGTTTTTTTTAAATCTCAAATATTACAAAATGCCTTCTTACGATTGGAAAAAACTTTTGAATTATGTTCTGAAAATATCGAGAAAAAATAAAAATTCTCAGTGAAGAAAAAAATTTTTTTTCACTGGACAAAAATTTTTTTTCTGATATTTTCAAAATGATTTTTTTCCTAAAAAAAAGGATATTGCTGACTCACCTCCACTGAAGCTAAAGACACATCCAAACCGTCATTTTCTTCAAAAAAAAAGGGATTGAATGAATTCAAAGTTCATACTTCTAAGATGCTCATGGTACTCGTGCGATAAAATTTTTCCGTTCTCTGCAGAGCCATTTTTTTCAGTGATAATTTCAATTTTTTTTCGATATTTTCAGAACGTAATTCAACAGTTTTTTTTTTCATTCCTAAAAAAAATTTTCAAATATTCGTGATTTTTTAAAACATTTTCATGAATTTTTTATAATCTCCAAAACATTCAAAATTGAGTGAATAGTTAATAGTTTAAAAGGGGTTAAAGTCCACTGCGACCTGATGGTCTATTGTGCCCCCTGACAAAGCTTTACAGCTCGCCTTCCAGTCCCAGAGATCTTATGAAATCCAATATCTCGGAAGGCTTCAGTGAGGCTAATTCCTCACTCCTACAGGTCTCTTGACTAAAGCATTGTTTCCTTTGGCTTACAATCCCAAAGCATTCTGTGACTAGGTGAATAGGAGTATCTTCCTCCTCCCCACAGAATCTACACTCGTCAGTGTCCGATACGCCCATTCTCAGCAAGTGCTTTCTGAGGCGACAATGCCCTGTAAGAAAGCCAGTGAGGAGATGTAGTTGGTTCTTACTGAGATCCAAATATCTTTTGGATCTTGCAGTTTAAAAATTCCGAAGGAACTTTTTGGAGTTGGATACCCTGGGAGATTCTGCCAGAGTGTCTATCTTTCAGTTTTCTCCTTCTCCAGAAACTCTTCCTTATAGGTACATTTTCCTATACCACAGAAAGGTTCTGAGCCAATGAGTGCTCGGAAACTACTCACTGGCCCAGAACCTTTCTGTGATATAGGAAAATGTACCTATAAGAAAGAGTTTCTGGAGAAGGAGAAAACTGAAAGAGAAACTCTCTGGCAGAATGTCCCAGGGTTGGATCACTCCAAAAAGTGCCTTCAGAATTTTGAAACTGCAAGATCCAAAAGATATTTGGATCTCAGTAAGAACCAACTACACCTCCTCACTGGCTTTCTCATAGGGCATTTTCGCCTCAGGAATCACTTGCTGAGAATGGTCGTATCGGACACTGACGAGTGTAGATTCTGTGGGGAGGAGGAAGAAACTCCTATTCACCTAGTCACAGAATGCTTTGGCATTGTAAGCCAAGGGAAACAGTGCTTTGGTCAAGAGAGCTGTAGGAGTGAGGAATTAGCCTCACTGAAGCCTTCCGAGATATTGGATTTCATAAGATCTCTGGGACTGGAAGGCGAGCTGTGAAGCTTTGTCAGGGGGCACAATAGACCATAAGGTCGCAGTGGACTGTAACTCCTTTTAAGCTATCAACTATGTATTATCTAATTTTCTACCTAATCTTCTATTGTTGTAACATCATCTCATAGTTTTCGCAATTCACTCCCATAAATAATAATAATATTTATTGGGTATACCAATAGGCTAACGACCGAGGTCTTTCTGCCCATTTACAATATAATTACATTTTGGTAACAAGTATTCTGTTTAATAAAATATACATTTCCATTTTGTGAAAAAAACGAAAAATCAAATATAATACACCTATTAAATAAATAAAAAAAAGAGTTGAGAGAGAATGTTTAATTTCTTAATTCTTGAAGTTCTGAAGCTAGGATTTTAATACGATATTTCCGTTTAATGTTTTGGTTGTGATCTATACTAATCAAAGGTTCAATTATAATTTTCTAACTTTTCCCAATATGTCAGGTAGTGCTGCAGCTCTGAACATCTCTGATGTCGTCTATGGGCAGTACAGGGAGGTGGGAGTTCTCGTCTGGAGAGGATTCACAATCCAGCACATAGCCGATCAGTGTTACGGCAATTCGGACGATCTTGGTTTGGGCAAGCAGATGCCGGTCCATTACGGCAGCAAACAGCTCAACTTTGTCACGATTTCCAGTCCCTTGGCCACCCAGATACCGCAAGCCGCTGGAGCGGCATACGCGCTCAAAGGTACAAACAGGTGAGGTGGGAATTTTAACGGAACATGTAGAATGAGAATGTTTTATTTCTTTATGTTGGTATCTGTGATATCTGTCATTTGTCAGCCATAAGACGTATGGCAGGTCTATCTCAAATTCTCAAACCTATAAATTAATTGAAGATGCTTTATACACTGCGCAAAAAAATTAACGCACATTCTGAAAAACTCAATTTTAATGATAGTTAACTCTATATTGACTTTATAACTTATTTTTTATGTTCTCTCGGGAAGGTTTTGAACGAAACAAGACACATTAAATGAAAGAAAAATTCAGGATTTCACCGAATCTTATATGAAAGAAGAGAAATGAACAATTTTCAAAATACGGAAATGCTGATAAGTGATTTAATACTTGGTATTTCCACCCCTTGCGTTAATTACAGCTCGGCAACGACGGTTCATACTCAAAATGAGTGATCTTAAAATGTTCTGATTTAATCCTTCCTAGATTTCTCCGAGTTGGATTCCTAAGTCATTAAGAGTAGCTGGATGATTTTCTGAACTTCTCAGCCTTCTATTGAGATTTTCCCAAACCTGCTCAATAGGATTGACATCTGGACTTCTTGCTGGCCATTCCACTTCAACCTTTTCAAGGTACTCCTGAACGATGCGCGCACGATGGGGTCTGGCATTTTCGTCCATAAAAATGAAATTTTGATCAATGTATGAGGCAAATGGCACTACATGCTCTTCAAGAATGTTCCTTGTATACGACCACCAGGTCTGTGCGAGCAGTCAAAGGTATTCCACCCCATACCATAATCGATCCTCCCCCGAAACCAGTAGTATTCAGGAAATTGCACTGAGCATATCTTTCGTGTGGACGTCTGTATACAAGGGAACGTCGATCACAATGGTAGAGGCAGAATCTAGACACATCTGTGAAGAGAAAATTGTCCCAATCGGCCTCTTTCCAATGGATATGCTTTCTAGCAAAATCCAAACGCGCCTTTCGACGGGCTGGGGTAAGAGCTGGGCCTCTTGCCGCGACACGAGGCCTCAAATCATATTCTCTCGATTTCTTATTGTCTGAGTGCTAATTTGCACCCTATGAGTTTGCTCAAGCTGAATTTGAAGGAGGCGAGCGGTTGCAAACCGTTGTCACAACGAAGAAACTCTCAAGTAACGTTCTTGAATGGCAGTTGTTACCTGTGGTCTACCCTGTCCTGGTCTTCGGACATTCATACCTGTCTCCCTGAATCGCTGTAACATTCTGGACACACTTGCATGGGAAACTCCAAACCTTTCTGCAATTCTTGTGTATGTCCACGTATTGCATAGCGATCGAGTGTAGAAAATCAACCGAAAGAAAAACTATTCAGAATTGATCGGGAACAACTGATTTTAGAATGGAGCCAATACAATCTGATAATATATTCTATTTTTATTCCTGCTGGGAAAAAACATTTGTATTGAATAAAAACGTTGAAAGTGGATAACATATGCATGCATAATTCTGATAAAAATAATTATCATTGAGAACACCTTCAGTTGTAGAATACATTTGAGATTTCCATAATGTGCGTTAATTTTTTGCGTAGTGTAGATTTCCACCTCCGATATTAACATCTGTTATCTGATGATGATTTCGAAGTATACTTTCTGTATTTGTGTATTCAGTTTTGAAAATGGGATAAAACCCGAAACATATATATGTCAATGCATAATTTTAATTAAATTCGGGAAATTTTAGCCGAGTGTTTTTTGTCTTCTTTCATAATTTATTATTAATTTTTTTTCTTACAGGGTGGTCATCTGTTACTTCGGCGACGGCGCAGCGTCCGAAGGAGACGCTCACGCAGCCTTCAACTTCGCGGCGACGCTGGACTGTCCCGTCATATTTTTCTGCAGAAACAACGGTTACGCCATCTCCACGCCAACAGACGAACAATATCGGGGAGACGGCATAGCTGCCAGAGGTCCTGCCTACGGGATAAATGCCGTAAGGGTAGATGGGAACGATATATTCGCCGTTTACAACGCTACCAAGTTCGCCAAGGCGTACTGCTTGAAGGAGAGCAAACCGGTCATCATTGAGGCGATGACTTACAGGTGAAGATCTTATACTCATAATAATTTCGAAGAAGTCGAAAAAATCGGCTAATAAAACACAACAATGTCAAAGACACGAATGTTCAAATTAGGGCTAAATAAGCAGGCCATGCAGATTTTGCATAAGTCTAGCTGTTCAAAATCGGGGTTGTTCTGATTTTGTAAAATTACTGTTTAAGACTGTATCCAGATAATTGAGTAGTGGTAGTGTAAAAACATTTATTCTTCTTCTTCATTTGATAGTATGTCTCATAGATGACTTTCCATATGTCTTGGATGACTTCTTTTTGGAAGTGGTAGGTTTTCTGATTGTTCTCGTATGGTTTCCAAATATCGGCCAGGTAACGCTGAAATTCAGTAATTTTCATCTCATGTTTGTTTCGGATCTCGATGGCACTCTCTGCTCCTGAACGATATTTGTTGAGATGTTCCATGGCATCTTCTCGGATTCCTGAGGCCTGTTCGTAAAATTTCTTCACGTGGTATTCGTGGGTGTCGGGTAAGTTTTGCATTAGTTGATCGTGATTTGCTACGAATGTGTTCCATAATTGCTCTAACTCGTCTGATTTTCTTTTGCACGTACTCATGTGTTTTTCTTTTTTTGCCATCCTTCTTCATGTTGGAATAGATTTTCTTAATCTGCTCCGGGATCTCTAATTGTTGACGTAGGATTCCTTCCATCTCTGTTGGCTTTAAGATTGCGGATGAGTTTTTCTTTGTAGAAGTGGATGCGGCCTCGAAGATTTTTTTCTTCTCGGTACTGCTGGCTTGGTGGGCTGTGATTGCTATCGTCTTCTGGAGGGTTCGAATGGCCAACTGGCTTGATTGGCGTCGGGTATCCTCTTCAGTGAAGGACCTTGTGGCTTGAATGGCTGGGTGGGTCGGGTATCCTCTTCAGCGAAGGACCTTGTGGCTCGAACGGCTGGTTGCGTCGGGTATCTCCTTGGAGGCTCGAAGGACCATGTATCTTTTGAGATAAGATTATCTTAAAAGATGTCTCTGCTTTCTTCACTGGGTCGTAAATTCAATGAAGTAGCAGTGCAGAATTCAGTAGTTTGTAAGGCTACTGATTTCAGGGTTGGTTAATTGTAGAGGGTCGTAAATGCACTACAATTAGAATCAAACACACGGTGGTGTTTTTCAGGTATTTATTTGGGGTACCGAGTTATGGTGAATTTGAAGCTGAACTTGAATTCGAACTTGTTGTTGAGAGAATAATTGTCGGTATATAAAGAAAAAATATTTGCTGGCAAAGATTTTTCTTCATCGTCGTATGACTAGTAGATTGCTGCAATTCGCTACTACGAAGTCATGACGAAATGATGATTGATGAAGAAACTAGGAAATTCCGTGTTAGTGGATCATACATGTTTTGTGCAATTAAACACATCATTCAAAATCATAAAATGAATAAGTCACCCGCATGAAGTTAATACAGTAAAAAATACAAATATTAAAGTCATCTTTAGAACTCAGAGTAAATTATTCAACTGAAAACAGAGGTAATCTAGAGATGTTCAAAATGAGAGGTCAGATGAAGTCAGACTTAGACTTTGAGAGAGTTCCCTTAATTCATAATTAAACACATCGTTTACAGTGATGATGCGAGAGCCTCTTTATTTCATCAGAAAAACAAAAGGTTGAATAATGAATTGTTAGAGTAGACCGAGTTGTAATAAAGTGAGATCAGGCCTTAGAGGAGATACGTGTATCGAAAGCTTAGTAGTCTAAGTCTGATCTTCATTGAGATCATTACAATGTGAGAATATCATGATTGAGAAATCAATAATTATGATCTATAACGTTGTTCTGTAAAGAGAAGGCTAATTAATCAATTGAGACAACATTTACAGTGACAAACTACTTTTAGGGTTAGTGTTCGTCAGAAAATAAAAGCTACAATTGATAATTATGAGAATTACAATATGAGAGTACGTTGTATGAGTAGTAGAATCGCTAACCCAATTGATTCGTTTGAAGCTGAAGGCTTGAGATCTTGCTTGCTTAGTGCTTCCGATGAATGAACTTGAGAATTTCTTAGTTATAATGAGAAGATCATACCAGTTCAATCATTTGATCAATATTTGAGGAGACCGCTCAAGGTGAAGCAGGGACTGAGACTGTCAATCAGGTTCAATATTTGAGTTACTTGATCGTTCAACTACTTCAGAGAAGTTCACTTGGTTTTATCGAGAGAGAAGACTGATTCCATGATTCACCTTTGCGTTTGAGGATTTTCATTCATCTGAAACTCAAGAACAATAATTAGCAAGTGTTATGATGAGTGAATAGTTGAGAAACGAGATGAACTGATTGAGAGAATGAGATGCACATGAGAATATAACAAATCAGTATTTATTACCACAGAGAAACATGAAAATGTTCATTCTTGGAGCAAGTAATCACTTCCATGTGAGGAGTCTAGAGATATCTGAAAGATCTATGAGAACTGCACAAATACTAAAATATATATCCTAGAGGATTCAAATACATTAGTCTAACGCAATAGAGATCTTATTAAGATAAAGCGAGAGAGGATTACCAAGATATTCATAGACTTTCATGATCTGAAACGTGGACAAATTTTCAACCTTTATAAAAAGCAGGAAAATAACATGGAAAGTGCAACACTTAATGATTCTGAGAATTCACCTACCTTTTGATTACTTACTTCAAGAAATGAACGAGATGAACAGTGATTATACGAGGTGACTTTTTGAAAATTCTAATTTACAAGATTAGCACAAGAGGAGGTCTATTCAGAGGCAGAGCTGGATTACAAAAGAAGACGATTAATTGATTCAATTAATGAACACGAGTTAATCTGTCAGCTGATTAATACATAGAGGAGGTTAATTTGATGCAAGCACTCAATCAGCTGACCATAGAGCTGTTTTCGATGGAGCGGACGTGGCGCTGCGACGTAACCATAGGCGTAGCTGCGGATGAGGTCTGAGGGGTGCAATGCTCAATGTTCAACACGAGAAAAACGTGTTTTGAAAATTGAAGACTATATGCTATAAACATAGATTTCTTCTTGTGGTACAAGGCTAGAAGAAGGAGATAAGCGAACTCTTTCCTGATATTGGCATTGATAACATGATTATAATCGCAATATAGTGCACATAAACGAAAAGCACATTCGTGACTTTGGCATTGTACCGACGATTGATAAGTTTCATTGCCTGATTATTGAAAATTTTCTTCTTTGCAGGCTCGGTCACCATTCAACGTCAGACGACAGCACAGCTTACAGGCCTTTAGAAGAGATCAACGCATGGTCGAGTGAAAGCCCCATTTCCAAGCTTCAATCGTACATGATCAAGCGAAGTTTGTGGAATGAGGAGAAAGAGAAGAAAACGTTGGAGCAAGCTAAAAAGGACGTCCTTAAAGCTTTCTACGCTGCAGAAGCGAAATTGAAGCCTAAATGGACTGAAATGTTCGGAGGGGTGTATGCTGATATTCCTAGACATTTGCAGAAACAGATGAGAGAAATGAGAGAGCACGTGGAGAAATACAAGGAACACTATCCGTTGAATAAGTTTACGCAAGAAAAAAATTCATGAGGGATATTAAGTTCTACTGTGTTCGGCTGAAATTATATTTGTATCTAAATCATTGCTTTTATTTTTTGTTTGGGTGATTAGGGCAAAAGGCCTGTATCAAAAATCTTATTATTTGTTTTTTAGGCCTTCGTTATCATTAGAGTCTTTCATGAGGATTTTCCTATTTCTTTTGTTTTTGGTTGGTGAGAAGTCTCTTCATTTTCTTTACTTGATTCTTTTTTTTTGCTTCTTCAGTTTTCTCGTAAACCTTTCTCCTTTCTCTTCATTTTCCTTCCATTACTTTATTTCATCAAGTAACCTTTCTTGCCTGTTTTTCTTGAAGGAATCTTCAGATTAAAATAGCGTCATTGAAGGTTCTAGGATCTAAGAATTCCGGTTTTTCCGGAAGTGACATCAAGTTTCGTTTTTCAAATTGGAAGACCCATTTTTTATTGCATAAATATAGATTCTCCATTGAATTCTGAGTCTTTTTGATTCCGAAAGTTCGAATTTTCCCTTGAAAATTCTCTTGTTGAAATACAGCCAAATTCGAGATTTTTTCATTGAAAAATCTCATTTTTGGGAATCTCCGAGAAGAAAGGCTGATGCTTCTTTTCCGATAGCGTGATTTTCAGAATATGATACAGGAGGTCACAAATTGTGACTAAACATCAAAAAATCGGTTTTTCAAATTGGAATCCCATTTTTTCGAAGCATTTTCGAAATCTTCGTGAAAAATTAAAAGGAGCATACGTCTGAGAGTTTTATCACAAAATGAATAGTTTTCGAGATATTCAGGAAAAACGATTTTGTCTTCAATTTTCAATCTCATTTCGAATGTTTTTTTGTACTGGAAAATAATTAGTGGTCAAGTGAGATTTTTGGAAATCTCTGTTATCGAGAAAATATTTTCTATAGTTCAGACGAGTTAAGTTGTTGAATTATAATCTGTAATGCGAGAGCAACAAACAATTGGTTTAAAGTTCTTCTCTGTGAGTATTAGTGAAGTAAACGTAAAAAATTCTCAGGAATGCAGAAAAAAATAATTTGTAATAATTTTTAATGCTTTTGAAAGAATAGTTAACAGAACATGTGACAATTTCATTACTGAAAATTCAAATTTCCCTACCATGACAAAAAAGAAATTCTTCAGAATTAGGAATTTGCGGAAATTATCGTAAGCTTTAAAAAATAAAGAAAAACTGAACTTATCTGCACTATAAGAAAATATTTTCTCGATAACAGAGATTTCAAGAAATTCCACTTGACCGCTAATTATAGTCATGGTATCAATGTCAGAAGTGACGAAACATCAAAGAATCGTTTTTTTTTTTAATTGAAACCCCATTTTTCCGAAGAATTTTCGAAGTCTTCGTCAAAAAATAATAGGAGCATACGTCGCCAAGACTTTTTTATCCCAAAATGAATATTTTTCAGGAAAAACGATTCTGTCTTCAATTTTCAAACTCATTCCGAATGTGTTTTTTACTGGAAAATAATTAGCGGTCAAGTGAAATTTATGGAAATTTCTGTTATCGAGAAAATATGTTCTCATAATTCAGACGAGTTCAGTTTCTCTTCATTTTTTAAAGCTTAGGATAATTTCTGCAAATTCTTAATTCTCGAGAAATTTTTTTTTGTCATGGTAGGGAAATTCGAATTTTCAGTAATGAAATTGTTACATGTTCTGTTAATTATTCTTTCAAAAGTATTAAAAATTATAACAAATTATTTTTTTCTCCATTCCTGAGAATTTTTCACTTTGACTTCACTAATACTCACATTGAGAACTTTAAATCCATTGTTGCTCTCGCATTACAGATGATAATTCAAGAACTTAACTCGTCTGAACTATAGAAAATATTTTCCGATAACAGATTTCCAAAAATTTCACTTGACCGCTAATTATTTTCCAGTGAAAAAACACATTCGGAATGAGAAAATAGAAGACGAAATCGTTTTTCCTGAATATGTCGACAAATATTCAATTTGGGATAAAAGTTTTGAACATATGCTCCTATTATTTTTTGACGAAGATTTCGAAAATGTTTCGAAAAAATGTGCTTCCAATTTGAAAAAAACGATTTTTTGATGTTTCGTCACTTCTAACTTTGACAAAGAATTTGTGACCTCTTGTATCATATTCTGAAAATCACGCTATCGGAAAAGAAGCATCAGTCTTTCTTACCGGAGATTCTCAAAAATGAGAATTTTCAATGAAAAAACCTCGAAGTCTGTATTTCAACAGAGTTCAATTTTGAGATTATTTTTCGTATTTCCTCATTTGATGAGAATTTTCTCAGGAATATTCCAACTTTTGGAATCAAAAAGACTCGGAATTCAATAGAGAATCTATTTATGCAATAAAAAAGGGTCTTTCCAATTGAAAAATGAAAGTTGATGTCACTTCCGTCCTAGAACCTTAAAAAAATACACGAGAAGTCGTCTTCTTTCTTGCAGTTCACCTTTAGAATTTCAATCCTGAATCTTGTGTATTTCCTAAAGGTATTCTATAGAGCCATATTTGTGAATAACCCTGTATATGGCGCTCATATTTGGAGGGGTACAAGGAATCCCTCTGTATATTAATCTACTACGATGTTTTCTTCTTTATAACTTGGAAGGGAACACAAACCAACAATAATTATCAAAACAAAACCATTTTAATAAATTAATCTATTGAATATGTATAAACATATAATTAATAAATCTACATACTAAGAACAAAATGTGACAAACATTAGTGATGTTTGAGTAATATCAAATAGATCAATACTTGAAGATCCAACACTCAGTTAACAACTACATCTTCCAAAAACAACCTGAATCGTTCGCAACAAAAGGAACTTTGTGGTACAAAAATACTTTAGCTACCTCAGAACACATCTTTCAACCATTTTGAGTTTCAACCGACCACTGTCCGAAATTTAATAACAAAAACGATGAACCTCGAATCGCTTCAGAATACTGACTGAACGAATCGAAATTTTTTCAATTCCACAACCTCCATCCCGACATGGAACACAACGAATGGCATGTTATCCTAAATAGCACAGAAATTCCACAACATGAAATGAAATACAATTTCACAAAAGATGAATAATAATAAATAGCATAAATAAATAGGGTAAATATACATTCAATAATAATTTAAATATAAAGAACTTGTATAAAATAAATAATCTGCAGTCAACATTCCGAAACGATTCAGTTTTAAATTTACAATTACCGCGATAATCAAACAATAAAAAGAGAACCTTCCCTTCGGAGTCGGTTAAAATAGGCGTGAATTGAAACTCAAAAATCAAACAAATACAGTGAGAACAGAATCCGCGAATACAAAGTAGTTGTTAACAATTCATTCAATTATTACAAGGTATTTAGTTAAAATCTACTTTTTAGTAACCGTACGAGATGTCATATGTTCCACTCATCGATAAACATATAAAAATAAGTTTTTTGGGGACAAAAACAACCGATAACAGAAAAACAACAAAGTTCTATACACAGTCCAAGTTGTTTAAAACATGTTCGAGTTTTAAATAAATAAAATTATTAAAGCCCGTATCCAAGGAGACTCTTTAGGTAATATTTAGAAAATTTGTACCGATCAGTCCGATTTTGAGAGAGAGCAGGCGCGATGACGTTAAATATTTACCGTTCAGAAATACACCTAATATTCGATTACCCTATCTATTTTTACAGAGGTTTATCGCCGTGACTATGGCCTCATCCATCTGTCTAAACACTGGTACATTCTTCCGCCTGGCTAGGTCTGTTAAGTAAGCCCTGCCTCTGTTGTAGTCCTTCACTGCTTGATCTGATAACTGAAAGAAAAAAAATTTATATTGGAGTAGGTCATACTAACCGACGAAGGAACTGCAATACCCAAGAGGAGCTATTCAAAATTTAACTTTTTTGTTGGTAAAACAGATATTACAGCAAGGAGTAAATGGAAATTTGGAGAAAAAACATATTAAATCTAAATATATAAAACTAAGTCGGCCATTTTGTTGGTTACACCATTTATAACTCAAGATTAGATGAACTGTTTGTTATGAAAGATTTTTTGTTGGATTCTTCTACGGCGGGGTTAACATAAAATACATTAAAACTATGAAAAATTTGATGGAAAAATAGGAAATAATTTCACATCTTGCGAATAACGCCAATAGGTGTCGCTACAGTACATTTTCTAATAATATTAACCCATCTGTTACCATGTGTTATTACACCTATCTTTCTTCCGAACACTACGGTAAATTTTATAACGAGATGTTCTGAACAAATCTCTCCAATTAATATCGCCATATGATTCCAAATATATATGCTATATTAGATTTACTTGGATTTCGGAATCTATATCTATGAGGGCAATGTAAATTACTGTGTACTTTGAGTTGCCTAAACGTCCGAATCAAGACATTGACATTTTCTATCGAACACACACAAATACAATGGGTGTTTCCAAATGACTTCATTTGGAGCAGATATAATTAAAGGACGTGGATTCAATTCAACATTCCAGGTAAGAATATAATATTAACATTAATGATTTCAAATCACTTATTTTGTCTTCCTTTTCTGCTATTTGGATTCAAGGCCAGATTCACCATCGAATTGGATCATAACAATCACTTGAGATGCACATCATAAATTCCTCCGAATTTTCTTCATATCAGCAATATGGATGATCAACTTGATCAACGTCAATCAATTAATGCAGATGTGAGAAGAAAAATTCTTCAAGATCTGCAGCAACTACTTCATGAACATCATGCATTAGTTCGATTGTTTAAAACTGCTTTGGAACGTATGCCAAGTGACGATCACAAGGTTGTGATTATAGCAGATAAATGACCTGTTGGAGCACATGAGGCCAATTCAACGCCCCTACAATAGACGAAGTGGCAATTGTGATTGTAGGAGAAAACTTGGAAACGCATGATATTGTTCTTACGCGTCGCAATACTGGAGAATTGCAACGAATATATGAAACACACCATTCGTACGATGCTCTACAATACCCGCTAATGTTTTGGAGAGGTGATGATGGATATTACTTCAATATCAAGATGATGAATGCATTGAATGGTGAGTACCTTTAGTAAAATTTAAAATGTCTACTTAATACAAATTTGAATTATTTGATTTTAGGCCAAGAAACCACCAAGAAAGTGAGCTCGATGAATTATTATTTATTTCGTTTAATGGTTCGTTAAATTGCTGTAACTATTTGCTGAGATTTCGTCAATTAATGCAGCAGTATTGTGTGGACATGTATTGTGAAACTAGCTGACCCGGCAGACTTCGTACTGCCTCAATCGATAAATAAAAAAGCACTTTGATATTATAATAAACTATTATGGTATAATGTTGGCCAAGAAGTGTTTAGAATCATTTCCTATCCCAGAAACTAAAGAGCGTAGGGGATATGGTGGTGGGACCAATTGTGGCAATTAAATAAGCTAGCTGACACGGCGAACTTTATTTCGCCTTAGAGATGAATAAAGTTGTACTAACCATTGGTTTTTTTCTAAGAAGGAAATATATTAAGTTGAATACAAAAATATACGAAAAATTTAATTGCATTGAAATAAGTATGTACATTGCTTTCATACAACAAAAGAATTCTATTTATTTAAGAGGTAAAGAGGGAACTTTTTTAAAATATTATCGATTGAGGCAGGACAAAGTCTGCCGGGTCAGCCTAATAGAATTCCGATAGCCCTATTAGCCTCAGCATTTGTTAATTTACGTCTTGGCGTCAGAAAACTCGAAGCCGTTGATGCACTGACTCCATTTCAAAATAAGAACATTCATGAATAGGGATTGCATTACCGATTTACCGCCTCAAAATTACTTTAAATTACCGACGAAGAAATCGACATTTTTTACCGGTAATTTCGGTCAAAAAATGCCAAGATGACAACAGCATACGAAAAATTGTTTTGGAATATTCTATTCCGAGAATTAGGTAATAAATGACTTGAAAGACAATGAATTTTGGAAAGAATTACCGGTAAATTAAAATTCGGTAAATCTGCAATCCCTATTCATGAACAATATGCAAAGAAGCAAACTTCAGAAAAAAGGCGACCAGATTGACAAAATGTCTCATACTGATTTTTATTGGATCGATTCAAGTTGTTATTGAGTTTGAAATCATTTTACAGCGATTTTCTCGAAGATTTCATACTATTCAAAACGATTGAATACGATATCCCAAACTCTTGTGGAACAGTATAATTTTCAGATAATTCCTAGATTTACCAAAGAGATGTACAGTATTTATCTAGAATCTAGAATTCTTGGGATGTTGCCACGTGTACGAAAAATAATGAAATTTCTAGAATTCGTATATTCATTCCTTTGAATCAATTTAAAAGTACTCACCACCTCATTGTTGATGATACAGTTGGACGGTAAATCTTGTATGCACAGAACAACCTTTTCATTGAGACCAATGTAGTAAGCTGCCAATATCATGCTAGTTAAAGATCTAGTATCGTTGCTAATCATAAAAACCGCTACATTACTTTTGTCTATCACTTGTTTCCATTCCAAGATCTTCTCATCGGGAAAGGCTGAAATTTAAAAAAAAAATCAATTCCGTCATTTTGACAATTCTCGGAATATGTCGTAATTTTTGGCCCTGAAAAATATTCTGTTTTCTTGTGTTATAAGATGTTTGGTTTATCTATGGGAGATAATTTCCTTTCATTAGGGTCCCGTAGCGGTCTTCAAACATCTGAAGTTACGAAAAATCATCAGTTGGATGGCATTACCTGATTCGAAAAAATCCTCACGATCAGAGAGCCAGGCTGAGAATTTAAATTTGAATATTGGAGGAATTCGAAAGATAAGAGTGATTACGTTCCGAAATTAGACACTGAACATGGTGTTGAGATCTTCTAAGAAACCCACATGGCAACAGAGGAACTTCTTCGTGAAGGAGGACAATTGAAAGTTATGTACTCATTGATATTTCACTTAGTCCAAATTACGGTTTACCTTGTTGTGTTATAGGTTTTCTCATATTTAGCAATTCAAAAGGGGAAATTGATTGGGTTTTTTCATTTCTTTCAAATATTGTGACAATTCTGTCATAACTAATTCATGAAGAAAGAATTTCTGCAATGGGTGGTAAATTCAAAAATCATTTAATTGATTATAAATAGCAAGTTCTTTCTGCTTTTGTCTTTTTTATTTCAGATCTAGAATTTCGGGTAGATTGGTGAAGAGTTTGTTTTTCTCTGCTGCCCAGAGAAGAACTATATGAAGATGTTCTTCTGATCACGTAGATGTCCTCCAAGATCCTCTGATATGATATTTTTAGTAAAATTTTTTCTGACACTTGTGAGGTCAGGGTTTTTTTCTCTGGGGTTGTTTCCTTTTCCTCATTTCATCATACTACAGACTTTTATGGTTTTCCTGTGTTGCACTAACCCCAGCTAGGTACTTTGTTGTTTCAATATGTATTGTATTATTTCAGCTCTCTCAATCAAAAGAATATATATCAGCACCCCAGAGGTAAAGTGTGTTAAGTCAAAATGTCAAAATTAGACAAAAGAGAGATTTTTCAGTTCGATTATTGTTTCAGAGAATGTTTACTGCCATTATTTGGCGACTTGATATACCTTGGGAGTCGAAAATGTGTTCCACTACCTAGAATTTACTAATGGGAATCCAATATTGTAGAAAGTTCGTGTCTGAAAAAAAGTGACTAAACACACTTTACCTCTGAGGTGCTGATATATATCACCGACAAATCCTTATATTTAATCTAAAACAAGAATAGTTACCTTCGATGGTGTTTCCATTCTGATAAATCCTATTCACAGTCATGTTATCGAGTATCTCGATATTTTCCCTGATGGCCGGATTGTAATAGCTTAAACCGTGTTTTTTCAGCAGAGGAATGGCAACATGGCTCCTCCAGTTGGACTTCGTGGACAGGGAACCGCCTAAGTACACGTCGTAACTGCAGTTCTTGGACGAGCTGATGGGATGGAATTCGATGTTGCAATTGTTGTTGTTGTTGGACACTTGTCTTTGAAAAGGTTTCGAAGCCCATTCTGCAACGGAACGAAAAATTAGGAATTTTTTACATATGATCGAATGAAGGAAGCATTTGAGGAAAAGCTTAGAATGAAGTGAGGGAAGGAAGTGGGATACCCAGTTAAAGGAAACCAATACCAGTCGAATATAATCAGTAAACACAAAGGTTGGGGATTTTTTGGAACTTTTGGAATTCTTGAAAGTTCTTCATTTCGCGTACACGTGACAACACCGTAATATTTCAGAGGCATTGTACTACCTCCTTTGCGAATATAAGAGGGTTCTATCAGTTCCAAATATGGGATTGACGGAAAAATTCCGAAAACAGTTGGAAAACACAAAAACAGATAGTAAGAGAGCTAGTGAACCCTTCAAGTAACGGTTTGTCTATAAGGTTGGGAATTCTTACAGTGGTAGTTCATAGCATGCTGAGGACGTAAACCATCGCCTGGCACCCCTCGCACGTCATCAACCCATTTATCTTTGAAAGTGTAAAAAAAAATTTTTAAAAATAAACTTTTTCCTGTAAGTTTGGAGCAGTGGTTTTTCTACATCTCCGAAAAAGAAAGCGGGATAACAATTTTTTCGGATTCTAGAGGAGACAGAAGTTCAACAAATGGTCTCAGATACATGATTTTATTGCTCTTTAGATCGATCGACTTTGAATTTTATATGGAAAAATTCTCATAAACAGATAATCTCGGTATTATTTCCAGTGACGAAAGTGCAATTGAAATCGGTTGGAAATTTTTTATGATGACTTCAACCGGATAACATGTGAATAAAGAAAATGATTGTAAAATAAATATGAAAAATTGAGCTTGCAGGAGAGTTAAGAACAGTTGACTGTATGGATTCTGAAACAACAGCTTCCAATTACGTAAAAATCTCAGAAAAAAGTTTTTTATGTGAGATTGATGGGAACTTTTAAGTCGATTATCCCATTTCAGAAACGATCATATCAATCAAAATATCAGGGACCATTTATTTAAATGGTTTATTCTCTAGAAAAAATTGTTATCTACTTGTTAACTTCTCTTCCACATATGAAAAAACATTATTTGATCGAAAATTTCACTTTCCCTATCAATTTCTTGAAAGCTGACCCCTCAACTTTCATCTCAGTGAAAACTTCTATTACTCTCATGCCAAAAGTTATGAGCTCTGCAATTACGAGACTTCATAGTAAACCACCCTGTTTTCATAATTGAGACAGATCTCAAAAGCACATAAACTTACTAGATCTTTGCAACTACGCACTAACGTCACACACAAACGTGAGATGATTATCACTCGACCACTCACCAATTTTGAACAGTTTCCAGATATTTTAGTTAATAGTGATCGAGACGGATTTGAGCTTGATATATCGAAAATTATTGCTTCCTCAGCAATATTCATAGAACTTGTTGTTTTGCTGGAAATCGAGTTACCCACTCTTTTTGTAACTTTTATTGAGTTGAATAATTTTCGATCGTGATCTAAAATAACTCGAGAACTCTTGGAAAATCTTGAAATATAATTAATTGTCTTTCTCATTGCAATTTTGATTGAGGTAATCAGTTTGGGCCTCAATATTGTAATTTAAACAACTATGGTGAAGAATTATAGTACTGCAATCTATAATAATGACTCGGCAGACTGCCTCAATCGATGAATAAAAAAGGAACTTCACTATTATAATGAACTATTATGGTATAATACCTTGAAAGTGGACATAAAATTGTTTTGTACAATTAGTCCAGTCAATGAGGGCGAAAATAAGGAATTACCTCCGAATTCTATCAAGATGCTTCGATGTTGATGAAATTTTGGATATAAGCTATACTTGTCTCGTACTCCTACCCTATGCTGATTTATGCTTATTATTTTTAAGGGGTGGAAACAACCCCTTTATCTAAAATTAAAAGAAACTTGTTCTAACATAAATCAAAGTAATATTTGGGCCTCAGTAGCGTTTTATGAAGTTTAATGAAGGTCTTCATATACTACAAGACCGTATAAACCACCTCCTTTCAGCATAAAATTTGTAAAAATTGGTCTTCATTAATATAATTAATTAATTTCAATCAATTTCAGAACAGTATTTTGGATCAATGTTAGTTTTAGTTATTTTTATTTTTCAACCGCTAAAACCAACCCCTATCTGTTCAAAATAACAAAATGAAAATATCATTTGAACATTTCATTTATTCACGTGAAATTAATACTTTTTGTGTCGAAAAATTAATCTGATTCTGAGTAGCTGTCGCCACAGTCAATAATTTCTTCACCTTTGCCAAAGATTGGACAACTGTTTTGGCAGTTAACACCTGCAGATTCCCCACACGTAGCGTTACAAAAAAGACTCAGTTTTCTGCAGGTGCATGACGCATTGCATTCTTTTGTGCAGTTACAAAAAATTATTTCCAACAATTTTTGTGGTACAGGTGTTTTTTCCATTTCTGTGGGCTGCAAATATCTATTGATACTATTCCAACCGCAATCAATTGCATTGAGAGCTTTATTACCTAGCCAAATTTGAAGTTGCTGATTTTTGGCAAGCATTTATTTCATCGGCAGCCGTCGATTTTGGAATTACCGGTAATGGTTGTCGGAAGTCACCAGTCAAAAGAATCAATGCGCCCCTAAAACATCCGTTTAGGCAACTCAAAATACGCAGTAATTGTTTACATATACAAAAGCAGAATGGAGATTTGTTCAAAACATTGCGTCATAAAATTTTCCGTAGTGTTCGGAAGAAAGATAGGTGTAATAACACATGGACTCAGATCCGTTAATATTATTAGAAAATGTAGTTCACCGAATTAATATCAAATATGATACTTTCAAGAAAACGCTATTAATTGTAGCGATACCTACTGGCGTTATTCGTAAGAAGAAAAATTATTTGCTATTTTTCTTCCATTTTATGAAATTCTTCAGAGTTTTAATGTATTTTATGTTAACCCCGGCGTAGAAGAATAAAAAAAAAAATCTTTCATAACAAACAATTCATCCAATCTTGAGTTAGTTATAAATGGTGTAACCAACAAAATGCCCGACTTAGTTTTATATATTAAGATTGAACTATTATTGAGGGGAAAAAGAACGAAATGAAAAAATTTTGTCTTAAGTAACGCACAAAAAGAACTGAAATCCAATCAAAATCATTTTCATGTAAAAATGTTGCCAGGACTAGGTCAAAAAGCTGGTAATTCTACACTCTTCAACTTCACAAGTCCGTATTTAACAAACTCTATGCCTTGCTCAAGATAAGTGACTTGGCCGTTTCGTAACTATAAGAACTATTGTATGAAAGAAAAGTTATGAACAGCGAATGAATTTTTCACCTTACGCTCATGTGGCGGAAGAGAAACGGCCAAGTTACTCATTCTGACCAAGGCATAGAGTTTGTGATATAAGGACTTGTGAAGAAGAAGAGTATAGAGTTAGCAGCTTGGCTCTACATGAGATCTGATAACTTTTCGACAATGTGAGAAATACGGCCTCGTCTTGGCAACATTTTACATTAAAATGATTTTGGTTGGATTTCAATTCTTTTTGTACGTTGCTTATGACAGAATCTTTTCATTTCGTTCTTTTTCCCTCAATAATATGCTGAATTTATCTGATCGTCGACGTTTGTCGGATGTTTTGTTTGTTTGCATCTGAGATCGTACAGTTCTTTTCGCTTAGGATTCCAAGTTTCGGTTTACGATCCTTCGGTACGTTTTATGGTACTTTCAGAAATACAAATTCGGCGTAGAATTCTCCGTTTTCTAGGATGATTACGACGTGCAATTTGCTTTGTTCCAACGTAGACATTTTCCATGATTCGTTGCTCAGGTTGAAGAGAACATTAAAAGCTGAACTGAGTTATTCAGAACACTGACTTTCTGAATTTGTGTATTGAAAATTGTAGCTATTGAAAATTGTACTTATTACTTATGTTTGCTTTTTATGTTTGGTTAGGAAGATTTCTTTCTGTTTGAAATTTTTTTTGTAATATGTGGATACTTTTTTGGGTGTATGCCTGTTTGTATTCCAATGTATAATAAATAAATAAAGAAAATAAGTAATAGTCCAATCTTAATATATAAAACTAAGTCGGCAATTTTGTTAGTTACACCATTTATATCTTAAGATTGGATGAACTGTTTGTTATATGAAATACGGCCTCGTCTTTTCAATATAAAAATGTTTTTGGTTAGATCATCTCAAGAGAAATTGGTGCGAACGGCTTTTGGAAAGTGAATTATATAAAAACGTCAAGCAGTGCAAGCTAGAAAAACAAACAGAAGCTCAAGCATCCCAAGCGGTTAGTAGAAAATACCTAGGACGTTAGTGACCGGCCTGACAACGTAACATTTGAGCAAATGCGCGGTCTTCACGTATGCGCAAGTCCAATAGCAAGGATCTAACAATCTACCATTTCTGCAGGAATCGCATCCGTCAGACGAGAATTCCGCCACCAAGGCGCAGAACTTGTCGAAGCTTATTCTGGCGTCCATCGAGAACTTGCTGGTGCCGTTGGTCTTCGACAGCAGGTAGTTGTGGAGCTGGGAGGGCTGCAGGCTGCGCTGCGTTATCTCCTCGTACGCCTCCAGGGCTTTCAGGAGGCTGATGTCTCCGCTCTGGCCGCCGTAGGAGTCGAACACTTCTCGGAGTCTCCTGTAACAACAAGGCGCTGTTATTATTATTATCATTCTCACAGTTTCTGCTCCACATGAGTTAGGGATATTGACCTAAATTGCAAAAAAATATAGTTTAAATGAGATTTTATGATGAAAGTTCATATTAATATTATTTCAAGTTGCAGGAAATAAAATTAATTGTAGCCTGTAGGTCTGCAGCGTATACAGGTTGGTTAAGAAAAATCGAGTTAAATAACGAAATTTTATTACCAAAGAATTCAAGCATTTTAAGACTATCAATACAATGTATGGCTTGACATGTCCTTTGCATACTACACACGAGGTTGTTGAACATTTCTTGAGGAATTTGGTTCCATAAACGAGGCAGAAGCTCTCTCAGATCATTTAAGGATTCTGGGGTTGATGATTATTTATCTTCTTTGGAGCATATCCCATGCATGTTCTATGCAATTCAAATCTGGTGAGTGGGGAAGTATTGGTAAATGTTGAATACCAAGCTCCTCGCGCGGATTCTCAACTATGGCTGCACGATGCGGTCTAGCGTTATCGTCTAGAAATTGAAAAGATTCACCAATAGCAGCGTGAAAATTTGGAAAAACATTGTTAATAACATGCTCCCTATAGTGAAAGGCGGTCATATTCCCAGCAGAAATGTGTAGATCTGTGCGCCCGTTGAAACATATCCCGGCCCATACCATAACACTACCCCCTCGGAATAGATGGACTTTTTGGACATAGCGACGATTACAGGGTATGCGTGGGATTGCCCATACCCTTTTTCCTCGAGAATCTGAAAATCGTCCATATCTGGATTCATCAACGCCATTGATCGTTCTAATTGATATATGTTACCTTGCCCATTCCAGTCTTTGGCGATTAGAATAGAATAGAACTTCATTTTCAAAATGGCATACAACAAACAATCTTGAGTTTGTATGTGTACGCAAAATGAAAGACACGTCATAAAAACAAGAAAAACGCTTAAAGCCAAAACAGAATACAGAACATTATCTTAACTAATATTGAATTATCAATTCAAATTATCCATCAAAATACACCCTGAGAGTATATGGTTCCTTGTTAACCAAGTAATCATGCAACCTATTTTTGAAAGATCTTATCATGCAACCTATTTTCGAAAGATCTTGCAATTGTTAGAGATTTAATATCTGGTGGGAGATAATTATACAATTTTATTCCAGCATAGAAACAGGATTTCTCTGTTGCAGTTAACCTATGAAAAAGGTTAGTTGAATCTGAACTTCTTGTAGGATAGTCATGAGTCGGTGTAACAGTTACAAAGTAATTTTCATTCCTGACAAGAAACATCAGTGTCTCATATATAAACAGAGCAATCAAAGGTAATAAATTACCCTCATTGTTGTTGAATTCAAATAAAATTGTTCATCAGCCCAAAAGTGTACAAACATATTATACAAATGTTCAGACCATGACAACGTACTGTCAATTTCCACTAGAAATCTTGTGCTTACTGACAGAGGGATGTTTAAATCTCCAACCATAACATCAATATTAACATCCTCATCATTAACATACTTAGTTTTGAAAAGGACACCCTTCTACTTTTCTTTATTCAGCATCAGTCTGTTTCTTATAAACCAGTCTTCGATCTGCAGTAACAGACCCTCAGTCTCTAAGAGCAAGCACGGGTACATATCGGCTTTAATTAACACTGTTGTATCATCTGCGTAATTTATTATGCTGTGATTTAGTTTGTTCACATTTGATGAAAGATAAAGATAACAAATAAGGTTGGTGCCATAATACTCCCTTGTGGAATGCCTTCATCAAAGTAAATTACTTCTGAGGTGTATTTTTTATTGTTTTTCTGCACAGTGACTGTTCGACCCCTGTTTGACATATAAGAAGTCAGCCTATCTAGAACACGACCTGTCACTCCATATCTGTACATTTTTTCTGAAAGTAATTTATGATCAAGACAATCATACGCTTTTGACACATCCAGAAAGACTCCTAATGGAAGTTCTTCTCTTTCTAATTCCATGTATATATTGTGTTAACTCAAAAATGGCAGCTTCTATCGATTTACCATTATAGGTACTGAAAAAGTTCCTCAGTGACATGATGTTTCCAAAAATTTTTGAAAAGGCTGTAGGTATACTTTTGGCATGCCTATGATTTCAGTATGATGATGGTCACGTGTCAATGGAACTCCTCTTAATGGACGTCTAGAACCTAGATTTACCTCTCTCAAACGTCGTCTGATGGTTTCGATGGAAACTTGGACCCCATCTGCATTTTGAAGAGTATTCCGTAGCATTCTACACGTATATGTAGGCTTTCTTCTCGCCGAAACGGAGATGAAACTATCCTGAGCAGGTGTTGTTTTTCGTCGTCCACCAAGCCTCGGTCTTTCCAACACGGAACCTGTCTCCCTGAACCTATTCCAAAGTCGGGATATCACACTTTGGCTGACTTGGAGCCTTTCCGCGGCAACAACCTGAGTTAGCCCACCCTGTAGCATTCCGATAGCCCTATTATCCTCAGCGTTTGTTAATTTACGTCTTGGCATTTTCAGAAAACTCGTTCCAAATCGAAGCCGTTGATAAACTTACTCCATTTCAAAATAGGAACATTCATGAAGCATATGCAAAGAACCAAACTTCAGAAAAAAGGCGACCAGATTGACGAAATGTCTCGTACTGATTTTATTGGATCGAATCAAATTGTTATTGAGTTTTGAATGATTTCGCAGCGATTTTCTCGAAGATAACATACTTTTCAAAACGATTGAATACGATATCCCTCAAATATGGGTGTAACACAAGCTTGCTTAAACAAATCAACTGTCTGAATAATTTTAATATGTAAAATTTTGATTGTCTTTTTCACCCCCAAATTCGCCCGAGAATCATTCAGTACTCTGACCAAATAGTTTGAGTAGTCCACCGATAAAAATCTCTCAAAATCGAGACAAAGAGACTAGAAGTTAAAAAGGATTTAAAAATCAATCACTACACAATTACTCCGCGATAAAATCGACATCGGTTTTCAGATAAACAAAATAATCTAACGAAAAAAGTCGTAGACCCCACTCGAAACGAATTACTCGATTTCTATTCCTAGCACTGATGTCATACCAGCGCCACCTACTGAAAAAATCACGCATTACATGGCCGATAGCTTATCCAAGAGATTTCGAAAACAACAGTACCTCGTCCACCTGTATCAGTGAATTGTACAATTTTGGAAGATAATAGCTGCATGATCAATCTTGTACATTCCCGGAAATGTTTACCTCCAAAGGGGCAGAGGGAGATAATAGGTCATCAGTACATGACTAGTATCATGACTAAGATTTCCAGGATGTGATATAGGTAATATTTTTCGTGCCAACCCTAATTAGAATGAGTAAACGCAATTATCTTGTGAATCATCTTTCACAAGTCAGCTATCTCCCATTGCTCGAGGATTATTGAGGAGGAAGATTGGAAAAATGAGCGCCATCTAGTCCCTCGGATGACAACCAAAACTTGGAAGTATTGTTGATCAGACGTTCAGCTATTACAAGATGGCCATAACATGACATATTTATGACAAGTATTGAAAATCTAATCCTAGTAGTGTGTGTTTCACAGATGGATCTGCGCGATACTTATATATGATATGAGTGTTAAAAGTTACGTTCAATTAAACAATTTCACGAACAAAATAAAATCACTTTCAATACAAATACCATACAATGTTTTGTGCACAACTGCTCTATTTTGATAATGAAATGGGCGAATTTGTAATGAAAATAAACTTCAAAATGCATTTCAACATTCAATTAATCGAAAGGTTGCTGTGAATGGCAAACGTTGCCAACGTTATGATTACTAACAAATGGGAAAAGACGCTGTCATTTGAATTTCGTTTCTGTCCGATTTTCGTCTTTGGTTTTTAACTGCTTAATATGTTTGTCGGAAGTCCAGTTATAAATGAAAGTGACGATTTGGTTGTTCCTCTGGATATTGAAGAGTCTGCAAGAAGAGCATCTGCTCAGCAGTACGATAATGCATATAACAATTTCCTGGCTTGGTGTAACTGTTTTCCTGGCATACTTAGAAGAAAAATAAAAAATATGGAGTTCATCAACTTTGTGGAGCCCATTCTGAAATCAGTTGTTCTCGATCAATTCTAGTGATCAATAGTTTTTCTTTCGTTTGATTTTCTACATTCTATCTCAATGCAACGCGAAACACGCAATTTGACCCAAGAGGAATGTGCCCAAGGGGTAGTTTCGCGAGAAAAAGGGTGGACATACATAAGAATTGCAGAAAGGTTTGGAGTTTCCCATACAAGTGTGTCCAGAATGTTGCAGCGATTCAGGGAGACAGGTATGAATGTCCGAAGACCACGGGTAACAACTGCCATTCAAGAACGTTACTTGAGAGTTTCTTCGTTGAGACAACGGTTTGCAACCGCTCGCCTCCTTCAAAATCAGCTTGAGCAAACTCGTGGGGTGCAAATAAGCACTCAGATAATAAGAAATCGCCTCAGAGAATATGATTTAAGGCCTCGTGTCGCGGCAAGAGGCATATCTCTTACTCCAGCCCATGGAAGGGCGCGTTTGGATTTTGCGAGAGAGCATACCCATTGGGAAGAGGCCGATTGGGAAAGAGTTCTCTTCACAGATGAGTCTAGATTCTGCCTCTATCATTGTGATCGGCGTTCCCTTGTATACAGACGTCCACATGAAAGATATGCTCAGTGCAATTTCCTGAATACTACTGGTTTCGGGGGAGGATCGATTATGGTATGGGGTGGAATATCTTTGACTGCTCGCACAGACCTAGTGGTCGTTGATAATGGAGTTATGAATGCTGATAAGTATATAAGGAACATTCTTGAAGAGCATGTTATGCCATTTGCCCCATACATTGGTGAAAATTTCATTTTTATGGACGATAATGCCAGACCCCATCGTGCGCATCGTTCAGGAGTACATTGAAGAGGTTGAAGTGTCTCGAATAGAATGGCCAGCAAGAAGTCCAGATCTCAATCCGATCGAGCAGGTTTGGGACAACCTCAATAGAAGGCTGAGAAGTTCAGAAAATCATCAAGCTACTCTTAATGACTAAGGAATCCAACTCGGAGAAATCTGGGAAGGATTAGATAAGAACATTTTAAGATCACCCATTTTGAGTATGAACCGTCGTTGCCGAGCTGTAATTAACGCAAGGGGTGGAAATACCAAGTATTAAATCACTTATCAGCATTTCAGTATTTTGAAAATTGTTCTTTCATCTTCTTTCACATAAGATACGGTGAAATCCTGAATTTTTCTTCCATTTAATGTGTCTTGTTTCGTTCAAAACCTTCCCGATAAAACATAAAAAATAAGTTATACAGTCAATGTAAGTTAACTTTCATTAAAATTGAGATTTTCAGAATGTGTGATAATTTTTGCGCTGTGTATATTTTTTTTGCAATTTAAGTCAATATCCCTATCTCATGTGAAGAAGTTTATTTCGATGGCGTTATGTTTACAAATACCTAAGCTTAGTGTATGACATCTACGATCTCTTTATTTCAACTACCACTAACCACTACAGCAGCTATTGCAAAACGTCAGAAGCAAAGTTGTACACCTGATACATTGTAGAGAATGTTAAAATTTGTGAAAAGCGCCACCTACAATTGATTAAACGAAACATATCCCATATTCCCAAAACTGGCGAAACAAAGCTCAATTCAATCTGTGTGTTGAAAAAGGTTCATCTGACGATGACCTGCCCTCAGAAATATCAACAGCATCTTATTTTTCGAAAATATCTGAAATTTGGAAACGATTCTGTATTAGCTGGACGATAATTTTGTCTGCATTACATTAACAAGATATTATCAAGAGATGAAATCAGTAAGATAGGTACGGGCTGTATTTTTGATAGCATTTTATCAAAATTCAAATTTCACCACAACATTTTCGTATTCAACTTTTTTCCCAATCAGCAATAATAACAAAGATAGAGGTTTAGTAATTTACAGTTGAATCCAATTCATTGATCCGCCTTTTTGTTACACCCTTCTCAAACACGAATCACAAATAATGTCTAACAGAAGCTTCAAAATCGACCGAACACCACAACTCAAGTGACTAAAACAAATATTTAATCGGATGAAATATCATTCTTTGTTTACCTGACATAAAATCCCTTTTTCTCTTTTGGAATCAGTGTGTGTTCAGTGAAGAAAACTGATAACGTACACAGAATGCATGTGTGTGTTAGGAGTGTAGATAACCCACATTTTTATATTGTGCACACAAGAAAAGTGACGCTATCCTCAAATATACCATCTAGATATGCTTCGTCGGTGATTAAATATCAATAAGAATCGAGTCGTTACGCCGCGCGATGTACAGGGTGCGCAAAATTGAACTATAGTCAGTTCAAAATGCTTCGCAATTGTAAGCCAAATTGAATAATGCATTGGTCAAGAACTGCTATGTCAGAGGGCCTTCTTTATCTACGTTATCATACTTCATTAATCCATTATGATAATAATAATTTTTTGTACAACTGCCATTAAAATTGACACTTCCAATGACAGCAAACAATGTTAAAATTGATTGTTTACGTGGAAGCGTGTTAAAAATATTTTTAACATTAGTGTTAAAAATATTTTTAGCACTTCATTTTCTTATGATGAAATCAGATGAGGAAAATTCAGCAATTGCAAATTTTCATTATCAATATTTAACAATCATTACTTATGAACATTAATATTAATCGTAAAACTAGAACAATTACAAACATTAATGCCCTGTGACGTTAGAGAACATCGCAACATCGTTCTTTCGAAAATCCTATCCAGAAATACAGAAAGAGATCATCTCGTACGAATAATTTTTTTTTATACGAAAGTAACGTAAAAGGGTGAAAAAAAATTAAAGTCACAACGTCTAAAGTATTCTTCTACAACATGTGGCAGAGAAAGGAAACGGTGTGATTAGACAATTCAATAATATTAATAAAGTTTATTATCTGTAAAGCTACAGGTATAAACATCTATCACGGAGGCGTGAGCCTGTACATGATTTAACGTATTTCTCCTAAAATAACCTCCATAGCCATTTCTAAAAAAATTCAACCCCAGTATTGAAAGAATCTAACAAATTTTCTTGAAGCCAACGAAAAAGTCATCCACGAACATATATGTAAAAAAAACAATGAAGTCATGGTTATTTTCGTGTTATACCCTCTGTGGAAAAACTCGTATTTTTCGCCTAATTTCAATCGGAAATCGCTACCCACCTCCAATCAGAAAAGGTACGGATATTTCTGGCCGTCGTTAAAAATAAACTCACGCGATATTAAGTCAAGACACTCACCTGAGCTTATTCATAATTTGCTGTTCTGGCTTGACGCCATTGCTAGAGGAGTTCCTCAAGATGCTAGCCGTGCATTGCAACGCTGTCGATAGATTTTTGTGCACCTTAACCCCTCTGCTTTTCACCAACATCAGCAAGTTAGATTGACCGTCCACCAGATCTTTGTATTCCCTGCGAAGAGAAAATCATAAATTTCAGTCAACTGAAATATCGCATCAAGAAAGTTGAGGAAATAGGTATATTTGTCAGGGGCCAAATCTTTTCAAAAAATTGTTGCCTAACAATGAAAAAGAGAAAACACTTCGAACTATAAAGCTGTGTGACTCCTTAGTCAGACAATTTCTGGATTTCATAAATCTTTTCAGAATCGTAAGATTTTTTTTTTTTTTTGAGAGGAGTCTGATTTAGACTCCGAAATCATTAGGGTTCGAATTGTTTTCTCTTTTTTCATTGTTTGTTTTGTTTTTGAGAAGATTTGGCCCCTGACAAGTGCCCAAGTTTCTCCTATTATTCAAAATTTTCTATTTACTGTTTCTTGTTTCAGAGACAGCGAGTGACTGACTATCCTAAAAAAAAACTTCCACAAAATGCGAAGACCTTCCATAAAATATTGTAAAAGACAAATTTAAAATGTGTAAAAATGGTTAGACTATTAGAAAATATGTTATCCGACAGAAGGTTCCGAGATTTTGTCGATAACAATAGTAGTAATTTCGAAACTTTGAATAATGGTCTTCCACAAGGTTCATTTTGAGCACCTCTTCTATTAAATTTGTATTTGTGTGACATTCCAACTACTTCTTCGGAAAAATTTATTCATGCTGATGATATTGCTCTGGCTTTTCATCATTCTAATTTTCAAACAATAGAAAGTACCCTTTCCGCAGATTTGGATATAATGAAAAATTATTTTTTTAAGTGGCGTTTGCGCCCGAATGAAAATAAAACCGGGGTTTCGTGTTTTCATTTAAATAATCATCAGAAATATAGAAAATTGAGTGTGACTTTCGGTTCTTCTCCCTTAAAACATAATTTCAATCCTAGATACCTGGGAATCAAACTTGATTAATCATGTGAAAAAATCTATATCAGCGTCTAAATGCAATTATGTTTCGGCGATTTGGGCGGTAGATCTGATGCCCGGAAAAACTTTAGTGGCATGTTTCCAGGACGGGCATTGAAAATTTAAAATGGCTATATCCTTTTCTCCAGGCCGAATCGGAAAAAATTGTATTCGCAAAAAGTATTTCTTTTAAACTCAAGAAGGGTTATTCACGAATATAGATCTAAGAAGACGACTTCTCGTGTATTTTTTTTGAGGTTCTAGGACTTCCAGACATCAACTTTCGTTTTTCGAATGGGAAGACCCATTTTTGATTGCATAAATAGATTCTCTATTGAATTCTGAGTCTTTTTGATTCCAAAAGTTTGAATATTTCCTAAGAAAATTCTCTTTAAATGAGGAAAATTTCAAAATTGAACTCTGTTGAAATACAGAAAACTTCGAGGTTTTTTCATTAAAAATTCTCATTGTTGAGAATCTCCGAGAAGAAAGGCTGATGCTACTTCTCCGAAAGCAGGATTTTCAGAATATGATACAGGAGGTCACAAATTCTTCGCCAAAATTAGTGACGAAACATCAAATAATCGTTTTTTCAAATTGGATCCCCATTTTTTGAAGCATTTTCGAAATCATCGTCAAAAAATAATAGGAGCATACGTCCAAGATTTGTATCCCAAAAATAATATTTTTCGAGATATTCAGGAAAAACGATTGTGTCTTCAATTTTCAATCTCATTCCGAATGTGTTTTTTTACTGGGAAAAATAATTAGCGGTCAAGTGAAATTTTCTGAAATCTCTGTTATCGAGAAAATATTTTCTTATAGTTCAGACGAGTTCAGTTTTCATTTATTTTTTAAAGTTTGAGATAGTTTCCTCAAACTCTTAATTCTGGAGAATTTCTTTTTTGTCATGGCAGGGAAATTTGAATTTTCAGTAATGAAATTGTTACATGTTCTATCAATTATTCTTTCAAAATTATTACAAATTATTTTTTTCTGCATTCCTGAAAATTTTTTACGTTGATTTCACTTATACTCACACTGAGAACTTTAAATCAATTGTTGCTCTCGCATTACAGATGATAATTCATAAACTTAACTCGTCTGAACTATAGAAAATATTTTCTCAATAACAGAGATTTCCAAAAATTTCACTTCACTGAGATTGAAAAAATATTCATTTTGCGATGAAAGTCTTGGACGTATGCTCCTATTACTTTTTGACAAAGATTTCGAAAATGCTTCGAAAAAATGGGGTTCCAATTTGAAAAAAAACAATTTTTGATGTTTCGTCACTTCTAACATTGACAAAGAATTCGTGACCTGCTGTATCATATTCTGAAAATCAGGCTATCGGAAAAGAAGCATTAGCCTTTCTTCTCGGATATTTTTAAAAAAGGGAATTTTTAATGAAAAAACCTCCAAGTTGTCTGTATTTCAACAGAGTTCAGTTTTGGGTTTTTTTTTTCGTATTTCCTCATTTAAATAAAATTTTCTCGGGAAAATTCAAACTTTTGGAATCAAAAAGACTCAGAAGTCAATGGAGAATCTATTTATGCAATAAAAAATAGAATCTTCAAAAAATATACGAGAAGTTGTATTTTTACTTGAAGCTCACCTTTAGAATTTCAAACCTGAATCATGCGTTTTTCCTAAAAATATTCTATAGAGCCATATTCATAAATAACCCTGTAATATGTACAAGTCAAAGGCTCACCCTGTATACATACCTACTCTATCGCTTCATTTCGAAAGAATTTTCACTGATTATTCAAGATTAGAATAAAGTAAGGAGAAATAATTATTTTGAAAGAACCTTGAAGAAAAATAATCTCCAATCAATGGGGCTTTTATACTTCTATTTTCATGAATATGTAGAATTCCATTAGAATTTTTTTTTCAATATGAAGGTCCGAAAGTCTTATTGTTTTCTGATAATCATCAATGGTTTTATTTTCAAACTGAATTGAATATTTCGAGAAATATCTTTTCAAGGTTTTCAGTTCCAGACAAAATCAATTGAAATTCATTCATGAATCTCAAGAATTTTCAGAAAATTTAAGAATAAACAGCCCTCTGATCTCTGCAATATTCCATAATAATCCTGCATATAACACTTCTTATTCTTTTTACTGGTATATATTTTTGTTTTTATGCTTTACGTAGGAATTTGTCTTTCATTTTCATTTTAAAAAATGTTAGGATGTCCAAAATGACCTTAAACTTCATTTTGTTCAGATTCATGCAGCTCACAAGTTATCAGAAAATATAAGAATTCATTCCCAAACCTTGACTATAATTATCAATAATATTCTATTCATATTTACTTGTACGAGATGACTTCTCCCATAATTTTCTGATTCGGATGATAAGGATAGGCAACAACAATAACACATCTTCCGGAAGCTATCAAATCGGCAACCTCTATCATCCCACCTATGCTTCTAGTTTGCGAATCCACCACAAAGAAGAGAATGGAAGCAGATTCTTTAGCGTTGTGTTCTTCCACCAAGAGCTCCGGAGCCCACATAGACACTTGCTGAAAAAACACCATTCATTACATTCAATTTACACGAGAAAAATTCAAATTCACTGGCAACATTTCTTAAAAAAATTTTAAGCACTATCGTAGAACACGAATACTCACAGGATTATAAAAGGAAATTCCCTCTCTCCGAAGGGCAGGAATAGGAATCATTACATTCAATTTACACGAAAAAAGTTCAAATTCACTGGCAACATTTCTCAAAAAAATTTCAGACACTATCGGAGAACACGAATACTCACAGGATTATAAAAGGAAATTCCCTCTCTCTGAAGGGCAGGAATAGCTGTGTCGGCCCTCCAAGTGGTAGGATTGCAGGAGCCCCCTAAGAATACTTCGCACTGTTTCTTGCACTCTGAAAGAAGTTACGGGTGTCAGAGCGAATGTAAATCATGGTAATAAATCTTTCCGATGCATTTCAATTGAGTCGGCATTGTTTAAATGGAAGTTATGGGTGAGAAAATTGAAATATATGGTAATATATTAATTTCAATTTGTTGAATGCAACAATAATTCCTTCAATTCCAATTTACTGCCGCAAATTGATGGCAGTCTTCAATTAGTTTATTGAAAACAATCACTGAGGGAACCACAAGAGACGGTCTGTTTTTTACTCACTTGCATAGTTGTTAACTTGGCCATTCCTCTGCTGTTTGGGGCCCTGCTTTTGCATTTCCTTGACGAGAACACAAAATTCTCCAAAAGTAACGTAATTTCCATTTCGTTTACTACACTGTCTTGCACATTGAAGCATCGCTGAGACTGTAAGTGAAGAACATACACATAATTAAATGGTGAATAAGTTAATTCTAGTTTTGTTTAATTAAACATTAACGGGAAAAACAATTTCAAGCAACGGCTTTTGGCAGTTGCGAGTAAGGTTATGTTGTTATTGATTTCATACGTTTGACATTACGGGGAATTGTAGGAACCTGTAATCATCTGTGGTCCTGATTAGTATACAGCTGCTCCAAAAGTATTCATTCTTAAATTTTTATATTTCATTCCGGAGATAATACCAAATATTTTTCAGATTCAATACGAGTACATCAAATAATTGGATAAATTCGATTTGATTGGTAACCTAGTGGTGAAAGAGCGAAATATCAAATTTCTCAGTCTGTTGTAGATAGTTATTTAAACTATTACATCCTACGATGAGTTGAACTCTGTAGTAAAAGCAACTCTAGGTCAAGGTGATGGGTAAAGTTCAATGAATTACTTGAACAGTTTATTGTGGCTTACAGAATTGCATTGTTCTGAAACACGCAATAATGTAATTTTTTTCTGATTAATGTTCAAGCTTTATATACATATCTAAAGAGTGCAAAACTTGTGTGATCAGTAGAAAATAGAATTTTGAATGATGGCACTATTTCATTTTCGTTTCCATTTGTATCTGCGTAATATTTGTGACAGTTTTATGAAAAAAATTATTCTGATAGGAAGGGGCATTTCTGAAAGTTTAGACATCAGTTCAATTTACTTTTTCAGTGGTATTTGTGTTTGAATACAGATGAAACATAGGTTTCGAGTTTTTATATGAATCTTTAAGGAGAAATCAGAAAATTGAATGTGAATTTCTTTTTTTATATTTACAGAACCTTTTGGGCTTTCGGACAGAATCATCCGAGAACAACCTTAAGGTCCTTAAGAAAGGATGACACAAGAACTAAAAGAAGTTGCGCTTTTGAAGAAATGACATAAAATAGGACATTAACAGTGTTGCATAGCATCTTTGGGTATTGAAAACTCTTCAAGATTCTCACTTACATGAAAATACTCACTATCGATCAGATGCGTGTCTGATGGAAAACAATGTCTTCGTTGCAATTTTTTTCACAATAGCTTCACCAGTTCACCACAACCTCAAACAACAATAATACAATCGAATTCCCGAAAAAATTACATTGATTTATAGGTTTGTTCCGATATCCAGACCGGAGATAAAGGTGGATGACAAAAAGTTATTAATAAATCGTTGAAACAATTAATTGTTCTCATGATAATCTAACGATTGCACATCTGCGCGATTCTGTCCAGGTTATAGTAAATGGCCAGTCTCTTTTCAATCCATCAGCTGAAAACTCTCTTTGAGAAAATTAGGGAAGAAAGTTTCATTTTTTGAAACAGCTTTGGATTTTTAATCTCAGTCTTTGAAACAAAGTTCAGTAGTGAGGCACCGAAATTAGAAATATCCAAGGTTCTTTGATAAACAATACCCTCCAATTACATGGAGTGAACAATATCAAATTTGGGGCATGAAATGTGCAACCAAAATTAAAACAACGATCAGAAACTGAATGAAAATCGACAAGAATGATCTGATTAAATGAATGTGATTCTTAGTACGAAAGAATAGTTGTTTATATTATAAATGCAGAAAGCACTCTTAACTATTCTTCGACGAGTTCAAAATAAAAAAACGATATACAAAATGACGAAATTTTGAGAAAATACTTTCTCTACGCATTATAGGTCATTTTCTCTGATTCATTGAATTTTTATTGAAATTAATGGGATATTTTCATGAATAGTGTTCAGTGATTTTTGCATTGAAAAATGTCGATTGGCAGAACTGCTTTCTTTGTCACGAATTCGACAAATAATAAATAAATTCGTGGCAGAACGCCAACCTGTAAGCAATAAATATTACTGTGAAAATAGTGCGAATCTGAGAAATTCTTGCATGATTAGAGAGAATTACAGAAAATTAAGGATTTTGCGTTCTTTTATTTACTGAGTGCGTCATTTATCCGTAATTGCGTAGTTTCCACAACACTCAACATCATAAAATAAATTAGATAATTGAATCGTAAAGGTGAAACCGTCTTTCTAAAATTACGAGAAATATTGTTGATAGGATGAAGACATTTTCACTTTACGATTCAATTATTCATGGGGATTTATAGTGGGAAAAACATTTAGTACAAAAATTTAAGATTAACTAGTCAGATATGACAGTTGTCTTCCATGAATGATAAAAAACATATGGATTAGAGTCAATATGTATTTCGTTTCTGAAAAATTTCAAAAATACATCATCTTTTGACACAAAGTTTAAAATTTGCATTTTTATGAAAACTAGTTTTTTGGAAAACTAAATTTTTGAGATTCGGTTTTCTAGGAATAGGTGGATTTCAGAGGAAAGGTTTGTTTATGAAAAACTACCTGACCCCACAGACTTCGTACTGCTTCAATCGATGAATAAAAAAGCACCTTTAATATTATTATGAACTATCATGGTATAATACCTTGAAAGTGGACATAAAATTGTCCTTTACAATTAGTCCAGTCAATGAGGGCGAATATTAGACATTACCTGCGAATTCTATCAAGATGCTTCGATTTTGATTAAATTTTGGATATAAGCTATAATTGTCTCCTACTCCTACCCTGTGCCGATTTATGCTTATTATTTTTGAGGGATGAAACCAACCCCTTTATCCAAAATTAAAAGAAACTTGTTCTGACATAAATTGAAGTAATTTTTGGGCCTCAGTAGCGTTTTATAAAGTGTTATGAAGGTCTTCATATACCTCAAAACCGTATAAACCACCCTCTTCCGGCATAAAATGTGTGAAAATGGGTCTTCATTAATATAATAATTGATTAATTTAAATCAATTTTATAACAGTATTTTGGATCAATGTTGGTTTTAGTTATTTTTATTTTTCAACCCCTAAAAGCAACCCCTATCTGTTCCAAATAACAAAATGAAATTATCATTTAAACTTTTCATTTATTCATCACTTTATTCAAGTGAAATTAATACTTTTTGTGTCAAAAAATTAATCTGATTTTGAGTCACCACTGTTAATTATTTCTTCATCTTTGCCAAAGATTGCACAACTGTTTTGGCAGTTAACACCTGCATATTCCCCACATGTAGCGTTACAAAAAAAGACTCAGTTTTCTGCAGGTGCATGACGCATTGCATACTTTTTTGCAGTTACAAAAAATCATTTTCAACAATTTTTGTGGTGCAGTGTTTTTTGCATTTTTGTGGGCTGCAAATATCTATTGGTACGATTTCAACCGCAATCAACTGAATTGAGAGCTTAAATACCTAGCCAAATTTAAATTTGATGATTTAAGGCAAGCATTTCTGCCTTCGATTGTGGAATTACCGGTAATGGTTGTCGGAAGTCACCAGACCAAAGGATCAATGCGCCCCCAAAACATCCGTTTAGTCAACTCAAAATACACAGTAATTGTTTCCATATATAATAGTAGAATGGAGATTTGTTGAAAACATTTCGTCATAAACTTTTCCGTAGTGTTCGGAAGAAAGATAGGTATAATAACACATGGAATCAGATGCGTTAATATTATTAGAAAATGTATTTCACCGAATTAATATCAAATATAATAATTTCACGAAAACGCTATCAACCGTAGCGACACTTACTGGCGTTATTCGCAAAATGAAAAATGATTTCCTATTTTTTTATTCCATTTCATCCAATTTTTCAGTTTTAATGTATTATATGTTAACCTCGTCGTAGAAGAATCCAAAAATAATCTTTCATAACAAACAGTTCATCCAATCTTGAGTTATAAATGGTGAAATCAACAAAATGGCCGACTTACTTTTATATATTAAGATTTAGAGCACCCCACTGTCTACATTTCGAAGTCATCCTCATTTTTTAAATTGAGCTTTATTATGATACTTTCAAGAAAAAGCAAGAGGATGTAACCAATTCTGTTCAGCAAGTGGAACTTCTTTTTTGACGCTACTGGATGTCGCCATTTTTATTTATATACTCAAAAGGTATGTGGGATACTAAGGGGGCCAACTAAGGCAGAAATTGGTGTCAAAAGTTATAGAATCTTGGAATATTTTCAGATAACATTCATTGAGATTGTGGCAAGGTGTATGTATCTTGGGACTTAAACACTGAAATCGAATTTTTCACAATTTTCTCTCCAAGAGATTCTGAGGAGATGAATTTTCACTGAATAATTTTTCAATACCCTGTATACGGAACTAGAGAAATTAATTTGACTCCTGGCCTTTCTTCTTTTGGTCGTTTTATCGCCTGAACCTTTGCGGTTATGGAAAAAAGTTGAAAAAACCAATGCAAGGCAATCATTTTCTCATTAGGACTGCGTGAGTCAGCCTACAATCTCTTTGTTCAGACCAAGGTGAGCTCGACCTGACAATGATTTCATATGAAAACACATTTTTCCTCATTTAAACATTTTTGTTGTGATAGTAATAATTATGGTCTGTTTTGCTTTTGTTCCATATATCGTGAATCATTGGATTTTCTTTGTGAATTTTCCATTTCTTTGTCGGTGTGATAAAAGCTTTAAAGGTAATGAAACTGAGAGATTCTATAGGGTGTTGCAATTAGTTGTGAAACATTTGAAACAGCCGGTGAAAAAAATTTATTAATTTATTGAAAATTAATTAATTAATTTTAAAACTCAGAGTCGAACAAATCTTCAATTTTTTCTAAGAATTCCTCTGAACTATCAATGCCTAACTATAAAATTTCAAGTGTTTTTCTGGAGGCTTTCTCTGAAATATTTCAACGAATTAATCGCCCTGTGTTTGACTTTGAGAAAATAAACTGTTGCATTGAATTCCTAGATTAATTCTTGAATAAATTCGTGAAAAACTCATGGCAGTTGATGCGTAACCAAAACAACGTCGATCCATATATTAATTTGAACTAATTAATATTAAATAATTCACTTCGTCCATTCTTATGCGCGTGTGGAACATAACCCATTGGGAGCCTCTTAAATGTGCAAATTCATTATCGAAACGAAAAACATGATAATATCTGGACATATTCTACAATAATTGTCAACACTCCGAATATTGAACGAGCGAATACTTCACGTTTTCGGCAGCATACGATCCGAATCGGTTGACATCATTTTTTTAAACAACCGAGATTTCGATTCGTGTTATCGGAGGCAGGAAATACATGGAAATTAGCGGGCAACGAACGTTCGTTGTCGGAGTTGAACATACAGAGTGTTTCTGCATTGGTGGTACGAAGGAAAAAGTCTTGCTTCAGCAACTTTTTGATTTACTGTAATTGTTTCGTATCTGTCACCGTTTCAGAGAGAAATTACAAAATGGAATTGTTTTCAGTCATGACAAACTTCAAAAATAAATAATGTATATTAAACTGTACACAGTGCCCCATAATTTGGTTGAGACTGCAATATCTTAGCTATTATTAGAGAGACATGTGGTTTTCGCGACCCTGTATAACTTTTTAGTGAAACTTTTAAATCAACAAACAGAAATATTCCAACTACTTTTGTTCCTGAAATACAGGGCGAAAACGAAACTGTTTACTTTTCGAGATGTTACTACTTCTCAGGCCCTGTGTAAGATAGAAAAAAAATAAAACTGCTTTTATAGATATTTTCACCTGAAAATCAGCGGATTTTTCTACAGCACTGTTTTTGAAATTGGGCATACACTTGTTTTTTTTGAATGAAATACCCTCTTTATTTCAACGTCAAATTTTCGCAAATATTTTTCTGAATATATTGATGTATCACAACCTATATTTTGATAAATTTTAGCTTGAAAAATAAGAAACATCAAAATTTATGGTTATTTTCTTAATAGTAGGCCATGCATTTTTTCTGACATGATACATAAAAGTTGAACATATAAAAAAATATTATTATTAATACATTATCATTTTTTCCTCAACTTTTTTCAGTTCATGTTTGAGGGTGATTTTTTGACTTATGTTTAAAAAATAAATAGGTTCAAACACATAGCAATTTAAAAAAGTAATGATTAAATGGATGTGTGAAAAAATTCATCGTCTACCATTGAAAAAACAGACATGAAAATCGATTTTTCTGATTTTAGAAGCTAAAATCTATTAAATATTAAGTTGTGATACCCCAATGTATCTGGAAAAATAATTGCAAAAATTCGACGTTAAAATGTACAGGTTGTTACATATGAAAAATACCAATTTTGGGCCGAATTTCAAAAACAGGTCTTTTAATAAATCTTCTAAATACGGTACTGACTTTTATGTAAAAACTAGCTGACCCGGCAGACGTCGTACTGCCTCAATCGATCAATAAAAAAGCAACTTTCATATTATAACAAACTATTATGGTATAATACCTTAAAAGTGGACATAAAATTGTCCGGTACAATTAGTCCAGTCAATGAGGGCGAAAATTAGGCATTACCTCCGAATTCTATCAAGATGCTTCGAATTTGATGAAATTTTGGATATAAGCTATACTTGTCTCCTACTCCTAGCCTATACCGATTTATGCTTATTATTTTTAAGGTTGAAAACAACCCCTTTATCTAAAATTAAAAGAAACTTGTTCAAACGTGAATCGAAGTAATTATATGTGGGCGAGATAAAATTTGTGAGGCCCCTTGATGAAAAAAGGTTTTCATAAGAAACAATCGAAATTGGCAAACATTTAATAAAATATATGTGACGACTTATGAAGTAAAAATCAAATATGAATTGTCGGATTCTAGCCCCAATTAACTGCTTAATTATGCCATCATAGTTCAGCTGGGATCTGTTTCGATAGAGAGGGTTGCCAAAGCAAAAAGTCTTTCCTGATACATTGTATTTCGCAGATTATTTTTTTATCAGCTTTAATTTTGAGAATTTTTTTCCAGCAGAGGCTGTACTCATCGGTATATGGTCAATAAAAATCGAATGAATAACTTCTTGCATGCTGTTTTTTGCTATATATTGAAGAAGCGGTCTCACATCTTCAATGAAGACTGTACATTTAAACAGGGTATTCCGAATTGTTTGATTTTGTCCGTTTCTGGTACTAAATAGGTAAAACTTCGAAAGGTGTCCTGGGCTCGATTTTCGTGAAAACACCAGTAGTGAAAACCGTTTCACCATATCTTTATTTGTTTCGAAGATATAATATAATTTTGATATTTTATCGATTTCGACGATGTGCCATATCTATATTTTCTCCAAAATATCTAAAACTTTTCACTAGCAGTTTTTTACTGGGACTAAGAGCCATTTTTAAATTTACATCTCTAATTTTTTTATGATATAAGATGAAAAAATGCATTCGTTTTTAAAGGAAAGAAGTTTTTTTTCCACCCTCAGTAGATGAGACAAAAAATGAATGTAGTGTATTATTTCTTGTGAAAATAGCCCATAAAAATTTCAATCGTTGTCAAATATTTTCGTAAATAAAAATGTTATGGCACACTTTCGAAATCGATCAAATATCAAAATTTAGTTATATCCTAAAAAAATGAAGATATCGCGAAACGGTTTATTCTAATATTCTAACTGATTTAGGGCGGTGGAGATTCGCTCTTGTCACCTTCAGGTGGCGATCAGAGTAAACTGATAGGTATTCCTTGCACGATTTAGGTTTGTGTGAATTTCTGCAAATATATTGCGCTATAGAATATTTATAAATGAGCTGAGAGGTTTGAAATAGATTCATCTGTAAATAAAATGATTTATCTAAGAGGGAAACGGGATCATAGGGCCGCGAGGCCGTGAGCGGTCGCCCACGTCGCCCACGCCCAGTTACGCCACTGCGTATAAAACAAACCCTCTCTGCATAAAATGTGTAGAAATGAGTCTTCATTAATATAATTAATTTCAATCAATTTTATAACAATGTATATTTTGGATCAATGTTATTTTTAGTTACTATTATTTGTCAACCCCTAAAAGAAATCCCCATCTGTTGATAACAAAATGACTATATCGTATAATAAAATAACGTAATACTTTTTGTGTCACAAAATTAATCTGATTCCGAGTGGCTGTCGCCACTGTCAATTATTATTTCTTCGTCTTTGCCAAAGATTGGACAACTGTTTTGGCAGTTAACACCCGCACATTCCCCACATGTAGCGTTACAAAAAATATTCAGTTTTCCGCAGGTGCATGACGCATTGCATCCACTTTTTTTTGCAGTTACAAAAAATCATTTTCAACAATTTTTGTGGTGCAGTTGTTTTTTGCTTTTTTATTGGCTGCAAATATCTAATGGTACTATTCCAAATGCAATCAACTGAATTGCCAGCTTTATTACCTAGCCAAATTTGAAGTTGATCGTTTAAGATTTAAGGCAAGCATTAATTTCATCGGCAGCAGTCGATTTTGGAATTACCGGTAATGGTTGTCGGAAGTCACCAGACAAAAGAATCAATGCGCCCCAAAAAAAAATCCGTTTAGGCAACTCAAAATACACAGTAATCGTTTCCATATATAATATTAAAATGGAGATTTGTTCAAAACATTTCATCATAAAATTTTTCGTAGTGTTCGAAAGAAAAACAGGTGTTATAACACATGGTCAGATGCGTTAATATTATTAGAAAATTTAGTTCACCTAATTAATATTAAATACACGAAATTGCACGAAAACGCTATTAACCGTAGCGACACCTACTGGCGTTATTCGCAAGAAGATGAATTATTTCCTATTTTTTTTCCATTTTATCAAATTTTCCTGAGTTTTAATGTATTTTATGTTAACCCCGCCGTAGAAGAATTCAACAAAAATCTTTCATAACAAACAGTTCATCCAATTTTGAGTTATAAATGGTGTAACCAACAATATGGCACTGTTAGTTTTATATATTAAGATAATAGGTCTCTTTAATAATAGATCAGTGCAGTTTCAACCAACACAATGTATGGGACACAGTGTACATCAATAAATTACACAAAAGAAAATATTTCGTAGATTGTTTGTCGCTCTAAATGAATCGAATATACTTTCATTCCCATTCTCTCTCAGAATTTCTTTTTATTCTGTGTTGAAAATTACATACACGTATACAGGGTGATACTCGCAAATACAGCACAGTCAATCCTACGCCTTTTCAATGGGGACACCTGCATGTTTTTATATGTATTCAAATTTTCCAAGTAGCGTATGTTCCAGAACTGTAACTTGTGAACAATTTATTGAAATGACATGAAATTTTGAGGTATCAATTAAAGATGAAACTTTTGAAAAAACAATTTCCGAAAGTATCCGAAAAATTACGAGAAATTTTTCATTATAAGGCAACAATTTCGTCGAAATGATTTAATCCTAATATAATAAATTACAACAACGAATAACTCTTCGAAATCTTTTCAATGAGTTCATTTGGAAGACTGAGTATAAAAAACCCAGAAAAATTTAAAAAAATGCAAAATCCTTCACGAATTAACTTTAATCGATATTGTTTCAGACTGCCTTAGACTTTTCTAGCGCAAGTTGAACAAAATTGATCATTTATACAACTGCAGTAGGTCATCTGAGGATTTCCGATAGGGTGCCTTAAAAAAAAAAATCTCACAGTCACCCTGATTTCGTAACGAAATAGGCCGAACAATCGCTACATAGCGATTATAAGTCGCTCGATTGATAAAAGCATGCGTACATGCTAATGATTTACTCAACAATGAACATTGTATTGTTGTCAGAATCGTCACGTAGTAGGATGACACTGGTAATAAAAATAAACAGCTGATAGGTTGTAAACAGCAGATGAGATTAATTTCTTCGCGGGCACGTAGACAGGCGCGGGCGACAGACAAATGGGGGAGAGGAGAAAAAATTTCAGATTTTGAATATCGATAAAAAATTAGATTAAGTGGAGGAAGTAATCTCTATAAATAGAATTTTTCTCATCCTATTGAAACTGACTAATGTTGAGATAAATTTGAAGGGGTCACGAATGTATAAATTAGGATGTTTGAATTGTTTTGCTTCGTTTGGTTCAATAATGTCTCCAAGGTAGGATGAACAAGTAAGTTTTTTTTCCCCGAAAAATTTTTTCGTATCAAGTCATCAATTGTTTTGTTACTCGATGTCGTATTTACTGAACAGGCAGTAGTAGCTATAGCTTGTTATTTTTAGTCTGGGTTCACAGCAATTCAAGAATCAAAGGAAGAACAAATTGAATTTCAAAAAATGATAATGTGTGAAAGAAAAAATGACAAACTTTCTAAATGTATACACATTTTTTTTCTGAAACTTTTCTGGGGTTCTCTCCCAGTCTCTGAACCAAAAATCAATTATAAAAATGTTCAAAGGCGTAAAACTTGTCCACTTATTTGTTAGGGACCAAATCGTTCAAAAAATTGTTGCCTTACAATCAAACCATGAAAAGATTTAAAAAAAACTAGTGAAACCTTTCATAATATAGGGTGTTAACTTTAAAAAAAATTGCCACCTACCTTGAGCTTTGGACGGATATAACTGCATCTCGTTGAAAACAGTTTCTAGAGAATGCTCAGGAATGTGTACTGTGTGTCCTAAACGGACACAAATTGCATTAAAAACCTCCCTGCAACAAAAGAAACAACATTGAAAAAGATATCTATGAAAAATACACTTTGAATTGATTTTCTATCAAATATATTGCAGTTGAAATAAAACAAAACATTCATCTCATTTCCATAACATAGATTGTTCATTTCTTGGTAAATCTGGGAAATCTAGGGGACCAACACTTCTGGTGATGCGTGTATTTGAACCTGAAAAATATTCCGTCTATTTTATAATATATTTCGTATATATTGAAAAATACACAAGACTACTTTCACAATATTTCAATAAATTAAACATCTAATAAGTCGACATGTTTCGGGTTTTATCCCATTCTCAAGACTGAATGGGATAAAACCCGGAACATGTCGACTTATTAGATGTTTAATTTATTGAAATAAGAAACGTAGTCTTGTGTTTTTATTTTTCAATTAAGAAAATATATTGAAAATAGGTTCTCTAAAAAAATTCTGGACAGGAAATTTTTAATGCCATGTATATTTTGAGAATTACTGAAGAGAATCTCATCTTCTCGTATATTTTTTGGAGGTTTTGGGACTTCCGGTTTTTCCGGAAGTGACATCAACTTCCGTTTTTCAAATGGGAAGACCCATTTATCATTGCATAAATAGATTCTCCATTGAATTCTGAGTCTTTTTGATTCCAAGAGTTTTAATTTTCCTGAGAAAATTTTCTTCAAATAAGGAAATGGGAAAAAAAAATCTCAACATTGAAATCTGTTGAGATACAGACAACTTCGAGGTTTTTCATTAAAAACTCTTATTTTCGAGAATCTCCGAGAAGAGAGGCTGATGCTCATTTTCCAATAGCGTGATTTTTAGAATATGATACAAGAGGTCACAAATTCTTTGTCAAAGTTAGAAGTGACGAAACATCAAAATATCTTTTTTTTTAAAGTGGAACCCCATTTTTTCGAAGCATTTTCGAAATCTTCATCAAAAAATAATAGGAGCATACGTCCAAGACTTTTATCCCAAAATGAATATTTTTCGAGATATTCAGGAAAAACGATTTTGTCTTCTATTTTCAATCTCATTTCGAATGTGTTTTTTTACTGGTCAATAATTAGCGGTCAAGTGAATTTTTTGGAAATCTTTGTTATCGAGAAAATATTTTCTATAGTTCACACGAGTTAAGTTCTTGAATTATCATCTGTATTGCGAGAGCAACAATTGGTTTAAAGTTCTCAATGTGAGTAATAGTGAAAATAGAAAATATTTTCTATAGTTCACACGAGTTAAGTTCTTGAATTATCATCTGTATTGCGAGAGCAACAATTGGTTTAAAGTTCTCAATGTGAGTAATAGTGAAATTATCAGGAATGCAGAAAAAAATTATATTTTATAATAATTTTTAATGCTTTTGAAAAAATGATTAACAGAACATGTAACAATTTCATTACTGAAAATTCAAATTTCCCTACCATGACAAAGAAGAAATTCTCCAGATTTAAAAATTTGTGGAAATTATCCTAAGCTTCAAAAAATAAAGAAAAACTGAACTCGTCTGAACTATAAGAAAATGTTTTCTAGATAACAGAGATTTCCAAAAATTTCACTTGACCGTTAATTATTTTCCAGTAGAAAAACACATTCGGAATGAGATTGGAAATTGAAGACAAAATCGTTTTTCCTGAATAACTCGAAAAATATTTATTTATATATATTTATTTCCTCATTTGAAGAGAATTTTCTCGGGAAAATTCAAACTTTTGGAATCGAAAAGACTCAGAATTCAATAGAGAATCTTTTTATGCAATAAAAAATTGGTCTTCTCATTTGAAAAACGAAAGTTGATGTCACTTCAGGAAAAACCTAGTCCTAGAACCTTAGAAAAATATACGAGAAGTCGTCTTCTTACTTGAAGGTCACCTTTAGAATTTCAATCCTGAATCTTGTGTCTTTCCTAAAAGTATTCTCAAGAGCCATATTCTCGAGTAACCCTGTATATTCGTTCACAATAAAACAGCGCCTTTGCTGATTTGAAATTTTCTCTATAATCACATCGAGTAATAATTAACTGGTATAAACCTACCTGTTGAAACCTGGCAACCCAGTAGTACGTTCAGGTAAATAATAGACAACCCTATGACTGCACTGTGATATATGTATCTAATTATGACTTGTGCGCAATATATCTGAGTTGAAAATGGTAAAACTATAGGCTTTGTACACATGTTACATTTTCTTAGTTAGTATTTGATTAATGTATTTCGGAAATATTATAAATTGCAAATTAGATATTGAAATATAAACCACACATAATTCAATGTGGTTTTATTGTACACGACATGCACATTCTACATGTTTTATAATTCAAGTCCAGGATGAAATTTCTTCATTATCTTGATGTTGAAAAAATTTATGGAAAACCATTTTTCAAAAAATAATCAAAAACAATGACTCTCGAGAAATTCCATCGTGATCTCCCCACTACAACCTCGTTTTGGGTTAGGGAACGTAGGAGAATTGAAAAACCACTTTATGTAAAGGCCAACGTTTCGCAAATTCATTTTTGCATCATCAGGGCTCTAGAAAAAACATACCATGTCATATTCTCCTACGTTCCCTAACAAAAAAAAAAAAACCAGCAATATATTGAATAATTTTCGGAACGAAAATTCAAATGAAAGGTCCATTGCCCATTTTTCACGGTTCCTTGACGACTGTAGATCGAGCAGAATCGCAATTAGCCGTTCATCCCATAATGATTGTTTCATTTCGAGTAGGCCGTGGGCATGATGTCACGCTCCCAAACGGAGTTTGCATCATTGATTGCTGTGGGAACAAGAAAAACGTTTTCCTGGCTTCGACATGCCATCGCCATCGTTTCGAAAATTGATCGCAGTTCAACCAGCACGATCGTCTATTATTAAGGTTGATTCACACTTCCTGGCCCCAACGCTTGGTGAGCACGTTGAGGGGGTCCTTTATTTCGTTGTGGCCGAGCATGATACGTCAAAAGTACATTTGTATTGGTCACAAGGGAAGTCAAATATACTTCTCGCAATAATTAAAGGAACAGAAAAATTTTCCTAATTTTTTGGTGTTTTTCAACAGGCTGTATCTCAGTGAAAAATGGTCGTATGAGAAAATAAAAATCAACTTTTGAAGCTTGAAGACTCTAGTATCTGAATTTATTGGTTAACAATTTTTCAGAGTACGGGTAGCCATGCAATCCTCGGATAAAGCACGAAGAAATTTTTTTTTATTTTTCAAATTTTTATTTTTGCTCTACGCGCATGGAAAATTTTTTTTGAGCTAGAACGATGCAAAGCTCGCACAGCCTGTTTATTCAGGGATAATTTATTTTTCACCACCCATTTTGTCTTGGAGATATCCCATTTTAAATGCAAAAAGCCCCTTTTTCACTCAACTGCCGATATCTCCGGAACAACTGGAGGCCTAGCAAACCGACAGCCGGTTTTTTTTTGCAGAAAATTTCCTACAGAAATCGTTCATGTTCCATTAGGAAATTTTTTTTTTCACCTGTAACGGTTATGTTGAAAAAGCGCAAGAAAATGCCATTGTGACATTTGTTGGTTAACAGACTGTATCTTGGTCAATATTGGGAGGAAAGTTGAGGTTACAAGACAATTTTACAGCCTAATATACCTCAAGGACCCCCTGAAATCGGTAGATCGATCGATGAAGCTGTTTTCCTGGACCAATCGACTGAAATTTTGAAAGAATTAAGGGAACAAGGTTTTTGTTCCTTCAACTTGAGTTAATCTTTTTGAAAATTATTAGTTTAATTTTTTCAGTTATTAGTTAATTTTGTATTTTTGGAAGATCGAAAAAAAAGTAAAAAAAATATTTTTTAATTCCGAAAAAAAAATTTGGAAAGTTTGAATGAAAACTATTTTTTTTTTCCCGAGGACTAAAATTTTATTGATTGATTTACTGCCGGCATCAGCGTTACCCAAAGCATTCCACGTGGAGGTTGCACGGACGGATATACGCTTTTTTTTTGTGCTCAATCAAGTGTGTTCTTGATTCTTCAGAAATTAGAACCTGTGGTTTGTCAGCTTCACAATATTCGACGACCGAAAACTTATTGTTTCAAGGGTGTATTTATCAGTGTTGTTGTGTGTAATTTTTAGAAGAAATTAAAGCTCCACAGTATTTTATGAGAACGGCAAAATTCTATCGCAATTTTTTTTTGCAAGAGAAATTTTTCAAATTTATTATTATTATCATTTTATGATTGAAAAGAAACATTTAAATTTATTCTGAAAATATCAGAAAGAAAAATTTTTTTTTCATTGAGAATTTCGATTTTCTTCTCGATATTTTCAGAATATAATTCACAGTTTTTTTCCAATCGTGAAAAAAAGGCGTTTTCAAATATTCGAGATTTTTGAAAAAATTTTCTCAAATTTTTTTATAATCTCCAAAACATTCAAAATTGAGTAAACAGTGAATAAAATCAATAATTGAATCTTGAAAAGAAGAGGTCAACTTTAAGGAATGAAAACCTTGTTCCCTCAATTTTTTCAGAATTTCAATCAATCGGTCCCGGAAAATTGATGAATCGATCGATCTACCGATTTGTAAGGGTCTTTAGGGTACATAAGGCTGTAAAATTGTCTTATAACCTTAGCTTTCCCCCCAATATTGACGAAGATACAGTCCGTTAACCAACAAATGGCAAAATTGCATTTTCTTGCTTTTTTTTAATATTACTGTTATAGGCGAAAAAAATTTTTTTTTTAATTAAACATGAACGATTTTTGGAGGAAATTTTCTGCAGAAAAAAAAAACCGGCTGTCAGTTCGCTAGGCTGAGCTAAAACATTCTTGATGCCTGCTCACTTCCAGTTATACAGGAAATGTAAAAAAATAATTTTTTCGTTTCCAATTTCGATAGAGTATTCAATTCTGAATACACTTGTTGCATTCGTCTTAATACTTATCAAAATATCGAGAAAAAACTGGAGAAGAAAGGGACACAGGAGTATTCGGTATAATGTTTGTTATTCCTATTCTGAATATTTTAAGCCCAAACCGATTTCACATTTTTGAAGTCAAGGATTGTGAAAATATTGTATTATACATTTCTAGAATTTTGGAAAACTAGTTACAGGATGTTCCAAATGTTGGGTCACAAATTGGGATCAAGATTGGCTCATAACATTCGTTTTTCGAATCAGAACCCTATTTTTTATGATTGCAACATGTTAATGCTCCTGAAATTAATAATTCTTGAGTTATTTAGGATTTTCTGATTTTATGTTGTACGTAGTGTTAAATTCATGAAATCTGTTTCATATCAACAATGACCTCGGTCATAGAAGATAAATTATTTCTGAATTCATTTATCATTGTTGATATTAAACAGATTTTATGAATTTGACGCTACGTACGACATGAAATCATAAAATCCTAAATAACTCAAGAATTATTCATTTTAGGAGCATTAACATGTTGGAAAACTATCATCATTTTTCTTCGTAGAATCTAACGCAATCATGAAAAAAGGGTTCTGATTCGGAAAACAAAAGTTATGAGCCAATCCTGTTCCCAATTTTTTACCCAACATTTGGAACACCCTGTGCCGATTTTCAGAATTCTAGGAATGTACAATATTTCCACAGTCTTCGACTTCAAAAATGTGAAAACGGTTCGTGCTTAAGATATTTAGAATAGGAATAACAAACATAATACCGAATACTTTTATCTCCCTTTTTTCTTCAGTTTTTTCTCGATATTTCGAAAAGTATTTCGACGAATGCAACGATTCGAAAATGGGTGTATTCAAAATTGTATACTTTTGGAAATTGAAAAGAAAAAACATTAAAAAAGTCTTTGAAATTTTTTTTATTCTCTGTATCACTGAAAGTGGTCAGGCTTCAAGAATATTCAAGCTCCTATATAATGTCCAACAATATCATAATTTCAATTTTCAGATTTCAAATAGTCCAATTCTCCAGAAAGGTCTAATAGGCCGTTGACCTTGGTACACCATGTATGATTATGACATTATGACAGATTTTCAGAAAAAAGTAACTGGTGTTTGTTCATATGGAGAAATAAGAAAAATCAGTAGATTGGAGGAAAATGAGTATACCTGGCAATAGTGTGGGTGGAGTTAGCTCAGCAATTCAGGAGTTTCAAACATTTTTTTGTTATGCTAAGTTTATGCTGCTTTTTGCCGTTGAAATTTGTCAACAGGTAATGGACGTCGTAGCATTTCACTACGAGTATTATAAGATCAAAATTGACCTGTCTTGGCGTTCTTTGGAAAATTCTACAGGACTTCTTTCAATGTGGGCCACACTGTAACTATTTATCTGACATCTTTATGTTGCATTCAATAGCTTAATGTAATTTCCCGTTTGAATCAATCGCTTTATCGAATCAATGGAGTTATAAACTCTTTAATAGCGCCAGAATTGATCAATTGCTGTTGAACGCTGACGAATCACTTCCACTACATATCTTGAAACGAGTTTTAAATTATTAATGGTACGATAGATAGACTGCATCAGGTTACTATCATAATATGTCATTTTCGTTTTACAACTTAGTCAAATGTCCTTCTGATTGGAAATGTCTAGAGATATTCTTGCATTTACAGAGTTGTCATGTTCGATGTAGTAAAAATCTAGGAATATTTATTATATTTTTTCTATGTGGAAATATCTGTGTGAACTTTTCGTTCTTTGAAATATCTACTTTCTCAAGGTATGAAAAAATATTCATATCGATCAGGGAATGTCCTCGAAAAAAAATAACAGCAGTCACATTTTCTGATGAGATTTATTCGAATCCTTTCTTCAATATTAAGAACAACTATTCATCATATTTTTGCAATGTTTATGTTTAATGGATTTGTAATTATTTTTTTATGATTGTAACATGAAATCTTATGGTTTTTGTGATGTGATTAAAGAGTAAATTTTGTGCATTCTTTTCAGCATCCACATTTGAAACTGGTTCATCCAGTTTCACAGCTACAGCAAAATTCCTTGCATTTTCTTTGAACATTCGTGAATATTATAAATGTACAGGGTGATTGTTTATATTTTACTCAAAAGCTATCTCAGTTAATATTCGTCGTACAAAAACATTTGAATGGGCAAATTTGAAGTATTTTTCATGGGCATTCAGAATTCAGTACTAAGAAATTCATGAAGGCATCGAAAACCTGAAAATTTGTTGTGTACTATTGTTTTTTAAATGGTACACCCTGTATTTTATTTTCCTAATCGGTAGAGCTCTTTCTTCTGATTTCAAATATATATATATACTTTATTGAATTTGATTTCGGCAGTTTTTGAAAAATATGGATAGTTTCTTCTAAATCTAAGGCAGCTGTGGAATGCCACACGATAACGATGCGATTTTTTTTATATCGAAGGAAACGTGGATAAAAAACAACTGATATTTATTTTATTTATATATTAACTGAAAGTTGAATTAAGTGTTCGAATGACCCTCATATACGTCTACACAGACGATATCTTTTAATTTATTTTTTAAGAGTTTTCCGTACCATTTATGGAATATATTGAGGTTTTCAATTATTTCTTCCTTTATTCTGAAATTAATTTCTTTAATATTTTGCAGAGGGGCCATATTCACTTTATATTTCAAATATCCCCATAGAAGAGTGTCCAAGGAGGTTAAGAAGGGACTATCAGGAGGCCATAGAATAGAACTTCGATATAAAGAAATCACAACATTCTTGAGTGGCCTTACACAGCTGCCTTAGATTAAGACGAAAAAACCTATATTTTTCAAACACTGCCGAAATTAACCTCAATAAAGTATATATATTCGAAATCAGAAGAAAGAGCTCCACCGATTAGAAAAATAAAATACAGGGTGAACCATTTAAAAACAATAGTTCACAACAAATAATCAGGTTCTAAATGCCTAAATGAATTTCTCAGTACTGAATTCTGAAAGCCCATGAAAAATACTTCAAATTTGTCCACTCAAACGATTTTGTACGACCAATTTTAACTGAGATAGCAAATGAGTTAAATATAATCAATCACCCTGTACACTTTTCATACCCACAGAAAATAGAGATCACAACGAACAAAATACCAACCCATTTTCTTGAGGAGCAAACAATAAGACAGAGATATTTGTGTCCCATTTCTTGAGGCGTCGATTTTATAAAATGAGGTTCGTCGTTTTTTAATAAAATTGTATATGTATATTCTGGGCTTAACAATATGCAATCTACAATACATATCATCAAGAAACAGCTTGATGACGTATACCCAGTTCTCTTCATCAAGTCTTTCAATCCTTTTTATTTCTCCGAACTGTCCTGCTACTTCATTTTCAATCTCCAATCCAACTCTCACGTTACTAACAACTCCAGCAAAAATGATCTCCTGGTGCTCAATAGTCCCTGTACATTTCAAGTAATCATTCTCATTTTTAGTTCATTCACTCACGTCGTTGAATACTACCAGTCTTATTCCGAGGCTTGTTGAATGAGAAATTCAGCAACATTGTGAACTTTTTTGGTGTTGGGTTGCTGGCCCAACGACCAAACCTCCATCCTTGGAGGAGCTAGAAATTTTGTCGTTTGATTTCGAAAGTTGTTATAAAATTACGGTCGTCAATTTTTATAAAACAACGGTCGCAAATTTTTATGAAATGACGTTCGTCGATTTTATAAAATATTGAAATGACGTTCGTCACTCTGATAATTGAAGTGAAGCAGCGATGCGCGGTCCAGTATCTGGATGGGTGCCCGCTCTCTCTACAAATTCGAAGCAGGCAAAATCTCCCGAGTTCACGCCAGTATTCCCGACCGTTTTTTCTCACCTCAACTGTACCAATCATCAGTTCGTTATCGCAATATCCGAACAGAAAACAGACATCTCATTGCACAACCTGCACTTACGTCCAAAACAGCAGGGCACGCAGTTTTAAATGCATATCGTCGTGCAAGGGTTCACCAATTCCTTAAATAGTACCACTATCACGTCCTAAAATACACGCACTAACCGAAATTACAACGCTGCACCGACTGTACTATAAACAATCTCGTTACGAAAGACTTCAGTGTTCCCAAGTATCTTTCACTACCGCATTTTATCTTCGACTAACCATTAATTAAACTGACGAACCGTTTTGTTTATACGACAGCGATTTTTAAAGATGACGAGGTATCTATTGCTGGAACTGAAGCAGATTCTTAATCGCGTTGTTGTTGCTGGAAATATTTGCTCTTTTCGAGAACTTGGAGTTATGCTCCGTTTGAGAATTTCTGTTATCTCCGGTGGTTTTGGAAAATCTATGCTGATAATATCGCAATTAGTGATATTTTTCTGTTGCCGGATACAGGTTGATGTTGATACCAGCAATACTGGATTACAGCACTACTTTTAGTACTGTAATGAACTCATTACGATACTGAAATAGAGAATAGTATATAACATTACTAGCAAGGTAAGAGGGTTTTTACTGACGAATGGAGTATATAACTGACGGCCGCAGGCGAGTCAATTAACTCCTTGAGCCAGTAAAACCCGTTACCTTACGTATATTGTTTTATATTCTATTTGTTTCTCATTTGTAAAAAGATTAGATAAATTCCAGAAAAATCTCAATAATTTGTCGCAAATGTCGTAAGCTATGGAAACGTTGCCATGAACATGTCTGTTTATTTTTCTTTACATTTGTTTTGGCGAAAGCCAAAATGAATGTACCAAAAGAAATTATTGAGGCAGCCAGCAGTGTAGCATCAAGTTTATTACCTGAAAAATCAGCTTCAAGGTACGAGCGAGAATACGACGACTTCAAAAAGTGGCAAAACGAAAATAGTGTGATTGAGGTAACTGAAGATGATTTCTTGGTCTACTTGAATCAACTATCAGCTATATTCAGCCCTAATGCTTCATGGGCAAAATGGTCTATGCTGAAAAGCTGCTTGGAAATGAAAGAAAATGCCCCTGTTCGCAGGTTTGTTTTCCTTAAAAAATTTATTGAAAAATATGACGTTTAGTTTTCATTTGCAGATTCCAAAAGGTAATAGGTAGCGTTTTTGAAACGAAAAAATGAGCGTTATACGCCAAAAAATGCCAAGGTATTAAGTAAAGAAGTGGCTGAACAATTTTTTTACATGCTCCTGATGACCAGTGGTTGCTGGCGAAAATTGTAACAATATTTGGGATTTTTGGATGTTGTCGATGTGACGAAATTCTCTCCTTGAACATGAATGATGTAGAAGATATGGAAAAATACGTTATGGTGACATTGCGTCAAACAAAAAATTTAACAACAAGATGATTCTCCATAACCGATGATGGCTGCAGCTTCAAGCCCTGCATGTTATACAGGAAATATGTAAATCTTCGGCCTCCTGGAACAGGAAGCCTAAGATTTTTTTTGATATACCGACATGGAAAGTGCATTTCCCTTAATGCTGGCCAGCATACTATTGGTGGTGTCAAAAAGCAAATAGCGAAATATTTAGGTTTAAAAGACCCAGAGTTGTACACCGGCCACTCTTTTCGCACAACTGGAGCCACTATGCGGATTCGGGTGGAGATATTTTAGCACTAAAGCGTGCAGGAGGGTGGAAGAGCACCGAAATTGCGATGAGTTATGTCGATGATTCGGTCAACAAAAAATCGAAATGTCTAGCAAATTATTTGGTAGTAAGGAGAGTACAAATGTTCTGCAGTCCTAGAGTTCAGCAGTTTCTGAGTCAACAGATGGTTCATCATCATCAGTATCAACTCTTTCATCATCTAAAATCTGTGTTACTGGAAATAACAATTGTACCATGATTCTCAACATATATGACGATAAAACAAAATTTTCTAATGTAAATAATACTACTTACTTGTATAAATTTTGCAAGTTGACTGTCAGTTTTACAAGTTAGTGACTTGATAAAATAAACTTTCTTGATTAATATTGTGTTTTTGGAAACTGACTTTTACAAATGAGAAATAAATAAGAGTTTATATGTGGCATTCCCCATTTTCTTTAGATTTAGTTAGTTTATAGTAGTCAGACACTTTTAGTCCTTATGATATATACTATTTCTTCTACAACCAAGTCAATCAGTTTTATTGAAAAATCGTTAATAATTTGGTAATAAATTTGAACACCTATTAATAACAGCGATAGCAAGTCGGTGGTCATGGATATCTGGTTGTTAGTAAATATTGATTGTCAAGTAGAAGTCTGTAGACGTACTAATCATATAATTTTTGTAGTAGTTTCTACGCTGCTTACAAAATGAATCCCGAACACGATGAAAATATACCTGCGGATATATTGGAGAGTGCCGAAGCAGTTTGCCACCTAAATCTCGCCAAGTTCATGAACTTGCATATCAGCGATTCATGGATTGGTGTAAAGAAAAAAATGTGCAAAAACTATGCGGAGAGTGTTCTTATGGTGTATTTCTCAAATTTAACGAAGACCGTCAAGTTATCCACTCTTTGATCACAGTATTCAATGTTGCGATCGACACTGGATGTCAAAAATGGTGTGGATATTAGTAAATATTCAAAATTACGAGCATTGTTAAGAAGGAAAAGTGATGGATATATACCTAAAAAGTTTAGGGTTTTTACAAAGGAGGAAGTGGATCGGTTCCTGGATATGGCACCTGATATTGTATATTTGATGATAAAGTTGTTTTAGTATTTTGGGTGCTATGCGTTGTGACGAACTAGTTCATTTGAAAATTGATGACATTGAAGATATGGACTCGGTCCTGGTCATAAAAATTTTTCAGACAAAAAACAAGAAACCTCGTTTGTTTACCATTATAGGTGAAAATTATTTGCGTTTATTTCGAAAATCTGTTGCACTACGGCCATCAAAAATATACAGGAATGTAGTTCATTTTTGAAGTATGTTAATGGGAAGGGTCAAAGAATGGTTGTTGGTATTCACAAAATTAGTGCCGTCCCTCAAGAAATTGCAAAATTTTTTAAGTTAGAAAATTGGAAGGAGTATACTGGACATTCGCTAAGGAAAAACATCTGCTACACTTCTTATTGATGTTTGGCATGTCTCAAAAGACATGGAGGTTGGAAATCGAGTACGGTAGCAGAAGGATATATTAGAGAATCACGTATTAACAAAGACAATACTGCCAGAAACATATTGCAACCTGACAAAGAAGGTACAAGTACCTGTTCAGATATTTCCTAGAATGTTTCATCAACAGTTACGGAGAATATTTTGAGTTGTTCTAACTTTAATGAAAATGTTTTAATTGTTCGAAAATTTTTAGTAATAATTTCAGTAGTGCTTTGAATTTTGGCAATAATTGTTCCAATTGCACATTCAATATCACTATAAATAACGAATAAATACCTATATATAGTTGCCCAATTAGTTTGTTTTACTAAGTTTGTAAGAGACAATGGTTTTTTCTTCAAATTTCAATTGGAGAGCTCAAATGCAATCAGTTTTAGTCCTAGGATTAAAAGAGTGTTTTTTTTTTTATGATTTAATGATTAAAAGTGTTGCTAAGCAACCAGCTAATTTTTGTACGATAAAGGAATTCATGGTTTTTGCACCTGAAAATAGTACAATAATGTCAATATTTTTTGATGCTTGGAGAAAAAGTAATTTACGTAATCTCTTCATTAAACTCACCCGAATCTTCCAAACTAACGAACAGTACAGAACCCACCTATCGCGAAGGAATGAATGAATCATTTCCAGTAACTCCGAACAGATTAACTGACAATGCTGTATGAGGAATTCGACTGTTTTAAGGAATTCCATTGAGACCTCTACGTGACGCGTGACTTTTTTTATAAACATCTCAATGATAGTAAATACAAGAAATAATAGAAATTGTTTTCGGTTACGGAACGTTTTCTGCAAAGTAAGGCGACCTTGGCCGTCAAATGGACGCATAATGTGTGCTCGGCAGCTTCAGGTGCAATCCAGACAAAACAATATTCTGGAAAGAAAAAATTTTTCCTCCTCCAGGTCTAAATCATATACTGCACAAAAAAATTAACGTACATTCTGAAAATCTCAATTTTAATGAAAGTAACTCTACATTGACTTCATAACTTATTTTTTATGTTCTCTCGGAAAGGTTTTGAACGAAACAAGACACATTAAATGGAAGAAAAGTTCAGGATTTTACCGAATCTTATGGTATTTCCACCCCATTGCGTTAATTACAGCTCGGTAACGACGGTTCATACTCAAAATGAGTGATCTTAAAATGCTCTGATCTAATCCTTCCCAGATTTCTCCGAGTTGGATTCCTAAGTCAATAAGAGTAGCTGGATGATTTTCTGACCTTCTCAGCTTTCTATTGAGGTTGTCCCAAACTTGCTCAATAGGATTTAGATCTGGACTTCTTGCTGGCCGTTCCATTCGAGAGACTTCAACCTCTTCAAGGTACTCCCGAACGATGCGCGCACGATGGGGTCTGGCATTACCGTCCATAAAAATGAAATTTTCACCAATGTATGGGGCAAATGGCACTTCATGCTCTTCAAGAATGTTCCTTATATACTTATCAGCATTCATAGCTCCATTATCAACGACCACTAGGTCTGTGCGAGCAGTCAAAGATATTCCACCCCATGCCATAATCCTCCCCCGCAACCAGGAAATTGCAATGAGCATATCTTTCATGTGGACGTCTGTATACAAGGGAACGTCGATCACAATGGTAGAGGCAGAATCTAGACTCATCTGTGAAGAGAACTCTTTCCCAATCGGGCCTCTTCCCATGGATATGCTCTCTTGCAAAATCCAAAAGCACCCTTCGATGTGCTGGGGTAGGAGCTGGGCTTCTTACCGCGACACGAGGATTTAAATCATATTGGCGATTTCTTATTGTCTGAGTACTAATTTGCACCCCATGAGTTTGCTCAAGCTGATTTTGAAGGAGGCGAGCGGTTGCAAACCGTTGTCTCAACGAAGAAACTTTCAAGTAACGTTCTTGAATGGCAGTTGTTACCCGTGGTCTACCCTGTCCTGGTCTTCAGACATTCATACCTGTCTTCCTGAATCGCTGCAACATTCTGGACACACTTGTATGGGAAACTCCAAACCTTTCTGCAGTTTTTATGTATGTCCACCCTTCTTCTCGCAAAAGTACCGCTTGGGCAAATTCCTCTTGTGTCAAATTGCGTGTTTCGCGTTGCATAGCGATCGAGTGTAGAAAATCAAACGAAAGAAAAACTATTGATCACTAGAATTGATCGAGAACAACTGAATTTAGAAAGGAACCAATACATTCCAAATCTGATATCATAATTTTTATTCCTGCTGGGAAAAAACATCTTTATTGAAGAAAAACCTTGAAAGTGGATAACATATGCATGCATAATTCTGATAAAAATAATAATCATTGAGAACACCTTCAATTGTAAAATAAATTCGAGAATTCCATAATGTGCGTTAATTTTTCAGCGCAGTGTAGTTGGTTAATTTTTCTACTCGTATTTTTCAATTTTTCAATATGAATTTTGGATATAAGGTTTCTTTCGACAAAAGAACAAGATCAACAAGATACTCTCCAATATGTACCGGGTGTTCCAAATTCCTTTTCTACACCATTTCCGAGTGTAATTGAGAAATATTATGGATATTGAAAGAGTCTTTCGGGCTAGTTTGAGCAAGTTTCTAATATGCTACGAATCTCTCAAAAATTATGTTAGGATCATCTGCAAACATTGAACAAGCTCATTGGAGTTATTACCTTACTAGACTGCCTCAAAAAAAGCAACTTTAATATTATGATAACCTATTATGGTATAATATCTTGAAAATGGACATAAAACTGTCCTGTACAGTATGTGTAGCGCCAAACGTTGTCGTATGGAAACAGCTGTTAAATTTTTGAATGTTGGCCAAGTTATCTCAGTTAATATTGGTAGTACACAAATGTTCAAATGGGCAAATTTGCAGTATATTTTGTGAGCATTCAGAATTCAGTACTAAGAATTGCATTAAGAAACCGTTAACCTAAAAATTCTATGTGAATTGTTATTTTCAAATGGCACACCTGTATTTTATTTTCCTAATCGGTAGAGCTCTTTCTTCTGATTTTCAAATATTTATATATACTTTATTAGGGTTTTTTTCGACAGTTTCTGAAAATTATTGTTTTTTTTTTGTCTAAATCTAAGGCAGCTGTAGAATGCCACTCGAGAATGCTGTGATTTATTGATATCGAAGTTCCATTCTATGGTCACCTGATAGTCCCTTCTTAACACCATTGGACACTTTTTCATGGGGATATTTGAGATATAAAAAAATGCACGTCCTCGAAATATTGAAGAAATTAAATTCACAATAGAAGAAGAAATTGAGAACCTCAATATATTCTGTAAATGTTCAGGAAAATTTTCAAAAATTTTAATAAAAGATATCGACTCTCTCTAGAAGTAAATAGGGGTCATCCCTAATCGAACTTTCCGTTAATAAATAAATAATATAAATATCAGGTGTCATTATCCACGGTTCCTTTGATATAAAAAAATCGCATCGTTCTCGTGTGGCATTCCACAACTGCCTTTGATTTAGAAGAAAATATCTATATTTATAGAAAACTGCCAGAGATACTCTCAATAAGGTGTATATATTTGAAATCAGAAGAAAGAGCTCTACCGCTGTTTACCGGAGCGACATCTATTGGCGTTATTCGCAAGAAAGAAAATTATTTCCTATTTTTTTTCCAATTCTATCAAATTTTTCAGGGTTTTATGGTATTTCATGTTAACCCCGCCGTAGAAGAATCCAACAAAAAAACTTTCATAAAAAACAGTTTATCCAATCTTCAATTAGAAATGGTGTAACCAACAATATGGTCGACGAGTATTATATCAATTGAAAAATAAAAACACAAGACTACGTTCACATATTTAAAAAAATTAAAAATCTAATGAGTCGACATAAGAAACATGTCGACTTATTAGATGTTTAATTTATTAAATATTGTGAACGTAGTCTTGTGTTTTTATTTTTCAATTGACCAAAGATGTTTCACCAAGTGTTGAGCGAGGAATCAATTTTCTAGTATCATATATTAAGATACAGATCTGAGGTGAATGATGAGAATAATGTAGGCCCTAGAACGGAACCCTGAGGAGAACCTCAGAACCCTATGGGAGAGAGAAACGATTTTTAATCCGAGCCATCCTGATTACAAGATTGGAAAGCTCGGAAGGCAGCATTCTCAATAAAATAAGTGGCGGTGGTGACGCGTTTCAGGATTCATGCAGAATTTTTCATTAAATTGCTATCCGCGAGCTGTTTACGGCCCGATTCGTACGCAACACGAGGCGTGGGTTGTAGGTAAACCAGCGGGATAATGAGCTGCGCTTTGTTCTGCCATCGATGTGGGACGGAACAGTCGTTATTGTCGTTCCTACACGAGTTGTTTTAAAAACGTTGCCGCTGCAATTAGACGATTGACGATCGCGAATTCTTTTTATAGATACCGGCGGATTACGAAAATTTGTCCCCATACGATGCGTTTTTCCGAGTTCGCGAGTCAAGTTTTCAACATTTTTTAAAAATTTAAGTTGAGGAATGTGTTGACGTCTTACTATACAGGATGATCCACGGTCGATGGTACTACAGACATTTACGGGGAAAATTTGTTTCTTAGACAAGAATAGATGCCCTCAGATCTAAAATATTTTCAATATTGTTATGTCAAAAAGTAGTAACCACTGTTATTTAAAATGGCACACCTTGTATATTATTGCATTTTCCCATTCATCGTAGCAACACGGTTATTTTGGATTCACTTTCTCATACTTACCTTCACCACTTCTTGAATAGTTTTTTTGTGCAAAACATAGTTAAGTTAAACATCCATAACTTCCCCACTATAGATGTTACAAAGACACAACTATTAGTTGTGTTTTTTCATAAATTATGTTAATCGGATATAGAAACTATATTGATGTGAAGCTTCAGTAGTTCTAACGTGAAAGAGTAACAAACATCTTCTCATCCTCACAAACTTTCGCATTTATAATATTAGTAGGATGAAGCTGAAATTTCGAATGCAAAATGCTAAGATCCTATGCATCATGCACGTTGCTCATTATACAGAGTAATTGAGAACTTGATGGTTTTTCGAGACTTAAAAAAATGGTTGAAAGTACATTTTTTCAAATGGAATGCCATGTATATTTTGAGAATTACTGAAAAAGAATTGAATTTCTTTTCGAATGATATTTCATTTCCTATACCTAGATTGTGAGATTCTGCGTTGAACTGAAACGTTATAGTTGCGCACGTTTTATAGTTGCGAATCTCGTGAAACTGCTAACCAAAACAAGCTTAAAATGAGCGGCTCATACATAGAAATAGAAATAGAAATAGAATTTATTAGTTTCAACAATTACACCACAGTTAACCATGATTAATAGTGAAACAAGTCAAAGAAAATTAAACTTAAGTATTACAAAATTGAAGAAATTCAGTAATACAGTATGGTTCACATTGAACAATGAAATTAAAAATGGACTTCTTATAGGCATTAAAGCCTATCTCATTTCGGAATCTTCTGGGCAGGGCATTGTATAATCTAATTGCACTATATAATGCCGTTTTCCTCCATTGCAGTTGTTCGGTGGATTGGATATATATAAGGATGCAGTCTTCTTGTATTATTCGTGTTCTCACATGTTGAGAAGTAGCCCTGGTGTTTTCTGATGAATAGCAGCAACCTGTATATAAATAGTCCATAGACTGTCATTATGCCATTTCTTCTGAATACTCCCCGGCAGGATTGCCTGTAGGTCAGTCTGTATATTGTTCTCAAAGCCCACTTTTGGGTAACAAATATTTGGTTGATAAAGGGAGAATTTCCCCAGAAAATGATGCCATACGACAACACCGACTGAAAGTTTGAAAAATAAATGACTTTCAGTATGTCTTGATCAACTTGATTCCTTAGCCTCAGAAAGGTATAGATGTTTGAGTTGAGCTTTTTTCTTATATATTCAATATGAGCAAGCCAATTCATATTCCTGTCCAGTATCACTCCTAAAAATTTCACAGTACTATTTATCATGACCTCAGTGTCTTGAAAATTTAATTTCTTGGGGCAGTCTCTGGTTATTCTACCAATGTCGAAGATCATGCTATCTGTCTTCTGGATATTCATTGTCAACTTGAATTCCTGACACCAGTCTGTGACTTTACTTAAAATAAGTCCAGCAAATTTCACCAACTCATCCATATCTGCAGCTCCTACCCACAAAATTTGGTACTAATTTCAGCGAATTGCTTTGATTTGCTGATAATGATTATGAGCTGAAACTACCAAATAATAAATGAATTCTAATAATATTCATTCTTCGAACGATTCGGTGGTTCTAGCGAAAAAAAAATTAATCTTTGGTGCATGTACAGGGTATCCCAAATTGCTTGATTTTGAGTGTTTTGGGTACTTCTAGACCAGATAGGTAAAAACTTCGAGAGGTGTCCTGGGCTCGATTTTCGTAAAACACCATTAGTGAAAAGCAATTCACGATATCTAAATTTTTTTTTCAATTTTGACAAATTTTCGATATCGAAAATGTGCCATAACTTTCTTATTTACGAAAATATCTGAAAACGATTTAAACTTTCTAGAAGGGCTTTTTCACCGGAAATGAGAAACTATATTCAATTTTTTTTTCTCGTGGAAAAAAACAATTTTTTTATTTAAATATGAACGTATTTTTTTCATCTTATTGAAAAAAATTTCAAGATGAAAAGAAGTCAAAATAATGTCTTATTTCCAATGAAAAATAGCTTGTTGAAAGTTTTTATCTCTTTCAGATATTTTTGAAAATGAAAAAAGTTATGGCACATCTCCTAAATCGAAAAAATTTAAAAATTTTGTTATATCTTCAAAACAAATGAAGATATCGTGAAACGGTTTTCACTAATGGTGTTTTCACGGAATAGAGCCCAGGACTCCTCTGAACGTTTTTACCTATCTAGTCCTGAAGTACCAGAAACAGCCAAAATCAAGCAATTTGGGATACCTTTTACATCTCAAAACGTCTAAACAGGTATTCATAGCAGATAGCAATGAAATAACATAACATGATGAAAATTGACATTTTCAATCGAAGAGCAATTCGATTTGATTTAAATAATTCTTAAAATATACATCCCATTTGAAAAAATTCAAAAGTTGTAGTTGTAAAACATCGAAATATGCCCACCCTGTATAAGTAGGTCTCAAACTCACCCTGTATATTCCAGTGTCATTAAAAACTGTCATAACTCACAAAAAATTTAATATTTATGAACAGCAAAAATTTCCAATGATCTCTCGAGAAACCATAGCGATAGGTCAACAAAAAATAGAACTTACCGGATAATATTGAATACGAACTGCAGACCAAATAGGCACGCATAAAACAGAGCAGTTTCATTGACAAACATCTTCACTACGACCATTATATACCTACTACTGTGGATAAATAAAATTCAGGGTATGAAGTCTTTCAAATATTGCAAGTAAGTGTCATCGGATATGTACCTGAACGATAGTGGGGTTAGGCCTGGCTCACACGAGGATGGATCCTTTTCACGCTGTACATCCGACGATTTATCCGGTGCTGAGGATTTCAGAGGAAGATAATTCCCGGAATAACCAGTTATGAGGTGATGTAAAAATTTCTCTGATCGTAACATCGGTACACGTAGAATAATGAATAGAAAAAATTTGTAATGAAAAAATCCGACAGAAAGTAAAATAAATGATTCGTTCTGTAAATCTGACCATCACAAGTTGGAGCAATGGGACATAATCATATAAAACAACTTCTGTCGGAAAAAGAGAAAAGTGCTGTACTAAACTACTAGACAGACTTTCGCAATTATTCAAACGGACAACACACAGTACAGGGCATCCTAAATTGCTTCATTTTGGCTGTTTCTGGTACTTCCAGCCTAGATAGGTAAAAACGTTGAAAGGAGTCCTGGGCTCGATTTCAGTAAAAACACCGATAGTGAAAACCGTATCACGATATCTTCATTTTTTTTGAAGATATAAATATTTTAAAATTTTTTTCGATTCAGAAGATGTGCCATAACTTTTTCATTTTCGAAAATATCTGAAAAAGATAAAAACTTTCAACGAGCACTTTTTCACTGGGAATAAGACATTGTTTTGATTTTTTTTTATCTCAAATTTTTTCTTTATTATATAAAATGAAAAAAAAGCGTTAGTATTAAATATAAACAGTGGTTTTTTTCCCAAGAGAAAAGAAATTGAATATAGTTTTTTATTTCCGGGAAAAAAGCGCTTCTAGGAAGTTTTAATCGTTTTCAGATATTTTCGTGAATGAAAAAGTTATGACGCATTTTCGAAATCGAAATAAAAAAAAAGAAGATATCGTGAAACGGTTTTCACTAATGGTTTTTTCACGAAAATCGAGCCCAGGATACCTTACGAAGTTTTTACCTATCTAGTCCAGAAGTACCTAAAACAGTCAAAATCGAGACATCTGGGACACCCTGTACACATTAAGAATCGAGTCCCTGCCGAAAGAAATTAATACGACGATGCGAGAAACACAGCGTGGAGTTATGGGAAGCAAACGTCATTCTGGTATCCACAAAGACGTGTGAAGCAACAGAAATAGGCAATTTGAGAGGCCAAAGATAACGTTCTTATCGCAAGGTGAACGTAAGTTGTGACATTCGATTTCCGGTGACGTTTCGAGGGGTATCGTCGACAACTAAAACGAAACGTTTTCGTGGAATCACGATGGTTTTCTCAAGAGAAAAATCTATAAACATAATTGAAAGAAAAATAATAGGGTTTATAGAAAACTAACAAACACTGACAGATATCTACAAAAAGAGTTCAATCATTATCCAAAACAGAAACGAGGAATTATCAAAACACTTGTAGAGAGAGCACGACGATTATGAGAGCCGGAATTTCTGCTCACTGAAAAAATAACCCAAACCTCACCCGCAGAAAAAATAATTCACTAAAAATATCAAATTTCAGAGAAATCTAGAAAAACATCAGCGTGATCTAAGAGAACATTTTCATGTTATCCATCTATGGACTGAGATAAACATATTCTTCACAAAACGACTCGCAATTCTTAATCTGAAATGATAAAAGACAAAAGCAGAAAAAAACAAAATTATTTAGAATAAACTAAATTATTCTGAAATTAACCACCGGTTCAGAAATGCATTTGATACTTTATGTATGACCTCGAATCCATCTTGAAATTTAATGGGACAACTTTTCATAAGATGTTCTATAGTCTCCTCATTTTCCCCACATTCACAACTAGAGCTCTCAACCGAATTCCATCGGAAGAGAATGCTGTTGCATCGTCCATGGCCTGTTCTAATGCGATTCAGAACAGACCATATTCTCCTGGGAAGGTCAAAACCAGGAACTCTGATGGAGGGATCAGAAATAAGATCTTTATTGAAAAAATTGCATACATTCCATTCAGATTGCCAAATTTCTTTGCCGCTTCTATTCATATGAATTACAAAATTTGTTCCAAACATTCAAAGCTGTTGTCTCTCTGCGAATGTGGGGAGACAATATTTGAGAGGACTGGTAAACAAGGAGTAGGTGTAGATTTGATAATACCCGTAATAATTCTCATAGAAAAATTCAGTTGGACATCAATTTTTTCACATGAACACTGTTCAACCAAACAGGACAACAATACTCAGCAGCAGAAAAAACCAAAGCTAGCGCTGCCGTACGAAGTATTGTTGCATCAGCGCCCCATGAGGAACCTGCTAGTTTCTGAAGAATATTGTTTCCAGTTTTAAGCTTCAAACGCAGATAATCTAAATGGGCGTTGAAATTCAGAGAGGAATCAAGTTTGATTCCCAGGTATCTAGGATTAAAATTATATTTTAAGGGAGAAGGACCGAAAGTTACACTCAATTTTCTATATTTCTGATGATTATTCAAATGAACGAAACCTCGGTTTTATTTTCATTCGGGCACAAACGCCACTTGAAAAAATTATTTTTTATTATATCCAAACTGCGGAAAGGCTACTTTCTATTGTTTGAAAAATTAGAATGATGAAAAGCCAGAGCAATATCATCAGCATAAATAAATTTTTCCGAAGAAGTAGTTGGAATGTCACACAAATATAAATTGAATAGAAGAGGTGCTAAAACTGAACCTTGTGGAAGACCATTATTCAAAGTTTCAAAATAACTACTATTATTGTCGACAAAATCTCGGAACCTTCTGTCGGATAACATATTTTCTAATATTCAAACCATTTTTCCACAATTTAAATGATTATAGTATTCATAAATTAATCCACCTTTCCATACTGTATCATATGCAGCTGATAAAAATCCACAAATGCTGTCCCTGTTTTTAAGTTTTTATTGAACCCTGATTCAAACAATGTGGTGAGGCTAAGAACCTGATCTCAACAATTCCCATTTTTCCTGAAACCGCCCTAACAGTTCTATAATGATTCTTCAATAGTTGATTCTATTCTAAATAGAATCAATCTCTCTAAAATTTCGAAAGGGACGCTCAATAAACTAATAGGACGGTAACTACTCGAATCAGAAGAATTTTTTTTCACGTTTCAAAATTGCTACTACTTCAGCTTTGCGAAATTCGGTCGGAAAATTGCCGGAATTCAATATATCATTATAAAAAGATAATAACCATGATAGGGCTTTTTTTCCTAAATGATTGATGAATTCTGGATAAATTCCATCAAAACCGGCTGCTTTTCTAGATTTTGTATATTTGATTGCTGAAATTAATTTATTCATATTGAATTGGTTAGAAATATCATTCACGGTATGTTTTGAAATCCTGAATTTATGTAAATTCAAGACAGAAAAATCCGCCCTAGCAGAACATGTTCTAACAAATGGAAAAAATTAATTTTTTCGAAGGCAAAGATTATTTCGAATATCAAATTCACTATCCCAGGCTGAACATGGAAGCCATTGAAATTCATAAACATAAAAACAACATGAATCCTCTGGAGATTTCTACCTCAGTTGTAAGCGAAACGTAAGGTGAAATTATTCCTAATGGACCACGGCCGATAAGTGCTCATAAGATAGGAGCACCTGAATGTAAACTAAAAATATTCAATTTCGTTCGTCAAATGAAAAAATGACTCAAGTTTCTCTTAAAGACCTGTAAATTTTTTTCAAAATCCCGAAAAAGTCTATTTCTCTGAGAAAAATAAATGCGTGAAGGACAACATTGTCTGAAAACAGATAAATAAAGCCCACTACCACTTTTTCTCTTGTAACAAAACCTGCTTCCGTCTGTACGATAAGAAAAAATGCATTTCGCAGAACGCAAGAAATTCATGAATGAAGAAAGCTAATAGCCAGCGACAATTTACTACTATTACAGGAAAATAACATGATAGGAGCTGCGAAACCAGAAACCTCTACTTCCTCAGAACAAATAAGCTTCTTCGGTTACAGCGGAAATATTTGAACATTCGAAATGGGATCCGACGACTTTAAATTTAATATTAATAGGAAATTGGTTCGTTCGATTTTATCGAACGATTTCGTAATCAAGGACAATCGAGACTGATATGAGAGCCATAGGCGTACCTAGAATTGAATCAAAGGTGGGTTTAACCTCGCCAGTCAAGATAATTTCCAAATTTTTCATTTTTGATGTTGTAACTTTTTTTTATCCTTTCATAATACTTCCCTTTCTTGTAACCCCTATGAATATTGACTGATAGGGTTGTAAGCCAATTTGTTAAAAGTAAATTCAAGAATTAGATGAGGTATTTCTTGAGAATTGTTGTACAACAAAGTTGCAATACTGTACGTCTTTTTGTGACAAATTACATAATTCTCTCATTGAGATAACTAAAATATGGATCAATATTAACGCACCCAACTCCTATATAGATCTCGAACAAGATAAAACCTACATTCGAACTCCTCACGGTTTGCTGTTGAAATAGATTGTTATTCTAAATCGTGCCTTTCTCCAAATGTCATGGACTTTTTTGACAGGCACGACTGGTCACTTCAGCTATTTGAACTTTCAGAATTGTTTTCGACGTGCAAACATTGTTGATACCCGATTAGCTGACCCGTCCTGTTTTGGAATTTGGAAGTCCAACAAATTGTTTTGGTCGAATTCTTGTATTGACATATACAGGGTGTCCCAGAAGTCACCGTCAGGCCGGAATTGGGTAACAGGCTGAGTAGTAGTGGTCACCAGAAAAAATTCAAGAGAATTCGAGTCATCTATTTTTCAAATTATATTGCATTTTGTATTATTCGAGAAAATATACTGCTCCACAAGAGTTAGGGATGTTGTATTCAATCGATTTGAGAAGTATTTATCTTCGGGAAAATCGATGTGAAATCATTTAAAACTTAATGAAAACATGAATCGATTCAATAAAAACCAGTATGAGACATTTTGTCAATCTGGTCGCCTTTTTCTAAAGTTTGGTTCTTTGCATATGCTTCATGAATGTTCTTATTTTGAAATGAAGTCATAATTCGATTCGAAAGGAGTTTTCTGAAAATGCCAAGACGTAAATTAACAAACGCTGAGGCTAATAGGGCTATCGGAATGCTACAGAGTGGCCTAACTCAGGTTGTTGTAGCGGAAAAGCTCTAAGTCAGACAAAGTGTGAAATCTCGACTTTGGAATAGGTTCAGGGAGGCAGGTTCCGTGTTGGAAAGACCAAGGCTTAGTGGGCGACGAAAAACAACACCTCCTCAGGATCGTTTCATCACCGTTTCGGCGAGAAGAAAGCCTACATCTACGTGTAGAATGCTACGGAATACTCTTTAAAATGCAGATGGGGTCCAAGTTTCCATCTAAACCATCAGATGAGAGAGGTGAATCTGGGTTCTAGACGTCCATTAAGAGGAGTTCCATTAACACGTGATAATAAGCGTCAAAGACTGGAATGGGCAAGGCAACATCCTTTTCACTGATGAATCCAGATATGGACGATTTTCAGTTTCTCGAAGAATAAGGGTCGCTATGTCGAAGAAGTCCATCCATTCTGACGGGGTAGTGTTATGCTATGGTATGGTATGATTTCATTAGAAAATCGAATGAATTATATAGATTCCTGTCAAACATAAAAGGCCAGTTTTCTCGTAAACGGTTCGCTTCAGAGCAATGAACCAGGAGTACCTTTTTTATGTAAAACACATAAGATCATCAAGCTTCGCTGTGCAAATGCAAATTTGTCTAGTGGTGTAAATGTCAGGGATTCAACTTTTGTGCAAATTCAATATCTCCGCCACTGACTCGTCCAATGACACCAACAAAAGTGCAGAAAACTAGCTATTATTAATGACAAAGTGTGTACAAAAACTCATTTCTGCAATTCAAATGGTTCCTGAGATATTAGCAAAAAACTGAAAAAAATATAAATTTTTGACAACCTGTATCTCGAAAACGAAGACCAGTAGGAAGAAATGGAAAGGGAAGAAAATGTTAGTTTTCATGAACAATCTTCAGTTGACCGTTGATAGACCCTGTATGATGCAAATATTAATCTCTTCCCCCCTCAGCTTTAATTGTCGAAACGCTCCATATTCACAATTTCGTGATTATTGTATTATTGTTGATTTTACACAATCATTTCAAATATGAATATAAAGAATCCAGAAGCGTATTTCATTTGATTCAAAACAATGTGTAGATGGAAAATATCATCCTGATCAAAAAGGGAGCCCTGCTTTCGTTTTGTCGATTAGGATGTTTTTTTAAAAGTTCGACAAAGAATACTCAATTCAATGGAATTTATAAGAAGTATAATTCGAATTTCGCGCCTATTAAAATAGTTTTCTGTACTGAATTATGTTTTCAGCGCCCTCTAGGTGTCAAAAGTAAGAAACTGCCAAAAATCGTAGTCCCGTTTCAGTATCACAGATATGAGGGCGTTTCCTATCTTTCTAACTTTATAATCTTTGATTTTCAATGCCCAAATAATAATGACACCTCCCGTAGAGACATATTATTCTGTGATTCAGCCCACTTGATACTCAATAATTAAAATTTCACATACAAACTGTATTTTTCATTTGTTGATGTTTTGGCTGAATGATATCTGAATGAATCTGAGGGCGAAGTATGATGTATGATATATTCTGAAACGGAAAAAAAAAATTGGCGATTCTTTCTAAACCATTTCAAACTTTTGTTTCCATAAGAAAAGAAACACAACTTTATGTTATAACTCAGCAGGGAAACCTCTTGGGAAAAGCAAATCACGCTACTAGATTGCTTTGAAAAAATTGCCTGTATAATGTTTTTATTTCAACATTCTAGCACAAACAGGAACGGAGTTAAGGCCAAAGTTGAAATCGCTCAAATTTCAATTTTTGCCTTTAACTCGAAAACAAAATAAGATAGAGGAATGCAGTTGATGGCATAATCGTTTTCCCAAAAAGTTAAAAAGTTGTAGTTCTAGTATCAACAATTTTGCCACCCTGTACATACGCCCAGTTGTGAAAAAAAGTACTTTTTATGATAAAAAGCAATTTGCAAACGTATTGTTAAGTTCTTATGATTGGAAAAATGAAAAGTGATAATAAACAAGTTCATTTATTTCAACAAAATTTGACAACCAAAGATTGAAGTTTGAATTGCTTAGTTGTCAAATTTTTTTAAATTGAAAAACTTTTTAGGAATTTGTTTTTGATCATGAAATGTCAGATTTCATCGAAAACGGTTCACTTTAGAGCAATGAACCACGAGTACTTATTTTTATGTGAAACGCATTAGCGCATCAGAATTTGTTGTGCAAATGGAAATTTATCCAGTAGAGTGAATTTGAGAAGTTAAAACCTTTGTGCAAATTCAATATCTCCGCCACTGGCACGTCCCATAAAACCGAGTAAAGTTCGAAAAACTAGCTATTATTAATGAAGATGAATGTACAAAAACACAATTCTGCAAAGTTCTTGGGAAGGGGAAAAAAAATTTTACATGACAAATCTACAGTTGATACACTATTTAAGGAAGACCCTGTCTATAACAAACGTTAATCTCCTCCTCTCTCAAGATATATCGACAACTTTAATAGCCAAAACGTTCCATATTCCGACCGTTCCATATTCTAAGTATGCCAGGAAAACAGTTTCACTGAAGTTCCCTTCTACATTTTTCAATTTACACCAGGCCAGAAAATTGTTATATGCAATATCGTACTTCTGAATAGATTTTTTAGGTAGGAAATGCAGATTTGCTCTTCTTGCATATTCTTCAATATCCAGAGGAACAACCAAATCGTCACTTTTATTAATAATTGGACTCTCGACAAACATATTAAGCAGTTAAAAACCCAAGACGAAAATTGGACAAGAAAGCAATTCAAATGACAGCGTCTTTTCTCATTTGTTAGTAATCATAACGTTAGCAACGTTTGCCATTCACAACAACCTTCTGATTATTTGAATATTAAAATGCATTTTGAAGTTTTTTGTCATTGCAAATTCTTCAATTTCATTATCAAAATAGGACAAATGTACAAAAAAATTGTATGGTATTTGTGTTAAAAGTGATTTTATTTTGTTCGTGAAATTGTTCAATTCGCTCCGCTCATTTCACAAACTTTTTCACTCACAAAATAAAACGTCATCTTTAACACTCATATCATGAATAACTATTTTAGCAAATTGTTTGCGATTATAAAATTTCAGTCTACTCGAAAACGGTTCACTTTTTTATGTAAAATTCATGAGTGCTTCAGAATTTGCTATGCAATTGCAAATTTGTCCATTGAAGTAAATGTGAGAGGTTAAACCTTTGTGCAAATTCAATATGTCCGCCACTGGCACGTCTCATGAAACAGAGTAGAGTGCGAGAAACTAGCTATTATTAGTGAAAATTTGTGTACAAATTCTGCAAGGTTCTTGGGAAAGGGAAAATCCATTATCTGATACACTTATTTATTAGGAAGACCCTCACAAACATTAATCTCCTCTTCTCTCAAGATAGATCGACAGTTTAATCGTTAAAACGTTCCAAATTCCGACCGTTGCCAATTCCGCAGCCGAAATGATAACACAAATAGTGGGCGTTCAACCTCACTCGCCACTTTTCCTAGAATCGGAGCGAAATTCCGCGAAAAGCAATTCAGTCGATTCGCCGCGCGCCCGTTATCTCAAGGTAGGAGGCTTGGAAAAGGGAAATCGAAAGCGAAAACAATGGAAAATCGCTTCGTTTCGAACGTGACGAACGATAAAACTGGATAGCGCTTAATGACAGAGCAGCATAGAGGAGGTCCGAAATAGTGACGCTCTCTATTCTTGGACTGGAGGAATATTTTTAGAGTTAACTCGATATATGCGAGGTTATGAACGATATAAATTTGCCGGATTTGTTCCCAGATGCTGCTGGATTCTGTTCTTGATTACCGTGGTTGTCGACCTTGACCCCAAACCGAAGAATTACTTTTGTTGTAGACAGATAGGTGATTTTTCGCAAACGGTAATCAAAAATAGGGAATGATCACATTCTTAATTTCTTAGATATCCTTATTTATACAACCTCATATCGAATTCGGTGCAGAATAACATTTTTCTACAACCATCAAAAAATGTTGACATTTTTATACTATTTTCAGGTGCAAAAGCCATCAATTCCCTTACCGTACAAAAATTTGCTCATTGCTCAGCAACACTTTTAATCCTAGAACTAAAAGTAATTGCATTTGAGCTTTCTAATTAAAATTTGAAGAAAAAAACATTGTCTCTCACAAACGTAGTGAAACAAACTAATTGGGCAACTACATATAGGTATCTATTTGTTATTTAAAGTGATACTGAATGTACAATTGCCAAAATTCAAACCACCACTGAAATTATCACTAACAATTTTCGAACAATTCAAAAGATTTTCATTAATGTGAGAACAACTCAAAATATTCTCCGTAACTGTTGATGAAACAATCGAGGAAATATCTGAACAGGTTCTTGTACCTTCTTTGTCAGGTTGCAATATTTTTCTGGCAGTATTCTCTTTGTTTATACGTGATTCTTCAATATATACTTCTGCTACCGTACTCGATTTCCAACCTCCATGTCTTTTAAGACAAGTGAGTTCACCGCCACCATCAATAAGAAGTGTAGCAGATGTTCTTAGCGAATGTCCAGTATACTCCTTCCAATTTTCTAACTTCAAAAATTCTGTCTTAGAAAAAAATTTACTAAAAAGGATCTTGAAGGACATCTACGTGATCAAAAGAACATCTTCATGTAGTTCTTCTATGGGCAGCAGAGAAAAACAGACTCTTCACCAATCTACCCGAAATCCTAGATCTGAAATAAAAAATACAAAAGCAGAAAAACTAGTTATTATAATCAATAAAATGGTTTCAGTATTAAACACCCATTGCAGATATTCTTTCTTCATAAATTAGTTATGACGGAAATGTCACAATGTTTGAAAGAAATGAAAAAACACAATCATTGTACCCTTTTGAATTGCTAAACATGAGAAAACTTATAACACAACAAGCTAAACCGTAATTTGGACTAAGAGACAAATCAATGAGTACATAACTTCCAATTGTCCTCCTTCACCAAAAAATTCCTCCGTTGCCATGTGGTTTCTTAGAAGATCTCAACACCATATTCAGTGGCTAATTTCAGAACGTAATCACTCTTGTCCTTCGAATTCCTCCAATATTTGAATTTGAATTCTCAGCCTTGCTCTCTGATCGTGACTGTTCCTTCGAACCAGGTACGAACATCCTAGTTATGATTTTTCGGAACTTCAGATGTTTGAGGACCGCTACGGGACCCTAATGGAAAGAAATCATCTCCCTTAGATAAACAAAACATCTTATAACAGAAGAAAACAGAATATTTTTCAGGACCAAAAATAACGACATATCCGAGAATTGTCAAAATGACGGAATTGATTTTTTTTTTGTGAATTTCAGCCTTTCCCGATGAGAAGATCTTGGAATGGAAACAGGTGAAAGACAAAAGTAATGTAGCGGTTCTTATGATTAGCAACGATACTAGATCTTTAACTAGCATGATATTGGCAGCTTACTACATTGGTCTAAATGAGAAGGTTGTCCTGTGCATACAAGATTTACCGCCCAACTGTATCATCTACAATTAGGTGGTGAGTATTTTTAAGATCTTTCAAAGGAATTAATATAGGAATTCTAAAAATTTTATTATTTTCCTTACACGTGGCAACATCCCAAGTTTTCTAGATGAATGATGTACGTTTCTTTTAGTCTAAGATCCCAGGGCTCCCAGACGTTACTTATTTTTGAAGTAACGAATTTTACAGTATAGCTAGTATTATATGTGTTTAATAGTGTGTGCATACTCGCTAGCTTGGCTAGGCGGCCCGTTCACAGGTAGAAGTTAGAAAAGATGGAAAAAAACATACTGAACTTTTCTTAAATTCGAAGAACTCATTTTTATATATGTCGCGCAGAATATCATGAAAAATAAATATTTCATATTGCCAGACAGATTCCGTGGGCCGTAATTCCTCTCAGACGCTTTAACTTTCAATGAAAAAAAACACAGTTAGAAACATTGTTGCGAAATGAAAAGATTCGGCACTTTTGTTGAATTTGAAGCACTAATTTTTATATATGTCACGCAAAATATTATAAAAAATAAATATTTCATATTGCCAGACCGTTTCCGTGAGCCGTAATTCCTATCAGACGCTCTAAATTTCAATTGAAAAAAAAAACTTTTCTTACATTCGAAGGTTTCAATTTTGAATATAATCTTTGGGGGAATATTTTAATACCTTTTATGAAGAGCCAGACCAATCCCAAGGGCCAAACATTCTGCCGGACACAATAAAAATTTTATTAGGTCCCTAGAAACTATTAATTTTTTTGCCTACACAGTGTATGTTTAAAACATCAAATTATGGAAATGACTATTATTATAATTATAACAGAAATCAAAAAATATAATCTTTTTCATTAGTCAGTCTAAATCGGTTGTCAGCTTCACTCGATGGTTAACTCGTACCTGGCGTTTTACAATAATTTCATTGATAGAGGTTTCGTAACTATGGGTTCTGTTCAAATTTCCTCAAGTTGGTAGAACCTGCCTTGTGAGCCGTAATTCCTCCCATACACTTTATAGGCAAAAAAATGAATAGTTTCTAGGGACCTAATGAAAATCAAGATTGTGTCTGGCAGAATATTTGGGCCTGGGGATTGATCTGGCTTTCCACAAAAGGTATTAAAATAATCCCCCAAGGATTATATTAAAAATTGAAGATATGTAAGAAAAGTTCTTTTTTTTAAGAAATTTAAAGCGTCTGGGGGGAATTACGGCCCACGGAAACAGTCTGGCAATATGAAATATTTATTTTTCATAATATTCTGCGTGACATATATAAAAATCAGCGCTTTAAATTCAACAAAAGTGCTGAATCTGGCCATTTCGCAACAGTGTTTCTAACCGTGATTTTTATTATTGAAACTTAAAGCGTCTGGGAGGAATTACGGCTCACGGAAACGGTCTGGCAGTATGAAATATTTATTTTTTATAATATTCTGCGTGACATTGAATTGAAGAAAAGTTCGGTATGTTTTTGTCCATCTTTTCTATCTGCTACCTGTGAACGGGCAGCCTAGCCAAGCTAGCGAGTATGCTCACACTATTAAACACATATAAGACTAGCTATACTGTAAAATTCGTTACTTCAAAAATAAGTAACGTCTGGGGGCCCTGGGATCTTACTCTATTTGGTATATCTACGAAAAATCTGTAAACTATACTGCCCCACAAGAGTTAGGGACCAAAAATTACGACATATTCCGAGAATTGTCGAAATTTACATTGGCGGCAAATTCAAATCATACATACTCTAGTACAATTTAGGACCCTAAACATTTTCCGTTGGCGTCCTAGCAAATTTTTCACCTACCGGAAGCGGCACGCTATCGGCACGTCGGAGTGCCGTGCGATCCCCAGGTCGACCTTTGCAGACGTCTCCGGCTTGGCCTGCAGACACGCCATTATCTGACGGAACCGCGAGAACGCACTCGGCAGCCTTCTCGGTGCCAGATATAGAGGTGATGTCATCTTTATTTACGTACAATCGCGATTGGTACATTGCTCGCTACGTTCGCGCTGAAATTTCATCGATGGGTTGCTTATCGACAGCGGGGACGGGCGATTTTGCGGGTAATTTTGTGGAAATCAGGTTTTTCCTGCTGTTTGTGCTGCATTGTGCAGTTGAAATTTTTTTGACCAAGATTTGTCTATTTTCTTTTTCAAATTGAAGTTTTTCTCCTGATTTTCTTTCCAAATAATTCTTGATAAATTAGTTCTACAATTTTTTCAGAAATACTTAATAGTACAGTAGAATCTGTTTATTATGAAGCCGGCTATACTGACCAATCGCTTATCATGACGTTTATCAGTGTTGAGTTTGGTTTCATTCAAAACTCCTTACAATAGGGTCCGGATGACTTCGCTTATAATGACATGTCGCTTACAATGACATGATTTCAGATACAACAACATGATTTTTCGAAAATTTTTCCGTTATAGTGACCGCTCGATCGTTTTCTGAAGCCACCCTACCTTTTTAATGCGATGAGGATTGATACGATACGAGACATACGCGTGACGACATGATTTTCAGTATAATCCAGATCCTTGAAGAGATTATTATATGTTTTGTGGACAAAATGACATCCATTGTAGTCGAAAAAAACAAACACAAACTAAAATTTCAGATTATTCTTCTAAAAAATGGAAAAGTTCTTTATATTTAGATTTTTTTCTGTCAGAGAAGCTATTTTTTATTTTTTCAATAAAACAAAATCTGAATTTGTCGTTCTTTTCCTAAACTGAATCTAAGAAAAATACCATCAATTCTGACGAAATTCTGCTTTATGTGACTTCCGGTTATTATGACGTATTTTTCATTTCCCCTCGATGTTATTATAAGCGGATTCTACTGTATAAACATTTATTCTGAACAAACATAAGTAGAAAAGATCTGCAACCCACCTCGTATTTTCATGGAATTGAATTTGTTCAGTCTTACTAAAGATTTGACCGCTTTAATTTTGAAAGAAAGTAAATGTATCATCTTGATAAATTAGTTCTAGAATTTTGTTTGTGCTGCCATTAAAAGTGACTCTCTTAATGACAGCAAACAATGTGAAGATTGATTGTTTACATTGAAGCGTGTTAATTTTGTGGAAATCAGGTTTTTTCTGCTGTTTGTGTTGCTTTGTGCAGTTGAAACAATATACGGCCCTTTTTTTCATAGCAATCTAGTAGAGAACTTTGCTTTTTCCCAAGAGGTTTTCTTGATGAGCTATAACATAAAGTTGTTTTTTAAGGAAACAATGGTTTGAAATGGCTTAGAAAGAATCGCCCCGTTTCAGAAATACATCACACACCCTACATCGCCCTCAGATTCATTCAGATATCATGAAAAATGTAGCGTTCACTGAATTTGATGTTGATGTTTCTCACTGGATACAATTTTTTTTAAGTAGGTACTTCCCCCAGTTAATAATAGTTATTTCTCTATTTCAGTATCGTAATGAGTTCATTACAGTACTAAAAGTAGTACTGTAATGAAACTCATTACAGCATTGTTTTCAGTTATATATTTTCGTTTTATGGTTGTCAGTACTGACCTCCGATCGAATCAAGTTTCGAATTAAATCAATTCAAATTCCGTGATCTGTCGAATTTCGTATGTCACACCAACTGCCAAGATACAATACAAAAGTCACTAATCTGAATTTTCATTTGAATTTCGAGAGTATTCCACAAGAATGTACTGAAATAGAGAAAATACCGTCTAATACTAGTTGCAGAAGGCAATTCCAACACGAATGCGAAATTCGAAAACGAGCGACGAAGGAGCGAGTTTTCGAAAGCATGAGCTCATTCTGCAACTTGTTTTAGAATATACTATTCTCTATATCAGTATCGTAATGAGTTCATTACAGTACTAAAAGTAGTACTGTAATGAAACTCATTACAGCATTGTTTTCAGTTATATTTTTCGATTTATGGTTGTCAGTACTGATCTCCGATCGAATCAAGTTTCGAATTAAATCAATTCAAATTCCGTGATTTGTCAAATTTCGTATGTCACACCAACTGCCCAGATACAATATAAAAGTCACTAATCTGAATTTTCATTTGAATTTCGAGAGTATTTCTCAAAAATTGACTGGAATAGAGAAAAATACCGTCTAATACTCGTTACAGAAGGCAATTCCAACACTCATGCTATCGAAAACTTGCTCCTTCGTCGCTCGTTTTCGAACTTCGCATTCGTGTTGGAATAGGAGCTCATTCTGCAACTTGTTTTAGAATATACTATTACTTCGATCATTACTTGGGTTTCCTCTTTAAAAGACAATAAGCAAATACAATATAAAGATAAAATTCCTTCAACAAATTTATTGATTATTTTTCATTCTATTTTGTGAAACAATCAACATTTAGTGCTCCAGAAATTAATAATTGAGTGTACAAGAAGAACAACAACTTTTTAACCGTAAGAGATAGAGGAAAATGAATAACACGTTACGGTGGTCTTTTTTAGAGAAACTGATAATGGCATTAACTGCATTCCTCATCGTCTTTTGTTTTCGAATTATAGGCCTTAATTGAAATTTGGGCAATTTCAACTTTGGCCATTATCTCCGTTTCTGTTTGTGCTAGGATGTTGAAATGAAAACATTATACAGACACTTTTTTCATAGCAATCCCGAAGAGTACTTTGCTTTTTTCTAGAGGTTTCCATGCTGAGTTGTTTTTTTTTATGGAAACAATGGGTTGAAATGGCTAAGAAAGAATGGCCATTTTTTTCGTTTCAGAAATACATCATACACCTTACATCGCCCTCAGATTCATTCAGATATCGTGAAAAATGTGGCGCAACCTGAATTCAAATGTTGATGTTCCTCACTGGATACAATTTTTTTTTATAAGTAGGTACTTCCCCAGTAAATAATAGTTATTTATGATATGAGTATCAAAATTGACTTTTAACACAAATACCATGCAATAATTTTTGTACAACTGCCTTATTTTGATAATGAAATGGGCGAATTTGCAATAACAATAAACTTCAAAATGCATTTTAATATTCAAATAATCAAAAGGTTGTCATGAATGGCGAACGTTGCAAACATTATGATTACTAACAAATGAGAAAACGCGCTGTCATTTGAATTTCGTTCCTGTCCTATTTCCTCTTGGGTTTTTTAACTACTTAATATGTTTGTCGAGAGTCAATTATTAATAAAAGTGACGATTTGTTTGTTTCTCTGGAAATTGAAGAGTCTGCAAGAAGAGCAAATCTGGAACTCCTACCTAAGAAATCTGTTTAGCAGTACGATATTATTGCATATAACAATTTCTTGGCCTGGTGTAAATTGAAAAATGTAGAAGGGAACTTCGGTGAAACTGTTTTCCTGTCATACTTAGAAGAAAAATCAAAAATCAACTTTGTGGAGCAAATTTTCAATGATAAAGTCAAGCGTCCTTGTTAAAATAGTGTAGATGTTAGTAAATATTTCAAGGTAATAGCATATTTAAAACAGAAAAGTCGGAAATTCTCACTCGTGTACAAGTTGAAAAGTTTATAAAGGAGGCAACAGCTGAGAAATACTTGATGGTTAAGGTTGCAACTATTTTCGGATTATTTGGAGCCTGTCGGCGTGAAGACTTGTGTAATTTATCAGTGGAAGACATCGAAATAACAAATAAATCATTGGTTATACAACTTCCAAATACAAAAACGAAAGTCAGTCGTTCTTTCGGTATTATTAGGAAGTATGTAGACTTTGCACTGCGCCCTTCTTTCATCAAACATCGTCGTTTTTTCCTGAAATACAGTTGGTATTTGGGAAAATTCCATCTATTGTTGCCGAATTCCTCAAACTGCCAGAACCAAAGTAATATACAGGACACTGTTTTCGAAGATCTTCCGCTTCATTTCTAGCAGAATCAGCAGCAAATATCAGGGATATAAGAAAACATGATGGATGGAAGTCTACGACGGTAGCCAAGAGCTATGTTGATCATTCCATTGCATATAGAAATGTCATTGCTGAAAAATTCTTCCAACCTCAACAGATTTTGGATCATCATCATCCAATATTGGACTTCCGGTTTTTACAAGTACTGATGTTGCTGAGGATTCTAATAATATGTTGCGAAGCTCCCTAACGTCACAGGGCATTAATGTTAGTAATTGTTCTAGTTTTACGATTAATATTAATGTCCATAAGTAATGATTGTTAAATATTGATAATAAAAATTTGCAAGTGCTGATTTTTCTCATCTGATTTCATCTTCAGAAAATGGAGTGCTAAAAATATTTTTAACACGCTTCCACGTAAACAATCAATTTTTACATTGTTTGCTGTCATTAACAGTGTCACTTTTAATGGCAGTTGTACAGAAAATCATTTTCTACAATATTCAAATTCGATGTCGATCTCAGGTGATCAAACGAAAACAATATGGAAAATAAAAATAATAGATGCGATTAGTAAATACCTCCTATCAGTTGATCAGGCAATTGTTCGTTCCCGTTATTAACCGCGAATTGCAAATGAACTTTCGCTTAATCGTAGATAAAAACGATATTGATCCAGGAAAATTATCATTATCTGTTCCAAATAATTACCTTTTATCATAAATCTATTGTTCGTTCGATTGAGGAGCTGTATAAACATTGTAGACATCATCAACGTAATCGGAATTACACATTGGCAACCTTGATTGAAGAAATCAAAATAAATTTTTTTCCACAAATAGAGAAAAAAAATTAACAGTGACAAACCCACCTCAAAAAAAAATTCAAAATTGCGTTTCTAAAACACAAAGAGCAGTTAGTTACCTACTAACTTGAAATCTTTATCTGAACATACCTAAGAATATCAAATAATGAGCAAAATATTTTTTAGGCTCTCTTATGTGGAATGAGTTGAGAAGTATTAGACTTATGGAAAGTCAATCAAATTATAACGATTATATAATGTACTCACAATTATTCTTATTTTTGAAGACTCACAAACCTAGTTTGGCTAACACCGACTCTAAAAATAACAATAATTGTCAGTAGGTACATTATTATATTATCTTCATAATTTGGTGCACTTTGCAGTTGTCTGATATTTTTAATTTCATTTTACGCGAGAAAATATTTTGCCCATTGTTTGTATGTAAGATTTGAAGTTGATAAAAAATAGTAGTTGAAAGAGTAAGCTTCAGCAATGAATCAATATCTCAGAAATTAAAATAAATCATAAAAGAAGATACTACAAGCATTTCATTCACGGAAATGTCAGACTCAACTGAATATCCCTCAGTATTTTATCAAAATTATAATTTAATTGTGTGATAACTGTTCTTTTCATCGTAAAATCCGTAGGATTATTGAATCGTAAAGGTTGAATGTCTTCATCATACCTATATACCATGATTCATATTTCTTGTAATTTTCTTTAGGAATTACCTGCTTTACGATTCAACCATCTGATTGATTTTATGACAGAAGGAACAGTCATATTGCCATCAACTGAGGATGGGATGAACGCAGAAATCTTTCTTAACATACTTGGAAACAATTTAAAAACAGGATGAGGTCATGTAAGCTACTTGTTAGATGATAATTCTGCAATGTTCGTACTTTCGATTACTACAAGCAGATCAATCTGAAGGTAATCTACAAACACATAGATTGAAAATTTAGTTCTTTATGATGTTAGTGTTGAAAGTGATGTTTTATTTTGATAATGAAAAAGTTCGTGAAATGAAGGGAGCGGACAGAATAAAAGTAATGTTAAAATTGATTGTTTACGTGAAAGCGTGTTAAAAATATTTTTAGCATTTCATTTTCTCATGATGAAATCAGATGAGAAAAAAACAGCAATTGCAAATTTTTATTTTCAATATTTAACAATCATTACTCATGAATATTATATTAATCGTAAAACTAGAACAATTACTTACATTAATGCCCTGTGACGTTAGGGAGCTTCGCAACAAATTATTAGAATCCTCAGCACCATCAGTACTTGTCAAAACCGGAAGCACAATATTGGATGATGATGATCCAAAATCTGTTGAGGTTGGGAGAATTTTTTCAGCAATTTCTATATGCAATGGAATGATCAACATAGCCCTCGGCTACCGTCGTAGACTTCCATCCACCATGTTTTTTTATATCCGTATTATTTGCTCCTGATTCTGCTAGAAATGAAGCGGAGGATCTTCGAAAACAGTGTCCTGTATATTGCTTTGGTTCTGGCAGTTTGAGGAATTCGGCAACAATAGATGGAATTTTCCCAAATGAATTAATACCAACTGGATTGGCAGTTCATTTATCATTCATGTATTTCAGGAAAAAACGACGATGTTTGATGACAGAAGGGCGAGAGCAAAGTACTCATGAAAATAGTCTACATAATTCCCAAATAGTACTGAAAGAACGACTGACTTTCGTTTTTGTATTTGGAAGCTGTACAACCAATGATTTATGTGTTATTTCGATGTCTTCAACTGATAAAATACACAATTCTTCACGCCGACAAGCTCCAAATAATTCGAAGATAGTTGCAACCTTAACCATCAAGTATTTCTCATCTGGTGCCTCCTTTATAAACTTTTCAAGTTGTTCACGAGTGAGAATTTTCGATTTTTTGGGACGATATCCTTCACTTTTCCGTTTTGAATATGCTATTACCTTAAAATATTTACTAACATCCACACCGTTTTTAACAAGGGCGCTTGACTTTATCATTTAAAATTTGCTCCACAAAGTTGATGAACTCCATATTTTTGTTGTTTCTTCTAAGTATGCAAGGAAAACAGTTTGACTGAAGTTCCCTTCTACATTTTTCAATTTACACCAGGCCAGGAAATTGCTATATGCAATATCGTACTGCTGAACAGATTTTTTAGGTAGGAGTTCCAGATTTGCTCTTCTTGCAGACTCTTCAATATCCAGAGGAACAACCAAATCGTCACTTTTATTAATATTTGGACTCTCGACAAACATATTAAGCAGTTAAGAACCCAATACGTAAATTGGACAGGAACGAAAATCAAAGAAAGCATCTTTTCTCATTTGTTAGTAATCATAACGTTGGCAACGTTTGCCATTCACAACGACCTTTTGATTATTTGAGTATTTAAATGCATTTTGAAGATTATTGTCATTGCAAATTCGCCCATTTCATTATCAAAATAGGGCAGTTGTACAAAAAACATTGGAAATGGTGTAGTTAACTTTTACAAACGGTATATTCACCAACACAGGTAGTTCTGTCTAGACAGGCCAATAAAAATGAGCCCCAAAAGCAGCATTTGCAATGCTCTTTTTTAAAACTGTATCTGGAATGAGCTGGATCCGTTGATTTCAAACATGAAGTTCGAAAGGTAGGACAATATTTATGTTGGGTCGACAAACAAAATGAATCATAAATTTCGGACATTTTGGCACCTACAACCGACATTTTTCTTTCTGACGCAACTATCAGGTTCGGTTTGTTTACAGTTCGGAGATAAAAACGAAAAGATACCGTCGAAAGGTCGAATTTTGGATGGAAATCTTTCGCGAGAACGCGGAAATGATAGCGGAGATAGCGGTTGAAAAAACATTATACAGGGTTGAGCAGAAATATCTGCTCAACCAATAAAAGTTCATGAAAACAATTGGGTGTACAACTTTGCTTCCGCCGTTTTGCAATAGCTGGCTGTAGCAGAACTGATAGTTGAAAAAAATAAATCTTAAATGTCATGCAATGAGCTTATGTACACTGCACAAAAAAATTAACGCACATTCTGAAAATCTCAATTTTAATGGAAGTTAACTCTACATTGACTTTATAACTTATTTTTTATGTTCTCTCGGGAAGGTTTTGAACGAAACAAGACACACTAATTGGAAGAAAATTTCAGGATTTCACCGAATCTTATGTGGAAGAAGAAAAATGAACAATTTTCAAAATACTGAAATGCTGATGAATGATTTAATACTTGGTATTTCCACCCCTTGCATTAATTACAGCTCGGCAAAGACAGTTCATACTCGAAATGAGTGATCTTGAAATGTTCTGATCTATTCCTTTCCAGATTTCTCTGAGTTGGATTCCTAAGTCATTAAGAGAAGCTGGATGATTTTCTGAACTTCTCAGCCTTCTATTGGGGGTGTCCGAAACCTGCTCATTCAGATTGAGATCTGGACTTCTTGCTGGCCATTCCATTCGAGAGACTTCAACCTCTTCAAAGTACTCCTGAACGATGCGCGCACGATGGGGTCTGGCATTATCGTCCATAAAATGAAATTTTCACCAATGTATGAGGCAAACGGCACTACATGCTCTCAAAGAATGTTCCCTTATATACTTATCAGCATTCATAGCTCCCATTATCAATGACTACCAGGTCTGTGCGAGCCGTCAAAGATA